>CM062820.1:486705475-487122379 GCA_031772625.1 Pinus tabuliformis
TATTCTGTAAGCTTTAGAATTATCACAATAACCATATCAAAACACCTTTCTTACCTGAAGCTTCCAACTTGTTCCTTTTCTCTTTTGGGACATGGAAGTAGACAGGACAACCAAAGATCCTCAGGTGCCCAACGTCCGGCTTCTCACGAGTGAAGACTTCTTTAGGAGTCTTGTTGTTTAGGGCATGGTGAGGAGTTCTATTTTGAACATAGACAATTTTGTTCATAGCTTTTCCCCGTAGGAACTTTGGCAATTTCTCATTATGCAACATAGCTTTGACCGCTTCCATGATAGTTCTATTCTTTCTCTCGACTCACCATTTTGTTCTAGGTTATATGGCACAATGATCTCTTTTCTGATTCCAACTTCTTTGCAAAAGTCAATGAAATCACTAGAAGTGGACTCTCCTCCATTGTCAGATCTGAAAATTTTGATCTACTTTCGAGTTTGTTTTTCAACTAGAGCTTTGTAATCTTTGAACTTTTTAAAAGCTTGACTTTTTATTTTCAGACAATAAATCCATGTTTTGCGAGATAAACTATCCACAAAAATAATATAATACAAGTAACCACCAAGCGAAGTTATAGGCATTGGTCCACATAAATCAAAATGTACAAGATGCAATACTTGACTGGTTCTACTTTTGCTTGCAGGGAATGGTCCCTTCACTTGCTTTTCGCTTGCGCATCCTTGGCAAACACCACCATGATCAGATTGGATTTCCGACATTCCGAAAACCATCTTTCTCACATGAGGTAATACTTTGCAGTGCAAGTGAGCAAACCTTCAGTGGCCAAGTTCACTTTGATGACCGATGTCATGGATTAGTGCCTGAATAGGTCTTCCATTGATTTTGTACAGTCATTCACATCTAGATCCCAGAGTGAGGGCATCTCTCATGTTGGATCTCGATGGCCAAGTGAGAACTTTACCATTTATGAAAGCAACTTTCATTCCTTTATCTTCCAAAGTTGATATGGACACATGATTCTTCTTTAAACCTGGTACATATAAAACTTCTGGAAAAGTCAAAGTTTTACCTTGATCTAGATGGAAAGAAATGGAACCAGATCCCTATATGGGATATCTCTAGTTATCTCCAAGAATTATCTTCAAAGCTGTCTCCCTCTCAACTAGATTAGAGAGTACTTCTTTGTAACTAGTAAAGTGCCTTGAAGCATCACTATCAACCAATGTTTTAAAACCAGGCCAGTCCGAATCAGACTCGGCCTAGTTGACTGAGCCGGACCCTTGCCTGGGCCGGCTCGGTACAAAAACTGGACCAAAGGTCGATGTGTAACTGAATTGGCCAAGCCGGACACGACTCGCCCAGTTCCACTGAGCTTGTCATAATCAGGTTGAGCTGGTCCGCAGCAGAAAAGAAGACTCCAAAAGCGAATTTATTATTTTGGTTTCAAGTTTTTCTCACTTCATCTACCCTCTCTCCCAAGCCCATAAAAGTTACCCAACCCCTCACATTTCCTCACAGCGATCTCATTGCATTTGTGTGAGCATTTCTAAGGAGTTTGTGAAGAGTTGGAGTTGATTTTTGGAGCAACATTGAGGAGCCTCTTGAGCAATCATTGGAGCAACAGTGAGGAGCTTCTTGGGCAATCATTGGAGCAACAGTGAGGATTGTTGGAGCAACATTGAGGAGGCTAGAGCCTAGAGGTATTTTTTTTTCACTTCTCAAATTTACCCTTTATTTTTTTTGCAAAACTGAAAATTGAAAAGTGCAATTTTTGTAAAAGAAATGAACATTGAAGAGTTGTTTATTTTTTTTAAATTTTCATTTTCAGATTTTGTCCTTTCATTTCCAAGTCCAAATATTAGAAAATGGCTCCTAGAATGAAATATGTTGCTTGGGCATATGTTGAGATAATCGATAATCAAATTCATTGCAAATTTTGTCATAAAAAAATTAAGGGAGGTCGAGGGGGCATTCATTGGCTGAAACAACACTTGGCTGTTATTAAAGGCCAAATTGTTCCATGTGCAGCACCAGTAGAAGAAATTGGGGATATTAAGGAGTTGCTAGAAAAATTTGAGAAGTTTAAGGAAGAAAAAGCTAGGCAAAAAGAAATAGAGGCTGGAATAGGGAGGTAGAGGATTATAAAACACATGATGGCTGCCAACTCCAATTTTGATTATGAGGGCTGTTCATTTATCCCTTGCACTGATGCATCCAATCACTTTCACTGTGTTCCTCCCTCTTTGGAGTCTATTCAAGAAAAGGGTAAGGGTAAAATTAAAAAGAAGAGTGATGTCAAATGTTATTTCATAGTCACAACCTCCTCTCCCTCTGATAGTGCACGTGGTCCTCAAGCTAATAGAGGTCAAATGCAACCTACTTCAGATGACCATTGGAAGAAAGAATTGAGATAAAATGCCTGTGATTACATAGCTAGATGGTGGTATGATGCTAATATTCCCTTCAATGCTTCTTGTTCACCATATTATGAACCTATGTTTGATGCCATATTTGCTACTGGAAAGGGCTTTGAAGGCCCTACTATGCATGAGTTAAGGGGATCTCTTTTGCAAAAAGAGGTTATGTCTATTGATGAATATTTGAAAGATTTCGAAAGCTCATGGGCGAAAACAGGTGTACCATCATGTTAGATGGATGGACTGATCAAAGGAACCGTACCATAATAAATTTTCTTATCTTTTGCCCACAGGGAACCATGTTTCTAAAATCAGTGGATGCATCTGATAGGGTGAAAGATGCACACTTGTTTTAGCTTTTGGATGAGGTTGTTGAAGAGGTGGGGGTGGATAGTGTTGTTCAGATCATCACAGATAATGCCTCTAACTATGTTCTTGCTGGTAAAATGTTAGAGGAAAAACTCAAAACCATCTTTTGGACCCCATATGCTGCACATTGCATAGACCACTGGATATTGGTAAAATAGATTGGATCAAGAACACTGTAGAGAATGCCAAAAGCTCAACAAAATATATCTACAATCACTCATGGATTTTCGTTAATTTTAGATAACAATGGTATGTTCTATGCTTAAGAGCAATTTACTTCAATTTTCTTATTAGCCCAATATCAATTTCCAGATTAGCAATCACATGAACATGACAATAAATGCAGATAGAACATAAATAAAACAGTAGAAGACAAGCCAAGACAAGAGGACACAAGATATGGCACTAGCTAGGGACAAACCCCAATGTGGGGAAACCCTTTGATCAATTCTTGTTACTATTCTTCAAAAGTCCAACAGAGAGAGAGAGTACAATATGCAATATTCACTTGCCCAATCAAAGTGAATTTTGTCCAGTCAAACAACAGCCACAAAAAGCCCTAACCAGAAAGTCAACGCTGGTCAAACAGGGCAGATTTTGACCTCCAAAACAGCTCGGTCAAACTTGGTCAACTCAACCTCCAACAACAAATCAAATCAGCCCAAAAACAGTCCAAAAACACTTAGTCAAACTTGGTCAACGCTGCAGTCAAACCTTCTGTAGTCAATGCTGGTCAAAAGTACAGACTCCCTCGATTTTTGTGCCCTAAAATGCGGCCTGCCCAAACATAAAGTCTCCCACAAAAAGCATAGTCAAATAGGTCAATGTTGCTGGTCAATGCTTGGTCAAACTTTCTTGAAATTCTGTCAACGCAGAAAAACAATCTTCTTCTTCTTCGCACGTGTGGAGAGAGGCTATCCTGAAATCTGTACCCAATCATATGAAGAGAGAGAGATGAGTGAGAAGGTGAGTGATGCCCAAATGAGGCAAAGGCACCTTCTATTTATATGCAAACGTTGAGGATGAATAGACGTGATTGTTGGGCTTCTGAGCCTACATTAGTTTGTTGGCCGACCTTGACAATTTGTCCATAAACAAAATAAATTCATAATTCCATTTGTACATGTTAGAATGAGATGATATTTAGATCAATCCTACACCTCTCAAAGAGAGGAATCCAATAAAAGTATCAGTTGCATCATATGAGCTATCCAATTTAACAATTTTGAACCTGATGAGGAAAAATATAGGGGGCAAGGATATTGTTAGGCCTGACATCACTAGATTTGCAAGTCATTTTTTGACATTGCAATCTTATGCTTTCCCAACATAGAAACTTGTAGAGGATATTTTCTAGTGATGAATGGAATGAATGTCAATGGGCTCGCAAACAAGATGACAAATATGTGAGAACGAAAGTTAATGAAGAAATATTTTGGAAAAATACAATAGAGATTGTGGAGGTTGTTGAGCCACTAGTTAAGGTGTTGTGGTTGTTGGATGGGCAAATATTGGCTATGGGTTTCATTTATGAGGCTATTGATCAAGCAAAGGAGCAAATAAAGGCAACATACAAGGATAGGGTGGCTAAGGATGGGCCCATTTGGGAAATCATTGATCAAAGATGGAACAATCAACTCCATCGCCCTATACATGTAGTTGGGTTTTTGCTAAACCCAAGGTATCATTATAAAGCTCTAGAGGCAGAAGCTTTGATTGAGCTTTGATTGGGGAGGTTAGAGATGGATTGATTTGTTGGAAAATGTAACTAGGTTTGGTCTTCAGTAATGTATTTGAGTCATCATGTAATGTACTTGTCAAAAGAATAAAGAAAATAATTTTTTTATTATTATTATGACTTATTAAAGTATGGGTTTCATGCTTGGGTCATCATGTTTTAGGTCAAAGTCCCCATTGAGGACTTCTAGGATTTATTCTGAGTTAATAGAGTCATTGTACTTTTAAAGAGACCCTTCTTGGGCTTTTGAATCATGTAAAAAGGTTTAGTATTGAGTAAAAAATGAAATATGTTGCCTCCACACCAAGTTGGCCTTAAGATGATCAAGTTGGCCTCAAGGAGGGCTATTCGACCTCACCTAAAGGCTATAAAAGAAGCAGTTCGAATTCATTTGGAGGAGAACATCTCAAGCAAGTTTGATATCTCTCTGGAAGCCAGAAAAAGTGCGAAGTGAAGGAAGAGGGCTAAAGAAGTGCGAGTTTGGTCAAGGTGAAAGAAGAAAGGAAAATCAAAATTTTGGTGCATCTCTCTCTCTCCCTTGTGCCCTAGATTGGAAGATCGAAGTTCTCTTGTTGATGTCGTTGCCAATTGCTACATGTTGCTGCTGCTAGAACAAGTATAGGTCGAAGTTGTTGTTGTTGGGTGTTGCTGCCTCAAGAAGTTGTATTGGGCCAAGATCAAAGTTCCTAAGTCAAGATCGAAGTCTCCAAAGCAAAGTCGAAGTTACTGGGTCCAAGAAAGTGTTGGATAGTGCTGCTACTGTTGTTGTTGCTAGGTCAGATAGGATCATTTGCAAAGGAAGAAGGCTGACTTTTTTTGGAGGAAAGTTTGTGTCAAGGTCTAGAGTCTTGGATTATCTCAAGAAATCTATTGAAGGAAGAATAACTGACTGGGTTTTCCCCTAGAGAGAGGTTTTGCCCTGGCTGTGTGCCTATATCTGGTGTTCATTGATTTATGTGCTATTGATATTTGCTTGATGAACTAGAAAGAAATAAGATATAAAGGAAACCTAATAAGGAATCAAGAATATCACAAGTAATTATCAAGTATAAGAAAATCTTTTTGCCTTTCTGATTTTCTAACATGGTTTCAGAGCTTTGGTGAAGAAAGAAGAAAAAGGCAGTCTCAAGTACTTGATCAAGGAATCATTCAAAAGGATTATTCAAGGGAAGAAGTCTACTATCTTCAAGGACAATGTCTAACTCAATCAAGGGAGAGAACAAACTTGAAGGAGCCTCAAACTACAGGTCTTGGAAGAAGAGGATTGACCTCATTCTTGAAAAGAACAAGGTACTAGACTTGGTCAAAGGAAAAGTAAAGAAGCCTACAAAAGACTCCAGTGATGTTGATAAAGTGAAGTTCAGAGAATTAGAATTAGTGGCCATGAATCTAATGGTAGAAGGAATAAATGACACCATGCTCAAGAAATGTATGAGCCCTTGTCAAAGTTATTCACTATTAAGAACATTGGTCAAGTAGCAAGCTTGAAGAATGAACTAAGGACTACAAAGATGACTAAAGAAGACACAATGGCCTCCTTTGCGAGAATAGCAAGAATAAAAAATGATCTTCTGGCCATTGATGAAGTTGTTCCAGACAAAGAACTTATGATCACTGCTCTATTAGGGTTGCCACCTTCTTGGGGTGCATTTGCTGCAGGACTTAACAGTTGGAAGGTAGCTCCCACTTTTGAAGAACTATGGATTGCTTGCAGCCAAGAAGAATTAAGGATCTCATTAGTTGCCAACCCTGAAGAAGTTTCAAATGCCTACATACTCTCATCACAAAGGAAACTTCAAGAAATCGAAAGGACTGAAAAGGAAGGTAGACATGTCCAAGGTAGAATGCTACCAATGTCATAAGAAGGGTCACTACAGGAGTGACTGTCCCGACAATCCAAGGAATAAGAAGAGAGAAAGAGATCAAGCTAATATTGCTGAAGAAGAAGCCCTAAAGAAAGCCAAACCCGAAGAATCTGACATAAGGGACTTACACTACTAAGTCCTTTGCTTTTAGTCTTAGATATTCTATTTTGTATTTTTGATGTTTAGTATTTATAGGTTTTAACATGTTTTTGGAAAAGACATTTTTATTGTTTTTATAAGTTTATAGGTATCCCTCAAGCTTTGGAGGGAGCCCTCAACATCTCCCAAAGATAAGTATCTCATTTCTTTTCAGTTTTTGGTTTCATGTACTTATTTAAGTTTTGGTTATATTAAATACTAATCACCATTCTACCTCTATTGTCTTGATTAGGAAAACATTTGCTAAATCCTCAAGGAGTATAGAAGAGGGCCTCCCAAGACAAGGTTTGTCAAGGAACAAAGGTATGCCTTAAACTACAAAACATTGATCTCTTCATAATAAAGGTTTATTCATTTGATAATCTATTACTAACATCGTTATGTCTAGCTATATTGAATCATAATGATTCTTGTTTTGGGTGATTCATCATTTGATAAATCTACCCTCATATTCTTGATTGATTATATAGAACCCTAGAAAGGTTCTCTGGAAAATCCTAACTTAAGGGTATGATAATGTGTGAAACCCTAGCCTACTTAGGGTTTTTGGAAATGCTATTTGAAGTTTTTTATGATGATGTCATGTTTGGGGTTTTGGTATGATCATGAAAACCTAACTTGTTAGGGTTGAATGATGCGGTCTACCTTTGAAGTTTTGGTATAGTAGGGTTTGCTTTGCTATGTTATGAAACCCTAAATCTTTAGGGTTTGGTTGGGCCTATAAGCAAAACCCTTGTTATGTCTTTAGAATAAGATCCTAGGAATGAAACCCTAGGTGTATATGTGTCCATTTGGTTGAAACCCTAATAATGTTATCTGACATATGATATGCTTATGCATGATAATGAATTCCTAGATATGTGTGTTGACCTAATTATTGATGGTCATAAGTCTTAGGGTTTAATATAAGCCCTTGTCTGAGTTTGATATTCTAGGATGATGTTGTTTGGGAAATCTAGGGTTTTGCAGCTAAACCCTAGTAGTAGTTAAATTCTATAGTATGTGTGATATGACAATTTGGAATCTATGAATCTATATAGTGATTGTTGAGATTGTGTAATTGAGAAATCTAGGGTGTACATCAAACCGTAGTAGAAGCTAGTTATGTGGATTAAGGTGTGATCGGTTTTGATTGTTGAAGCTATCGTATGAAATCCTAGTGAGGAGTCTAACATATGAATTCCGATAGTTGTTAGACGCATTACTTGTTTGAATTGTTTCTAGATTTTGCTATATGAAAGAACTTGTCATATTGTTGAAAGAATATTGGAACCCTAGATGAGTTTAATATTTTGATTTGTTGATGTGATTTAGGGTTTGTAAGAAAATTTGGGCAAGAAGTTGAAGTATAGTCTCTTGCTAATTATGTTTGTAAAGTCGAATGCTTCCATTAATATAAGATTTTGATATGGCTAACTTCATGGTTCTATAGTTTTGGTTGTACTTGCTATCTAAGTTGTGTAGGTACATCATCTTCAAGATGGTGAAGATGATCGCAAGTAAAGTTGATGTGATAAGCATGATATATGAATGACTTTGATAAGAAAGATGGAAGCCATGAAAGATTCTCCAATAAGAAGCTAATCTCCCTAGGTTAAGAGGGAGCCTGGATAGAAGAAATCTCCTTGAGATTAAGAGGGAGCCTGGATAGAGGAAATATCCCTAGTTGAGAGGGAGGGCATAGCATAGTTTTGATTGGAGAATGCATTTTGAAGGATATGTTGTTGCATGTGAAGTAGGAAAGGAAAGTGTATGATTGAGGAATCTTCTATCAAAGATTTGGTTGATAGTCCTACTGTGTTGAGAAGCAACATTAGTTGTCTGAAAGACCTTGAAGGTTTGTGTTTGTTTATGAACATGTGAAAGTATATTATTGATTGGGGTTGTGTTTGTATAAGTAAATCTCTCGAAGGTTTTGATAGCATGCTGGTTACCGATCAATTTGATTGGGAGAGGTTGAGGTTTTGTGAGTGAAGCATTTCCTAGGAGGACATCTGGCCAACACTTTGTGTTGATGTCTAGGTCCCGAAGTTGGGAGGGTGGTGTTGGTCACAGAGCTCTAACCTCGGATACATCCCTGGATCCTTGGGTTGATGGTTAGTAAGTAAGCCTGATGGTATCTAAAGAAGCTAAAAGCTTGAGTCCATCTTAGTCCCACTTAGATAGATTTCCCTGGTCAGGAATCTAGTGCATGACATTATCTTGCCTAAACTGTTGAGAGACCAATGGATAGATTGCTCTGGTCAGGAATCTAGCTAATGGCATTGTGGTGCCTAAAAATTCTTCATGGTTCATATAGTTGAGATCTTCCTTGTACTTGTATAATGATGAATACCTCCCTAGTTTAGAGGGAGTGTTGGAAAATGTAACTAGGTTGGGTCTTCATTAATGTATTTGACTCATCATGTAATGTACTTGTCAAAAGAATAAAGAAAATAATATTTATTATTATTATTATGACTTATTAAAGCATGGCTTTCATGCTTGGGTCATCATGTTTTAGGTCAAAGTCCCCATTGAGGATTTCTAGGATTTACTCTGAGTTAATAGAGTCATTGTACTTTTAAAGAAGACCCTTCTTGGGCTTTTGAATCATGTAAAAAGGTTTAGTATTGAGTCAAAAATGAAATATGTTGCCACCACACCAAGTCAGCCTTAAGATGATCAAGTCGGCCTCAAGGAGGGCCATTTGACCTCACCTAAAGGCTATAAAAAAAGCAATTAGAATTCATTTGGAGAACATCTCAAGCAAGTTCGATATCTCTTTGGAAGCCGAAAAATTAGCGAAGTGAAGGAAGAGGGCTAAATAAGTGCGAGTTTGGTCAAGGTGAAAGAAGAAAGGAAAATAAAAAATTTGGTGCATCTCTTTCTCTCTCCCTCATGCCCTAGATTGGAAGATCAAAGTTCTCTTGTTGATGTCGCTGCCAGTTGCTGTTGCTAGAACAAGTATAGGTCGAAGTTGCTGTTGCCTTAGGAAGTTGTATTGGGCCAAGATCAAAGTTCCTAAGTCAAGATCGAAGTTTTGAAAGCAAGGTTGAAGTTACTGGGTCCAAGAAAGTGCTGCATAGTGTTGCTGCTACTGCCAGGTCAAATAGGATCATCTGCAAAGGAAGAAAACGGCTGACTTGGTGTGGAGGAAAGTTTGTGTCTAGGTCTAGAGTTTGGATTATCTTAGGAAATCTATTAAAGGAAGAATTATTGACTGGGTTTTCCCCTAGAGAGGGGTTTTTTTCCTGGTTGTGTGCCTATATCTGGTGTTCATTGATTTATGTGCTATTGGTAATTGCTTGATGAACTAAAAAGAAAGAAGATATAAAGGAAATCTAATAAGAAATCAAGAATATCACAAGTAATTATCAAGTATAAGAAAATCTTTTTTCCTTTCTGATTTTCTAACATGACTGAGTGCCTTGAGCATATGGTCCCTGAGGAGAGTGACCAGTTGGAGATACACTGACAAATCACTGGTTTCAGTGGAGCCACAAGTACCTTTGGCAAGAACCTAGTGAGGATCGCAAGGGAAGTAGATGAGCAAAGTAAACAAGTTCAATTTTCAAATTCTTATTTTGTTAAATTGTTTATAATTTGAAATTTCGATATAATTTGTTGAGCTAGCTTAGTACACAACTATGTTTTTTGCAGCACAATGGTGGGAGGCATTTGGTAGCCGTTGTCCTCAATTGCAGAAGTTTGCAATTCATATTTTGAGTCAAACTTGCAGTGCTTCTGGGTGTTAACGCAATTGGTTTGTCTTTGAAAGGATTCACGCGAAGAAGAGAAACCGTTTGGAACGAAAATAGTTAAATGATCTAGTTTGTGTCTAATACAACCTTTGGCTAAGGTGCAACCAATTTGCTGAACAAAAGACCTAATACAAATCCCATTTTGTTGGAAGATATTGATCCAAAATCAGATTGGGTAGGTAGACACAAGTTGTGAGGGTTGAAGGTAAGAGTCAAGCAAAGTCTAAGATGACGGGCGAAGGTAAACGTTGAATAGAGAAATCCATTCATGGTGGCAAAGGTAAATAGAGTTGAGAGAACTTTGAGCGAAGGTTACAGGGGAGGTAAGAGTCGAGTGGTAGGGTGAAGTCTGAGACTCTTAATTTGGGATTTCTAATTAAATTTTAATGAATTATTCATGTTTACAATTTATAGTCACTATACTCCATGAATTAATTTGCCTTCAATTTGAACTTGTCTCTTTCTACATGTCTATGATAGACTTTTTCTTGGCATGAACCTTTGAAATTTCCCTATGCCACAATCACCATGACTTTAATACCATGTTAAATATATGCAAGAGACAAGCAGGAGAGACTAGACAAGAGATAAGATGATATATCAATGTGCTACCAAATTACTAGTGGTGTTGTCTGTATATGTAGCAAGTTCCATTATTCATTTTAGGAAACCAATCAACCAATTCCCTGAATACATTAACATAAACATCATTTACTATATATAATTTATTTCACTTTATGACATTATTGCTTTTGTACATAACATTTGTTACTCCTGAAATAAACATTACAATGACTAACTCATCTTTAATGCTTAACGTTATAAGGTAAATGATGGGATGGTAATACTCTTTGTGCTATGTAAATAACGGTGATTCTGAATGATTATGATATACATTACAATCCCACAAGGTTCTTAATTTCTAGACTCTTAATTTGGGATTTATAATTAAGTTTTAATGACTTGTTCATGTTTACAGTTTTATTAAATTTTACGTTTAGTCTGTAAAGTTTAGCTGCTATTTAAATTTTGAAATGATTCATCATGCATCATAGAATGATTATGTAGCAGACTAATAGTACTTCCTAAGTTCTTGACAATGGGCAATGATGACAAGATTTGTTTTTGTGATGCGCAATGATGATTAATAGTTCTAATTTTTATATTTTAATTTATCATTCGTGTTTATGCAGAATTACTAAATTCTATTTTAATTTTAATAAATATAAAAATTAGTTGTCACACTTGCTGTCCCCAACTTGTTGTTCTTTGAAAATTTGGGGGTGCGCTCTAGCCATCCGGAAACTCATCCCGTCGTCCCCACATCTAGTGCAACATATATATATATATATATATATATATATATATATATATATATATATATATACACAGATATATATATATATATATATATATATATATATATATATATATATATATATATATATATATATATGTCCAAGGCAAACGTCATGAAAATCCCTCTAAGTATTTACCATGATGCATGGATGATAAGTAGGGTAAACCAATGGCCATTGGTATAGAGCCTAACCTTGAGGGGATCAAGAGAGTCAAATCCATTAACCCCTCTGCCTTAAAATTTGAGGGGGAAATCTTATGTCTAGCTCATCCCTACTTGATCTAACCCTAGGGAATGAATATATATATGTATGTATTTTTTTTTTCTTTTCCAAAGATCTCAAGGGGACACCCAAGGGATGCTTGCCCCACATGTGTGTATGGCATCCATATCAAACCCATTGATTCAAACTAGTTTGCCTCTTGTAGGGTAATTTGAGCTAGGCACATGCAGGCATGAAACTAGCATAATACCTATCAACATTGGATACAACTGATTGATATGATCCGTTGACACATACATCCACGTGTGTGTGGATGGAATCGATAGTAAACCTATTGATGCAAACTAATGTGCCTCATATAGGGGAATTCAAACTAAGCCCTTGTAGGTATGAAACTAGCATAATATGTAGCAACATTGGGAACAATTGATTGATCTAACCCTGCATGCACATGCACACGCACACCCCCAAAAAAATCAATGTTCCCACCAAGTTTTCAAGATAAGGGGATGTATGAATGGGGAAATGCATCCAAGTGATGTGTGGACACACACACACACGAAATAAAATAAAATAAAAAATTCCATAAAGTTTTCAAGATTAGGGGGATATGTGGATGGGGAAATGCATCGAAGGGATGTGCGAAGACACAAAAAAAATAAAAATTGTTCCACCAAGTTTACGAGATAGAGGGACGCGTGAATGGGGAAATGCATCAAAGGGATGTGTGGAGATAGATACACACACATACACAAAGAAAAAACAAAAGAAATCAATGTTCCACCATGTTTTTGAGATAGGGAAATGTGAGAATGGGGAAATACATCCAAGGGACATGTGAAGATGTTACTTGAATATTAGGAAGTGTATTGTGAAATGTTGAGGTCCTTGGCATAGGGCACATTGTCTAATATCTTTGGGGACCTTGCTAGTTCAAAAATTATAAAATTAAATATGAGAAAGAATGACCAAGTTAAAAACAATATCATTAAAAGCATGAACTAAATATCTCTTTAGTTGTTTTTACTTTTTATTTTTAAATTGACTTTTAACAAGGCCATTGGGAAAAAATCATGGGGGAATGCCTAGGAGTCCCCCCTTTTGAAAGGGAGACACCTAGGATTCCTCATCAAAAGGTAAGGACCCCCATGTGTCTCCCCAAGTTTACCAAAAATAGATGAGGGGAAGTGTCCCCCGCTATTTTTTTTTTTTTCGGTCCCGGGGAGGTGGGAAGCTTGTGCAACATGGCATGTGACTAAAATGCAACTTTCAAAGTTAAGTTGGTATTTTGTGGGTAAACCACCATAATGGGTCTACAACGCTAATATTATTGTATCTAAGTGATGTTGTATGAGAGAGAGAGAGAGAGAGAGAGAGAGAGAGAGAGAGAGAGAGAGAGATTCAGTGGCCTATCTTAGGCTAGCATTATGTTTCATTGGAATGTGTGTATTAAAAAAAACCAACAATATATAAATCCTATGATTGTTGGTTTTTTTTTAATATACACACATTCCATTGAAACATAATGCTAGCCTATATATATATATATATATATATATATATATATATATATATATATATATATATATATATGGTGATTAAATTGGAAAACCCTGTTGACCGAGAACCGATTTACTAATACCACCATATAAAATATTCATATTTTAAAGAAAAACATATATATTTATGTGCATACATATGAATCCAAACCATTTATACACAAACATGCAAAAGTTCTCATTTATATAGGAAGTAATAGTGCATATAACCAAAATAACACCTAGTGCAAAACATTGCTGAACCAAAAAACATCAAGAAGCAGACTCTAAAATGCCTCTATAGTCCAAAATAGCATGATAGTATGATAATACAGTCTACAGTACTACACCTGTAGTCTACAAGTGCTAATTGTAATCATCAGAATCATCATCTTGATCCTCCTCATCCTCATTTGTAGAATGAGTAGCATCCACGTCTGCAATAGGATTACAACTTGATTCCCTTGGCCCTGAAGCTGCTACTAGTACTTCTGATATATCTGCCTCTGCAAGCTGTGGAGGTGGGTCCAAATCCAAACCAAGAAAGAGAGGGGGGTGAGTATGTTTAAATAAGTTTGGGAGGGCTAGGGAAAAATTAGAAACTAGGAAAAGAAAAAAAACACAAATTTTTTAGCCTTGGCCACGTGGATACCGTTGAGAAATCTAGGGCATAAGTATTAGATGATTTCTCTTCTTTGGTGACTGCTTGTGAATGCTTTTTACTTGTTTATATTAGGATCATCTTCATGTTAGATTATTAGTGTTCTTCTTCATCAAACAATAACCAATGGAAGAACATAAATAGACAAGAGACACCACATGTAGGCTATGAGCCAGGGCCAAAACCTCTCACTCTTTGAGAGGAAAGCCCACACAAATTCTTTTTATAGAGATTCCAATTGATAAATACCAAGACCAAGACCATTGACCTAATAGCCCTTCCAAGATAGGACACAAAATCTCTTGACAACCAACCTTCTTCTTTGATCTTCTTCTAGCTTTGATCTTCTTTGTGATAGTTTTGAGACCTTGCCACATGCTGATGATCTTCTTTGCTGTGAGACCAAGACTCTTCCTTCTTTACTATCAATCCGAGCTGATCTCCGCACTTTAGATAGTTATGACCTTGTAGCCTTAATACCAAAATCTCAATGATATGTTTCAGGACTTAATTCTGCTCCTACTTGTCTGAAGACTACAGGGATATATGAAGTTATGTCCTTCACTGTTCTTACCCAATCCAGAGTCTACACTGTGATCCAAAGTGTGCACTGTGATTTATTGAGACTGCCCACCGAAACTATAGAGACATACGAACTGTCTGAGCTGTGACAAAGATCCAATTCCCTCTTATCTCTTTCTTACCCATACGAAGACAGAGATATCTCCGAATTGTTTTCTTTGCTCCATCACTGAAATTTCAAAAGGAAGTCCGAACTTGATGACTGTAATTATTACCGAAAAACTCAGACACTGCCGAGTTTTGAACTGTGCTTATGCGAAGATCATACCCACAAATTTTTAGTAGTTCGTCCATGTACTCAAGCCGACATGAACTAGTGAACCAATGTGTCACTTCGGGTGAGCCGACATAAGTTTATTTTTCACATTGTAGGCCGACATCAAGAGGATTGTGCTTGTCTTTTTGGAGAGCTTCCTAGATGCTAGATTGACTCATATATATTTTACATATGCCCAAGAAGAGCTCTTCATACATGACATTAATTCATTGACCTTAATAACAAATCCTAAGGCTCTCAATGAGAGCCACCTAAAATAAAATCACTTGCTCATGGAACCCATGAAGCAAGGCTTACAAAAATAATTTTATTACATCAAAAGTCACAATTACAGGTCATTATGAAGACCGAACCTGGTTACACTTTTCAACACTTCCTCTTAACTAGGGAGGTATTAATAACGGTACTTGGTCATTCTCAATTTGAAGAATTTCTCGTAAGAAGAATTCTGATTTTTAACTCATTTGTATAGCATCATACCAGCCAACATTGTTGTATAGAAAGACCTTGACTAACAACTCTATCTCTCCACAATATTAGAGCACAATGCTGGCAAGACCAATGATTTATAGACATACTCATCATTGTCTCTTTGGGAACATACCCCACCTGGGTTCTCTCAGGATATGCTCCATAAGGACTATTCTTTTCTTGGACTCCCCAGTCCCAAAAGAATATCGGTCCTCCACGACTACTCTTTCCTGGGATGCCCTATCTCATCCCCTAAGAGCATCAGATGCCAAATGATTACTCAATCCTCCATTTTGTCTTCCCAAGTGAAGAACAGAACAACGTGTGTATCGCTTCCTTTTATATCAGGAGGTTTTATTCCATTAAAGGAATGCACTCATTCCTATCACAAAGGAATGTACATAAGCTTCCAACTTAGGAATTTTTGAGTTTATTCCAAGTAAGAAACTTCTTCTCAGGCTCCCTCCTAACCAAGTACCTATAGCAACTCTTCATGTGGAGATCCTAAAACAATCAACTGCATGAAGAGCTCCTTTCTTTGATATCATGAATTTCTTTAGAGAGTCTTCAACTTTTGGGAACTTCTATATATAAAGCATAGATCATCCGTCACTTTATTCATGAGTTAGTCATGTCCTCAACTCGTCAGAAAGTGATCCATCAGATTTTCCATTTGGCTTTGCTTCATGTCATTCTACTTTCATGCCATATTTCTGGAAGGACATTACATCCTTTTATATGGTCTGCTTGGGAGTCATTCATAGATCTTCCCTTTTACAGTTATACATAAGCCCAACCAAGATGTTTGTTAAAAAAAATCAATGGACACTTCAAATTAGAATTACCTTTGTGATGATCTTTCACCATGACATCTGCTTTTAAGTATCAACATCTTGCATGTAGATTGAAACATCTCCCACAGATGTTCAGTGTCAAGGGTCTCTATCTTTTTCCGACTTCCATCAGAGTCTTCACATTCTTTCGGGAGATTTTCTAGTCAATTCTTCTTGGATTTCGGATGTTGAATGCCTTCTTTCTTTGTTGCATATTATCACGATCTCTTCCTATATTTTCACACACTTCATTCTCAGGGGCTTCTAATGAGAGTTCTTCAATCGTAGTCAACCACCTCATACTTCATATGAGGACATATTATGTTGATTTCATCTAGTGTGACTCATGCCTTCTGACATTCTTTCATAGGAGGATATTCCTTTCCTTTGATGGTGCTTCTCAAAATATTAGTGATCCTTGTTACCTGCAACCATACAAAATGGCTTTATAATATTAAATACAAGCATACCTTATTTACCTTTAGGTCATCTAGGCTACTTTTAGTAGCTTCCTTGATTCAAAAGATCTTCAACCCCTTGATCTGCGTTATCTTTCATGTTATCATACCATCATCCCATGAACTCCACAAGTTGGAGTTCCTGATGAAACACATGTTTCCTTTCTAGATCGATGAATCCTTCAATGAGGATTCCATCTCGCATATCCTTATTTAGCAGATGTTTCCCTTTTAAACTGATGTATGATGAGACTTATCTTGGATGACTTCTTCCTTTGATCTTCCAATGAGGTCACCAAGAGCTATATCCTTCAAAGTTGACTACCATAGATTTTGTTCCAGTGGTCCTTCATATTTCCCTATGGTGATGTCACAAGCTCTTGCTTCTAATGCTTCTCTTCCTTGGACTTCCATCTTTTAGCTTCCTCCACTTCTTCAGTGAAATGGACTTCTTCTCTATCCTTCTTGTTATTGCCCTTCTTAAGCTAAGGACAATCTTTCCTGTAATGTTCATTTCATTGAATCTTAACTATGTTGTTTTTTCCTTTTGACAAAGTGTCTGAATCCTTTCATTTGATCCTTCAACACTTTTTCCCTCAACTTGTCTTCTTTTCTTGCATAGAAACCACAAGTTGTCGAATGAGGTAACTTTCTTATCCCCATGGATATTTGTTACCTTGATTATCAACTAGTGCATTATAGATCAATGATGATTATCTTCTTTCCTAGATCTTGTAGATGAGATCTTATGAAGATATCCTTCATCCTTTGATACCTTTACTTTTTGTGTAGATCAGATCTAAGTCATGTGACCTTCTTTACTGCATCTTCAGAGAGTATTCTTACGAGTTTATCATATACATCTCTTTGATGTCTCCAATATTGCTATATGAGGGGATCTTTCATAAGAATTAAGAATCTCTTTCCATGAATTCTGAGGAGACCTTTTAATATGTTCAATGACTTCACCTTCTTAGAGGACTATGTCTATCCTCCTTTTTCATGCAAGGAATTTTGATGACCCATCCAACTTATAGATTTCCTTGCAAACACAAAGTCATTTTACCAAATTGATTAAAGAATGAAAGATACTTACTTGACAAGTGAAGATGAAATCTTCACCTTGATCACTTTGATGATGGTTGAAGAAGATGTATTAGAGCTCCCTCTTGGATGATCTTCTTCCAAATGAAAAAGCCTTTCTTCAGTAGAGAAGGTTGCTCCTTTTGATGAGAATGATTTGCTGCTTCTTTGGATGAACTTCTTCAAGGACAAGGAGAGGATCCTTGCTTGCTTTATAACCTTGAAAATGATGACAATGCCTTCTCGCCTTCAATATACTTTGACTTCTCTTGTAGTGTAGATAAAAAATGCTTCTAGGGTTTCAAATTTCTCCAAGATGATGTGATCTTCATCTTTAAAGTCCTTCGAGCTATCTTGCCTTGTAGACAACTTGATGAGGGTCTTTGTGGCCTTTTGATGATAACTATAGAAACAAAAGCTCTTGCTGTTGCAGACTGCTTCTTTGATCCAGGTTTTGATTCTTCAATGTAGATCTTGATCTTTTGCTTTGATAATTTTCAACTCGGTTTAATGCCCTTCTTGAAACTCTATCCTTGAATGTCTCTTTGATCAGATGCCCTTCCTTTGACTTCAGCACCTTAGCTCTGATACCATGTTGAGAAATCTAGGGCATTAGTATTAGATGATTTCTCTTCTTTGGTGACTGTTTGTGAATGATTTTTACCTGTTTAGATTAGGATCTTCTTCATGTTAGATTATTAGTGTTCTTCTTCATCAAACAGTAACCCATGCAAGAACATAAATAGACAAGAGACACAGCATGTAGGCTATGAGCCAGGGCCAAAACCTCTCACTCTTTGAGAGGAAAACCCGCACAAATTCTTCTTATAGAGATTCCAATTGATGAATACCAAGACCAAGACCCTTGACCTAATAGCCCTTCCAAGACAAGACACAAACTCTCTTGACAGTCAGCCTCCTTCTTTGATCTTCTTTGTGATAGTACCGAGACCTTGCCACACGCTGATGACCTTCTTTGCTGTGAGACTGAGACTCTTCCTTCTTTACTATCAATTCGAACTGATCTCTGCACTTTAGATAGGTATGACCTTGTAGCCTTAATACCGAAATCTCAGTGATATGTTTCAGGACTTAATTCTGCTCCTACTTGTCTGAAGACTACAGGGATATACGAAGTTCTGTCCTTCACTGTTCTTACCCATTCTGGAGTCTACACTGTGATCCGAAGTGTGCACTACGATTTATTGAGACTGCCCACCAAAAATATAGAGACATACAAACTGTCTGAGCTGTTACAAAGATCCGACTCCCTCTTATCTCTTTCTTACCCATGCGAAGACAGAGATATCACCGAATTGTCTTCTCTCCTCCATCACCGAAATTTCAGAAGGAAGTCCGAATTTGATGACTGTAATTATTACCGACAATCTCAGACTGCCGAGTTCTGAACTGTGTTTTTGCGAAGATCATACCCACCTATTTATAGTGGTTTGTCCATGTACTCAAGCCGATATGAACCAGTGAACCGATGTGTCACTTTGGGTGAGCCGACATAAGTTTATTTTTCACATTGCAGGCTGACATCAAGAGGATTGTGCTTGTCTTTTTGGAGAGCTTCCTAGACGCTAGATTGACTCGTATATATTTTACATATGCTCAAGAAGAGCTCTTCATACATGACATTAATTCATTGACCTTAATAACAAATCCTAAGGCTCTCAATGGGGGCCACCTAAAACAAAATCACTTGCTCATGACATCCATGAAGCAAGGTTACAAAAATAATTTTATTACATCAAAGTCACAATTACATGTCATTATGAAGACCGAACCTAGTTACACTTTTCAACAGATACAGGCTGTACGGACCAGTTCTGAACTGCCTATTCCAGTTCCGAGGCTCAGTTGGGACCGGTTTTGGGCCAAAAACGGCCAGACAGGCCTGTTCCACCGGTTCCGGTCCAGTTCCGGTTGATTTGTTAATGTCTTTCGAAAGCTCTTAAGCTGTTTTGTTCCCATTGCTTCAGGGTTCCACATTTCCACTTCCCAGAAGTGATAAACAGTTCCACTCTTTATTCTTGTTTTAAAAAACCTTAGATGCTAAGAATATGAGAGCTGACATTCCAGGACTGAGATACAACTACATTGTGTTTTTAAACTTTTTTATCTTTCGCAACTTGAATATTGTAGGAATGCAAGAATCTTAAATTGAATTTGGAAACTAATGCTTTACTTGAGGAACTTCTACATATACAGGGTGCAAAGCATTAGTTGTTAGTACCTTGGTTGTTTTTCTTTCTTACAAAGTAACATTTTTAACAACCTTTTATGGACAAAATCTTCTGTTATGCAAATGTTCTTTCATAACATGGGATAACAGGAAAAGAACATTGTTTTAACTTTTCTTTGTAATCTTTTGAAAGATGCAATTTTAGATTGCATAATTGTGGTCAGGAAAATCAAAATGAGGACCGGCTAGTAGTACTCATAGTTAGTATTGTGATGTAGGATACAATAAGAGATGCAGTTGAAGATTCATTGTTGTGGCCTGTTCGGAAAGTGATACCCATTGTGCCAGGGGATTACAGGTGAATGACTGTTTTTTAGTTGTAAAAATAAATGATAATGGAATACTGTACTTGTGTACTGCTGTATTTTCTCATTTCTGCGCATCTGCATGCACATGGAATTGCATGCTAAATTGTGCTGTCTACCACATTCTAAATCGATTTGATTTTCCAGGGATCTGGAGTTGCGACCTATTGGAGTGCTAGATGTGAAACTTGTGGAGGCAAAGGATTTAATTAACAAAGACCTCATAGGGAAATCTGACCCCTATGCAGTGCTTTACATAAGGCCAATAAAAGATCGAGTGAAGAAAAGCAAGACCATAGTAAGACCCAAGTATGCTTATGACATTTTTCATTCAGAATCTGCATCTGTAGTAATGAAGGGTCATTGTACTTTTGGAATTTTATCTGTAAGCTGTCAACTCAGTAATATCTTGCATTGCAGGATAACGAATTGAGTCCTGTGTGGAATGAGCATTTTGAATTTGAGGTTGAAGATATTGCTACACAACATCTAACAGTGAAGATTTATGATAAGGAAACCGTCGAGGAGGATGAACTCCTGGGCTGTGCTCAAGTGCAGTTGAAGGAGCTAGAACCAGGGAAGTTAAAGGATATACACTTACCTCTGGTCAAAGATTTAGAAAATAGAAAACCTGATACTAAGAATCGGGGTCAGGTAAGAATCTACTATAGTTGATTCTAAAGTTTTATGGATGAACTTAGGAAAATGTCAATCTGGGTTCTTTTTATGATATACATTGGTTATGCATGTTTGAGTACTTCATTTAGGCAGCATACCTATTTAATACATGTTCAAAATCTCTAGGAGTTCTGCTGGGGTAGGTATTACATTGAAACATTTTGGAAATGCAAAAACCTTGATTGTCAAACTGATTAACATAGGTCTTCAAAATCATGGTGTGTTGTTCTGCTGGAATAGTTTTTCACTGAAGCATGTTGGAAATGCCAAAACCTTGACTGTCAAACTGATGATAACAGGTGCACCTAGAGCTTATTTATCGCCAGTTTGGTGAGGAGAACGGCTTTGGTGGTCTTTTTACTGCAGGAGCCCAACCATTTGGAATGACCTCTCTGGAGAAAGTTTTGAGTCATGGCATGAATGGACAACGACTTTCTTCATTAAGTCCTGGCAAGAGAAAAGACATAATTCGCGGTGTTCTCTCTGTGACTGTGAAAAGAGCAGAGAATTTGACTTCAACAGACTTAGGGGGCAAGGCTGATCCATATGTGGTACTTACGATGAAAAAAACAGATGCAAAGAAGAAAACACGAGTAAGTTATAGGTGTGGTCAATCAAATTTAAGTGTCTTAAATTAATTTAGTTTTGCCATTATTAAACGGAAATAACTTCTGCAGGTTGTGCCTAAAAACTTGAATCCTGAATGGGATCAGACATTTGACTTTGTGGTGGAGGATGCACTTCATGATATGTTGATTGTGGAAGTCTGGGATCATGATACCTTTAGCAAGGTATTTGGATATTTTTCCATTTGTTTACTTCTTTGGTTTGATTCATCAACATTGCCATAAATGACATGTTGTTTATCTCTTACTAATATTCAGGATTTCATGGGAAAACTTGCTTTAACCTTAACAAAAGTTCTTCATGAAGGGGAATATGATGGTGATTTCCCACTAGATGGTGTGCAATCCGGACGAATATTTTTACATCTCAAGTGGACACCACAGCCAATTTAATAGGATTCATTGTTATGAAAAATTAGCTTTCCTGATGAGAAATAATGCAAAACTCTTCTAGAAAGAGGGAGAAGCCATGCAACCAGGACCTTCAGCTTAATCGGATGCCATATGTTAGCTGGTTATTTCCTTGTTATGGTGTTAGGAAGAAGAGTTGTTTTCTCCAGAAATGAAGTAGTTTTCTTGGAAGAAAACCAATGGCGACCTGTCAAATCTATTATAGAGATAATTTCTTGTATGCTGCTGTATTCCGTTGTAGTTTGTTGTAAATTAAAATTATAAATAACCTGAAGACACACTTACATTACATTACATTTCGAATCAATATCTTCATCCTAAAATTTGAAGAGAAAAATGGTGCCTATTCCAGCACTGTTTTTCTTAGATGTCCCCGAAGCGGCAAGTCCCACAAGTTCTGATCCTGCTCCGGGCAAAATTTGGGCAGTTTCTGTCCACGAAAGAAATAGTAAATGGTGCCTAGCTCATGTTGGGAAAATATGACACTCTCATGTTCAACCAAATATTATGGTTTTTCATGTTAAGAATGCGTTTATGTTGGTTCAAATCATCATCTATGGTTGTTCACAGTTGCAATGGCATGGAGAATCCTACCCAGAACAACCGGTATACTCACTGCAAATCAATGAAAGAATACATCTTTGTCGATCCATTTGTTGCAGCAACTATCTTGTTTGTTGACCTTATTTGTGACAGGTTTGCTCTATACTATAATGAACGTTATTTCTTCGTGTACTAGTGAGTGTTTGCAGGACCCTTTAATATTATATTTATAAATTTCAGTATGTAGCCATTCTTTAATTTGACATTTTGCACATGAGTAGGAGGCTAGTGACTAGTCGAAGATCAAAGTGCATTGAGTTTGATAGTTGATTATGTTAACCCATCACTCTAAAAGGAAAAATACCTTGAAAAGCGAGGGCATTTAATTTCCCAATTGCATGTTCTAGAAGGTCCAGAAATGTCTCATTAACGTTCTCTGAAAGAGTATGATAAATTGGGTAGAGAAGAATAAGATACCAGAAGGTAATCAAGAAAATAAGATAGGCTGTTTCAATATCTATTAGATCCAATAAAACCAGACATCTACACAGTTTTGTGAGGTAAGCTGCTAGTTAGCATTTCTTTGTATTCTAAAAAGAGTATCAAAATTTAGATGTTTTCAAAGAAACTTAATTGTGATCTGTCAATAAAATGGGTGGATACTATACAACTGCATCCAGCTGAATTTTAACTTTTATTTGGGTAATTTGGTTCTTTTTCAATTTCCCTCTCTAATATTGGCATTGTGAGAGGTGCTGGTGTCATGTCTTGTAGGCGCTCTTTGGCTTGTGGTTGTAATCTATGTGATGTGTGATATATTCTCATGGTAGCTTTTCATTTCACATTTAATATTTACTTTCCTACCATTAAATGCTTCGTAACAAAAAAAAATCTCGATTAAAACGGGTCCAATCATAACAAAAAAAGATCCCAATTAAAACAGTCCATTACATAATGAATAAATGTATAATGTTTGCATCGTAGACATCGTATCCTAGTCTGTCTACCTACTTTTGAGATCTACCTCATGAAGGCATTATATATGCAAGTGTCTTAGTGGTCCTCAATCCTATGGATTCTTGTATTGTATAATGTGCAACTATTCCCTTATTGTGAATTTGCCTCGTATTGCCTCATACTAGGCTAGTGTATCCCTTGAGGTACAATAATGTTTTATCCTTTAACCACTGATTGGTGCCAATGGCGGTCGAGATATAGTAGAGGGGTTACTTTATTTTTGTTTTTTCTTTTCTTCTAATATTAATATATTTTAGGTCACCCAATTTGAGCTGTTTTACGTAATACCACTTGGTTTTGCCATCAGATCATTGGTCTTTAAAAATCTGTTTTCTCATGATTTGATGTCTAATTTTTATCATTGTATAAAATCCACCCAAATTCTTGGTCATACCATGATTGTCTTCTATTATACCTATGAATTTTGTTTTAATAGAAAATAACAATTACATGGTATAGTGCAATTTGCTTATGAAAAATCACAATTGGCCTTATCAGCACTGCCATTATGCATCACTTTACTTGAGCTAACTTTTAGCTTTGAAAGGGTCATGCTGCAACATGCAACCAATCTATGGAATCCATAGTTTTTTCCAAAAATCCTCTAAATGCTACTCATCAATCCTCACTGTATCCTTGAGTGCTCGTGTATCTATACCTTGCTTGTGTGCTACTTCCTATTTGCTTGTAGTTGTTGCTATGGTGCTGTTAGCATATGTGTACACTTCATTGAAGGGGTGAAATGGTGCCATGCATGTAATCCTTAGATTGCATAGGGTTTCTCCCCAAACCTTTAAATGTTTCTGCTCATTCCTCATATCTATCGAGTCTTGCATATACGTACCTTGCTTTGATGCTACTCCATGTATGCTCTTGTTGTGTGAATACATACTTCCCTAGATTGTTTTTTTGTAATGTATTGCTATTAGAGATGCATTATTAGATTGTTTTTTTGTAATGTATCTCTATTAGAGATGCATTATGAGATCATTGTAGGAACATATTTGCCTAACCAATTGCCAACCAAGATCATAAACATCAAAAGGCAAGTAATCTTCTCACTTTGAGTTCTAGAGGGCATATTGTGACCATTTATGAATTGAACTTGCTCTTTCCACGTGATTTTATGGGTTTTGTATATATATATATATTCCTTCATATGAGGTATAATGAAACCCCTTTCTTTTAAAGTTTTCTTAAACTTTCATAAAAAAGTTCAAAATGCACATACATGTTATGAAGAAATCAAATGCATGATTTCTTTCATGTTTTTCGCATGGCTTAGGTAGGTCCCACTTTATATAGGAAACATGAACCTTTAAATTTGCATTTTTACCTCTTACTCTACTACTCTCCTGGCCACACATGCATACATAATAATTTATATTCTCGAGGTTGCTTTAGTTAGGTGTTTCTTATTAAGTTAACACTTAAGTGACTCTTATTAAGTTAATTGTTGCTAATGATAAGTAATTTGTTGTTTGCCTACTACCTTCATTTCTATAATTACATATTTTGGCAATTAAGTTGGGACCTTTAATATTTATGACCTAAGCCTTCAACTTTTAAGCTCTTATATCAATTTTTAGTCGTCATTTATCTTACCTTGTTATGGGTGTCTTCCTATTAAGTGGTTGGTATGCTAAATCCAAGTTTTGGATGAGCACCAACACTTTTGGCATGAACCATTCTCAACTTCACCCTTTTCCTATCCAAGGGTGGAAACACATTCCATGTAACATACTTAACCCTCACCATACCTCAATGGCATGAACCATTCTCAACTTCACCCTTTTCCTATCCAAGGGTGGAAACACATTCCATGTAACATACTTAACCCTCACCATACCTCATTGAGGGTATGGACTATGAACCATTCTCAACTTCACCCATTTCCTATCCAAGGGTGGAAACACATTCGATGCAACATACTTAACCCCCACATACCTCATTGAGGGTATGGACTATCTGTTTTAACTTTTTTTCTTTTTCTTTCTCTTTTTATTCAACTTTAAACTTTTTTCTAAGATTGTGATCACCTATTACTCATTAAGATATTTTTAGTGGTATAAACTTTATTAAAATTTGAGCCTTGGTCATTTGACTATTTTCACCCTTGGCACCATGCTAGCGCTATTGAGCAACTGCCATGTGCCAGATGTTGTGACACCCCAGTGCATGTGTCATCATGAGGAGATGCCATGATAGCATGAAGGCCACTTGGATTACCATGCCATCCACTGGCCTGGTTAATTTGGTTTACATGTATTTGCATGAGTGGGAAGAAACTTCAATTTATAAATCAACATAAATATATTTTACCTTAACAATACATCACATGTGCAGATAAAACTCATGAATAAATCCCATATGCTAAATTCAAGAGTGTTGAAGGCTTCATTGGTCATTGGGGGGGATTTACAATATGCCTATGGTGCAACCCAAAATACTTTTCTAGTAGTCTTTTAGCTAATCCACATGAAAGTCAACTCCAAATCTTTAGTTGCTCACTAATAAAGTAAAATTTTAGTTGACCATGAATTAAGCATGGTTACTTGTAGTTATTGCTTGCCATTATTGGTGCATTCGTAAAATAGGTAGGAGTAAAAGTGTAAATGTGGTCCTTTTGTGTGAATAGGCAGTGAATTTCTTTAAAAAGAAAAACTTTAGGAAGCTTAGAGTAAAATACACTCTTCTTGTGATATATTAAACTCAAACGTCTTTCTATATATATCGTCTTTATATATATATCATTATCAGAAAAGTAAACACTACAATTTTTTACTAAATTTATTCAAAACGAAAATGAACAATAAGCACATGAACAAAGGAAAGACTTAGCTAAAATTCTAAGCTAACAATTGATCTAGGAAGAATCCTTTTCCACCTAACCATAGGCTTAATTGCACCTCAAGTTTCTATAATTGGCCATCCCCTAGCTAGTCCATGATACCACAAAGGGAAAATTAATAACTCATTGGTACTTCGGATATATGAAAACAAATCTCCTTTACACACATGATAAAGTCAAGGATCTCCATTCCCAATTATTGAGTCCATGCATCTGCAATCTCTAGGTGCCTCTTAGCTTGGTTAGCACACAACATAAGGGAATATTTTAATTGCACTCGAGCCCCTTTGTGATTTCCCCACCTCTTGCCTATCATGCTCAACCAACACATCAAATCGCAGCCCAATCTATCGAATTATAGTCTAGAGCTCTTTTGCAAGTGTTTGATAGGAAGAAATCCATATTTAGGGAGATCAAAATACATTCATTCAATTTTGGGATTGAGAATTTTTGGGGCATATTTGGGCACCTAAAATGCAGTTTAATCACCTTGAATGTTTCAACCATCATTTTACTTAGGATTGGCAACAACATACTCGCACTTGTGTGCCTTTGCGCACTATGTGTGTCTCTCTATGTAGGTGAATTAATGAATTCCTTGTTTCCATGAATGTTTCAATGCCTTTTTTGTCATAGGTCTTTGCACCCTCTCAGATTTTTCGAAAAATCAATGTTGTTTGTTGTTGTATCGTCCTACATTTACCTCCATCTACCAAACAATCCAAGGGTCAAATTCAAAATCCAAGGGATGTACTTAGACCATTCCTTCCATCAAATTCTAAAGAACGATTATTGTTGCCACCTCAACTTCCATATTTATGGGGGTGCTTGTTCCAACTATCTAGTACTTCAAAATCAATTGATTCTTGGAAAAGAGGGAAAAGGCTCAGATTTATGTTTGACTATTATAAACATTATAAGTAGTAATAAACCCACCAGGGCTAGTATGCATATATATATATAGATGATAGATAGAGCAAAGCATACAGCATGGGCATAACTGAATGTAGTTGACTGAGTAGTTTCTTTTGTTGATCCAGTTGATTCTTCAGCAACAAAAGTGTATTCGGATTTTTATAATTGAGCAAAAGCGAGGTTTCTGCAGGGTGCGCCTGCTCCTCCTTTCCCCCGCCCGAGACGGGATCAAATCAAATGGTAGGTAGATCGATCGGCCAGGAAACCTTTCTGCAAGTTTCCTTGTAACAATGGTATTGAAGGCATGTTAGCAATTTTGCTCAAAAATATATCTGTTGCCAGCTTTATTTCCATACTATGATAGTCCCATGTCATCCAGTCCCAAGAACATCGTATATGCCATTAGATGTCCCCTGTTTTCCTTGTTGCCTTACGCGATTTTTTTTGCCCTAGTAGAGCCCCCTTGCCACTTCTGCTGCTTGCCACCATTAGCTTTTTTGGCATTGCCAAATTCCCTACTGTCAAAATTTTATATTTCAATCCACCACCACTCAAATCATGTCACCACATGTGCCACCCTGTCACACTCCAACCCCTCACCGCTTGAATGCTATTGCCACCCTTTTGCCCTACTTGCTCCAATCTGTCATCACTCTAATCTTGTTGCCACTCATGCCCCCCTTTAGTGCTCGAATCTTGCTACCACCTGTGTTACCCCCCTCAATCCGCCCCTTGATCCCCCTTTCCATTGTTGATGCTTGTTGCCATCCTTATCCTGCCATTTTTCCCCTGCAATTCGTACTAGTAATACACAATTAAAAAAAATATACAAAAGCAATTAATTATTTTATCATAAATCACTTAATAAAATAAATAATTGTGTGTGTGTATATATATATATAATTTTAAAAAAATATTAATAAAATATGTAATATATATATATAAGAGTGGGGTCTATAAGGAAAAACACCAACCCTAAGATGGTTAACAATGTGATATACATGCTGAAGTTAATTGATATAAAGACAGTAAATGGCATGAGATATTGCCTTAAAAACATAGAAAAGCCAAACAAAATTTGGGGATGGACAAAAGCTATTGATTGAGAAAATGAATCAGTTAACAGAAAAATGAAACATAATTGATAATCAATGTGCAAAATCCAAAGAACGATGGAAGTTTACACTAAGAACGAGGAATGAAAAC
Organism: Pinus tabuliformis; assembly: GCA_031772625.1. Taxonomy (NCBI): domain Eukaryota; kingdom Viridiplantae; phylum Streptophyta; class Pinopsida; order Pinales; family Pinaceae; genus Pinus; species Pinus tabuliformis. The sequence goes on from CM062820.1 coordinate 486,734,027, forward strand.
AAAGACGAAACTACAAGGATACTTAATTACCATAGCGAACAAATTACTCAACTAATTGAGAAGGTAGATAAATTAATGGCACAACCCTTAGTCTATTGTAGCTGATACCTAAAATATTTTTTTCAAATAGTCAATATCACACACAAGAATTCTAGATAGAAATCATGAACGAATTAAGAAGGAATTATTGAAGTATGACAATAAGGACCATAGAGTAGTTGTCTAGGTCAACAGAATGGAATCAAATTTTGAATCAAATCCCTTGTTGGGTGAAAGAGAAAAGATAATGACAACTTTCAAAAATTTAGAAGGGGAAGCTTATGATTGGTTCCTATGGTGGACAAAAAAATTGTGATGTTCGCTTTTTTCGTTGGTAAAGTTTCAGACATACTTATTAAAAAAGTTTCATGATGTAGAAGACAATGATTTGTACAAAAAAATTTGTATATCTCAAATAGAAGGAAAACGTAAAGACTATACACACAAATGAGAACTTTTGACAACTCAACAAAATGGATTCATAAGCGAACAATTATTAAAAATGTACATATGTGGACTAAAAATATTATATCAATAGCGAAATAAGCTATGAAACCCTAAAAAAATTGAGGATGTCAGGCATAAAATAAAATTGATCGAGCAAAAGAACAAGTTCAACAAGCCATCTTTGATAGGGCTAGAGAAATCAAATTGTAATACTCGAATGAAAGGTCAAAAAAGCATCCCATAGACAAGTATAACAAGTATATACCTTCTCCTAGCACCAGGGCTTAGACACGAAATGGGTAGAAAATGTGGGTTTTTATGGAGACAACTTGATACCCACACATATGCAACAACAAAAAACTATATACATGTGAAGCCGAGGTGTAATTTGACACATCTAGCAACAAATCAAAAGTAGAATGCAAGAAAGAAAATAATATTCAAAATAAAAAATATGAACATGCCATGCCCAAGATATTGCTTGTTGCAATAATAGGAATATCACAACTCCAAACATTGAAACTAAAAGGGCATGCAAAAAAGAAAATGTTATTGTACTCATAAACACATGGAGCACTCGTAACTTCATAGAATAAATTTATTCATATATCCAGCCACAAACATAAGGGTGATGGTAGAAGATGGAAAACAAATTCATGGAGCTAGAAATTGCCACAAAGTCAAGTTGCAATTTTAAGATTACAAATTATAATTCGAATTCTACGCAGTTCCCCTAGGAGTAGTCATCGTATTGGGAATTTAATGACTGCAAACTCTCATGACCTATTCTGCAAATCACCATTTTTTTTATCAAATTCAAATGGGAAGGAAGAAAATATAAATTGTTTGGATTCCAACCTCCACCAACTCAAATTGTATCTTTTCAACAAATAATGAAACTAGTTAGAAGGGGTGCATTAGTGTACATTACACTGCCAACATTTATAGTAACACGAAAAATAATGCATTCTCAACACCCACAGATTAAAGCATTCATTTGAAAATATAATGAGGTATTCTAAGACCTACTTATGAAGCTACCCCCAAAAAAGAATGATAAAACTTATAATTGAAGTTAGACCGGACCCAACACCAAGGAATATCAGACAATATCGATATCCCCACCACCATAAAATAGAATAGAAAGATTAATTCAAGACATTACAATTTGGAGTTATTACAATGAGTTGGAGTCCATATGCATCCACAATAGTGTTGGTTCGGGAAAAAAGTATGGATCCTTCAGACTATGCATAGATTATTGAGGCTTAAACAAGAAAACTATAAAAAAAAGTTTCCTGTCCCATTTATAGATGAAATGTTGGACGAGTTGCATGGAGCAAAATATTTCTCAAAATTAGATCTAAGATTAGGATATTATCAAATCCGTGTAAGGCTAGAAGATGTGGAAAATACTACTTTAAGAACTCATGGAGGTCACTATATATTATAGAGTGATCATATAGGTGGTATTATGAGCCCCCTATAAGTGTATAGAGTGTTCAGGGTATTATGATCAATCTATACACTTATAGAGTGATTGGAATACCCTAGGATTCTCTATTAAGTGTATAGAGTGATCATATCCATGTATAGAGTGATCATAATACCCTAAGCACTCTATATAGGTTAGGGTGATGTCATTTGGGTTAACCAATGCCACTACCACCTTCTAGGAAATCATGAATGAGCTCTTTAAACCCTACCTAAGAAAGTTCGTACTAGTCTCTTTTGATGACATTATTATCTACAACAAGACGTAGAAGGAACATCATGAGTCATTTGGAGCAGGTACGTTGTCTCCTAGAAGAAAATTAGTTCTATGCAAAAATATTGAAATGCACTTTTGTTAAGGAAGAAGTTGAATACCTTATCCAAAGGAGGAGTTAAGGTGGATTCATATAAAACAAAAACAATCACAGAATGACCAATACCAAATAATGTATCAAAACTAAGAGGATTCTTACATAAGGTTCATCAAGAACTATGCTCAGATAACAATACGATAATCTAACTTGTTGGCCATCATCCATGCGCTAAGCCAAGTGGAAATAATATCTCTTAGGTAGTGATTTCTCAATACATATGGATCACAACAATTTTCAGTGCTTATTATAACAAAAAACCTTATCAATCGAACAACAAAAATGGATGGAAAAACTTTCCACCTTTGATGTGGAAATATTACACAAAAGGGGAAAGACAATATAGTTGTTGATGCATTGTCACGAAAGGACGATAAAATAACAGTGTGTGTGACAATGGTGATTCTTGATTGGTTAGATGCAATTCATGTTGAATATGCCAATGATCCTAAATCTTATTCCATTATCAACAATTTGGACCAAAATTCAAAATTTGAATGGAAAAATGACATTTTATGGTACAAGAATAGAATTTACATAATTTCATCTTCAAAATTTAAAAATAAAGTCGGGAGTCACATAGTTCTCTCATAGTAGGATATTTTAAAACATACTATAATGCACAATAATCCTTTTATTAGAAAAGGATGAGTAAAGATATTCAAAATTTTGTCGTTGAATGTAACATATGTCAAAGAAATAAAGATAAAATATCATGGCACGAGGGTTGCTTCACCCTTTACACATTCATAACAAAAAATGGACTTCATTAGAGGATTACCCATGTTAATGGAAAAGAGAAGAATTTTGTTGTAATTGAAAGATAAACAAAATGTGCACATTTTATGGCAATCAGAAAAACAGATTCAACAAACAAATTGTTTTTCTTTTGTAAAAACATCAATAAATTGCATGAATTTTTAAAGGTCATTGTGAGCGATAGGGATCCCAAATTCAAAGGGAACCATTGGAAGGAATTTTGCAAACAAAGTGGAATATCCCTTAATATGAGTTCAACTTACCATCCAAAATAGATGGATAAACAAAAATTTAAATAAATGCTAGGAAACTTACCTCCATTCTTTTGCGATAGATAAGAACAATTGTTACATTTAACTGAATTGTGGTATAATTCTACCTTCCACAGATATGGCAAAATGACTCCCTTTCAAGCCTTATATAATTATGAATCACCAGAATGGAAGGAATTTGCACTAATTGACACTAAGGTGCAAGCAATGAAGAGTCATCTTGATGAAGAGAAACAGATCATCACAATATTAAAAGACAATTTAGTTATAGCTCGTGATAGAATAAAACAACAAGGAAATCAATAGAGATCAGAAAGAAAGTTTGGAGAAGGTGATTGGGTGTTTGTAAGAATCCAAATTTACATGCGGTGATCACTTAAACATAAGAAAAAAACAAATTTACTCCAAAGTTTTATGATCCTTTTCAAATCGACAAAAGAATTAGCAAAGTAGCTTATGGGTTGAAGTTACGAGAAAATTGCCACATCCATAATGTATTCCATGTGTCTTGCCTTAAGAAGGTGTTGGGACAAGTCCAATAGATTCAAACATAGATTCTCGACTTTGACAATGAAGTAAGAATTATTTTGAAACCAAAAGGAATTCTTGCAACTAAGTAAAAAGTGTTACCTTTGTTATAGAACCATCAAAGAATACCTTGGCAAGTGGAAAAATCTTCCAAAAGAAGACGCATCATGAGAAACAAAAATTTTTCATCAACATTATCTCTCATTACCCTTGTTTTGAGGAAAAAACAATTTTAAAGTTGGTAAAAATGTTCTAAACATAATTAGTAATAAATGAATTAATTACAAATGAATAGTCAGGTGGCACATACCCTTTCACCGTTGACCAGTCAAATGCTATATAAAAAACTGTCCTGAGGATTATTGTACCATTAACTTCATATTCATCGTCAATAATAACAATAATAAAACATTATTATCTAGAAGTTTCCTTGTAACATTGAATTTAATGACAAGGATTTGGTAAAACAACTCCCTACAATGCCCTCAATTTTTCTCACTTGTGGTGTCATAGCTTTTATATTATTGCTCCTATTCCTAGTTGATGATGTTAGTATATTTATTAATCAAACATTTATATTACATATACATTACTTATAGATTCATTTAATTCATATTTGTCACAACAACAACACATCCATGCTTACATAGGAAATACAATGCAATTAACATAGTTAATTACAATTAATACAAATTACATGTTTTGATTTTAGCAACACCATCCCATGTGCTCTCTTTCAATGTAACAAAATTCCTTTATGCTTCTTCAGTTGCGGTCGCAGCATGGTTCTTTTCAACCATTCTTCCTTTTTCATGTTTCCATAATTTCCTAGCCATCTCCAGAAATTTTGAATTCCATAAAATGTTTACAACATTTTTTAGTAAACAAGGATATTAAAACCTCTTTCCATGCATAAGCATTTCCCTAAATTTCACAAATTAGGCTATGGTATTTACTCAAACATAGTAGTTATTTGTATGTATGTGGATTCACATCCATATGGATTCCATAGAGAAACTTAAGTCACTATTTTTCATAGACATAGCCAATGTGCTCATGATTCCAACTAGGTTGTTATCTAGTCAGGTTTCATCTTCCTTGCAATCACTCACTGTCTAGGCTCAAACATCCTCTTCTCTACTAAATAGTCTCTTGGGTGATCCACCACTTTCCATGGCTTCCTCAGAGAGGAAGAGTGTGTAGAATTATGGAGTCTTATAGCCAAGGAATTCCCTGGTTGTTCCATACCTCATAATTTTCATTATAGATGATCATGGTATATCATAGGTTTTCTATGTCTTAATAGTATCCCCTTTTCTACACTTACCATTTTAGCAACCATCACTTATCCTTTCCAAAAAACTTAAACATATCACATGTATCATCTACATACAATTACCATGACATGTTATCTTAAAAATTTCAATAAGAAATCTTTTCAATTTCATCATATAGATTACATGTTTTGATTTGTTTTATCAAGGTGCTCTAATTTCTCATCATGAGGTTCCACATTTTCAATGCTTTTACTCTAGTTGCAGTGGGTGTTAGTCTTCCTTATGGTCTTATATAACTACCATATCCAATACCATTTCACCTGCAATAAAATATGACTATGTAATCAACCAAACAATCATTGATACTTGACCATAAATTTCTTTAATGCAATATATTTAGCAACTTACAAAAAACGTCAAAATTTTCCATATGCATCAATCCATCATTTTCCACTATCATTCACAATGATAGAATGAAAATAATCATTTAGTCACTTGTGCATTGCTAACACTCATCATTACATATCACAAGTTTTAGTTTACAAACCATTGCGTCGTTGCTCATGGCCTCTGGCACATAATACATCCTTGCATTGTATTTTAGAATGCCTTATCCTATTCCATGAATTCTACCATGATTATTTTGGAAGGTCAAACTAATTTCTTGACACATCATTTAAATACCTCCCTCACACTTGATTAACCCTCTAGATACCTTACTCCTAAACCAACACAATAACATACATGTATCCCTTCTCTGCCATGCAGTGCTTTGTGTGTCTAATCCTTAAAGGTGCTCTTCAATGTTGGTGAGAAGATTACAATACATATTCTAATTGTGCAAGGAAACCATGGACACTTGTGCAAAGCTATAGCCTTTCTATATCCATTATCAATATGGCCTCAAACATGGCTTAATTCTATTTACCTCCTTCACTATATCTTGTATTTAGTTAATGCAAATCACATAACCATGAAATTCTCAATGCATTCTCATAATCATGCATTTTAAAATATGAAATTTCAGTTCAATACTTAACTGTATTTTTTCCTTTACTTCACATGGCTTCCATATATTTGGCTCACTATTTTCTCAAACACATGCAATGCCTTCATGATCCCAATGAACACATGACATGAATTCTTCCACAATACAATCATTCACATCTCTTCTACTTTTTAGTCATTTACACTCCAAGCTCAAAAATCCATTTCTCTGTTAATCAGTCCCTCTGGTGACCCTTCTTGTCAAGTATTTCTTGCATATAAAGGTTATAGAGACTTATTGCCTTATAAATAAGGCATCCATATAGCTTGCTCAAACATTATAAAAACCATTTTACATACACGGATCATGGTGATCAAGGCATCTCATATGGTTCTAGTGTCACCATGATGGCCTTGTTCCATGAATTTGCATCTCCACAACCATCATTTATCATTCCTATATAGATATTTCATCTCACCTGTATCACATGCATACAATTTTCATGATATATCATCATAATGATTTCAGTTAGAAATATTGTCTTAAATAATATTTCATAAGCATGAGATCTTTCTCATGATATTTGGATCATGTATGTGGTCATACCTATCCTTCATTATGGACTTACACTCATTGCCATACCCAAGGCCTTTCCACCTGCATTCCACAATTTCAATTAGTAAAAAAAGGTTACCATGTATGCATATAGTCCTTTCATTATAATATTTACAAAAATTCTAAAATGATCTCAAAATTTTCACTTTAATAAATTAATTATTTTAGTTGTATATCACATATATTGAAAGGAAATCATAATTGCATTACCAAACATAACTCTCATCCTTCCATCCATAGTCCATTACATGAGTTCATTACTAATTCATTTGATTTTTGTCTATCATGACAACTCCATGCATACATGTATCACTGAGATTTTTACTAAATCTTTATGTGTTGGTAGTTTTATTGCTTACCCATACCTTAGTATTTATAACTCATGTGCATTTAATCATAAATCGTATCATTAAGGATACAACTTAACCTTGAAGGAATGCTTACCCATTCCTTCAAAATTACCTGATGTTATGGCATGACCAATTCATACCTACACAATTGCATTTATTATTCCTTATGTTTTATAACTTGGTTGATACTCCTTGGAACCTTAAATGTTCCCTTGATTGGTCTTCCAATGAGCATCATTTTCCTTTGTCCTTTGTATGCAGTTTTCAGTAAACCATATCATCATCATCATCTTCAACTATTCATAGTCACATAGAAAACTCACAGTTACATTAGCTTATTAAGCCAATTAAAAAACATGTGAATCAAGACTCTTAAATCCCTCATTCAATATATGACATGCCTTGGCACATTTTAATGTTCTCTATCAAGCATTCTCTTGATGCATTTATTAGTGCAATTCTCATATTCCATTACTTTCCTTTCCAAATTCCATCAACATTCTCAGGCTTATATCATTTTTACGTTTCAACTCTTTCATCACAAAGCATTAGCAAGGAAGAGAGTTGGGGGATTTATCCTTCTAATTCATTTACATAGACTAGAATTCAAAGCAAGTCTATTCTATTTCCCTTGAGCAATTATTATCAAATGGGATTGACATTTCTTCCTAGATTCATCCTACATTCTACACAACACAGAGACTTCACAAGAGCAAGTTAGTATCCAACATACCAATCTTATGCAATCATATTTGGAGCCAGTAGATCAAATTCAATACAACAATTTTAGAATATGCAGTGGTTGTTTTCACTATTTTGTAACTCTTCTTCCCTGATTAGAGCATTCTTGTAGTCTATTCATATGTGACTACATCAATGCAACTTTCCTTAGTTGCAATATCAACATCCCTTAAGATGATCTCAATTTCACGATTTAGTACCAAATCTATAATTTCAGCTGCTCACCTTCCCATTTCAAGTGAATATTCATTGAAATGCATTCATAGTTTGCACTCAACCATGCATTTAGACAAGGCATTCAATCATCCATATTATCTCCTTGTGCACTGCGTGCACATTTTTCTTTTCATTCATGTACATCTATTCGATTCAAATGAAATGTCTCATAGGTAGAAGCATAACATGTTTGTTTGTTCCATATGGAAGCCAACAATAAGGCCATTCATTCTAAGTAGCACATAATTACTAGGTGACTATTAACATCACTCAAAGAATAGTCAACATTAGCTCTTGATTATTTGCAATTCATGCATTCATATCATTGCTAATGTCAAATTTTAACTAAGGGGATTCTCACATAATTCCCTATTAATATTTTGAGCATACCAAAACCGTACATGCATGGATATTAGTAGTCAGGTGGATGATCCTCACTCAATTGGTAACTCAGGGTGGTGGTGGGGGGGGGGGGGGTTGGGTGGTGGTTCTCACATTCCTTTTTGCCAACCTCTTGATCAACATTTTATTATCCATATCCTTATATCCATAAGACTATATGTAGCATCCTCATTAGCTTCCTTAGCCATACTATCAACCTATTCCTGTTCATTAAGCACGGTGTTATGAATATTGCACCTTACTAATGATAAGGAACTAGTAATTATGGTCCTCTTCAAGGGGGAAACCTCCTTTTACAATGAATACAATATACAAGACTACATTTGATGATCCTAAGACTAGGTCTCCTTTGTGTGCATGTGTGTAGGAGAAAAAGGGTATACTTATAAAATGAGACCATGACACATTCTAGCCTAGATAATAATAGAAATGTATATGGGGCTTAAAAAGGGGCTTTAGGGTTAACATGGAACCTATATAAGGAATAGAATTCTCCTCCTCTTGAAATAAGTGGTCTTAAACATTTGACTATTTGCAGGTGTTTTTTAATGAACAAACTCAACTTCCCATGTCACTTATTCCATTGGTAGGTTCTTCCATTTGATGAGGTACTTAGTAATTGTTCAATTTATCAATTTCTTAGTCCTTGTTTCCAAGATTGTTTCTAGTTCTATTATTATTCTCCCTTATTCATGAATCTTTTGTAGAAAATCTGCTGTAGGTTAACCCGATAATGCAATATAAATCAAAGCAGAATACTATAACCTACTTCTATTGTCAATTTGCAGAAGCTTAAAGATCGAGCTGAACAATATAATCAGAAGAAGAAGAATCAATCACACAATGCACATGAAAATACTTTGGGGAAAGCCTCAGCTAAAAACCCCACTATCTGTATTATCATACAAGGTGGAAATACATAGGAATTATACAAAGCCTTAACTCTCACAGCTAGTCAACTCTCAATACAATCCTCACAGAAGCTCACAGGCAATCCTGGCTTCTCTCAAGCCTTCCTCTCTGCCCTCCAAGCTCCTATTTCCTTGTGCTGTTCCTCTGGGATGATTCACCTTCAACCAAGTGGAACACTCTGATCTCACACACTATCAGAATTGCGCAATCCTCAAGGAATGATTCTTTGACTACATGCATGAGTTTTCTTTATAAGAAAACACATGCAACTGATAGTACCCTATCCTTGTCTTTAATCTCAACTGGGTCTTAACTGGAGTACACTAGTTGAGTGCATTTTTATGTTTGTGGAAAAACTTGTGAACAGTTTATGAAACCAACGTTTCGGACTAGCTTAGTGAGTCCATCATCAGGGCAATGTGATTTGTATTTTGAGAAGAGAGAGCGTGAAATTATGGAGCTATTAATAGTTATTTGAAAAAATATTTGATGTCTTTTTTAATGTCGGCCTAACTGATTGATAATTATTAATTTTTTTTTTTTTTTTTAGTGACTGGTTTAATTAATGATTGATAATATTTAAATATTTGATATATATATATATATATATATATATATATATATTATTTTAATTAATTAATTAATTAATTAATATTAATATTAATATTATTTTTATTTTTATTATTGAATTGATTATGTATATATTTAAATTCATTTATTAATATTAATATTATTATTATTTTTAGATTCTATGTTATATATATAAGTTCTTTGCTATGTATTTTTGAAGTAATAGTTTGAAGATTCATTTACGTTGACTTATTAAATTATATTTAAAAGGGAGTTAGATAGATTTATTTATTTATTATTCTATTAATTTGTATTTACTGCTTTTTTATTTTATTTAATAAGGGTTTCCAGGTGCTACTTAATTTTAGTCTGTCATCTCTATTCATGTTGTTGGAGGATTTCTCAATTTCAATTGCCTCTTTCACCCTTCTTTTTAAATAATGGTCTTCCTTGTGAATTAATTTTTCTTGTTCCATACAGATATAGTGTGAGGAAGAACATGCGTGCTCTGCCAGACCTGATTTTTCTGACATGTTTCTTGTAATATCATTAATGTGTTCTTTTAATCTTATGCCAAAGGATCTCCCTGTTTCACCTATATATACTTTTCCGCATGAGCAGGGAATCGAGTATACTCCTTTGTGATTTTTTGGGTCTATTAAGTCCTTAGCAGAATCAAGCATGTTTTTTATGGTGTTAGGGGGCGTAAAGGCAACTAGGATGTTATGCATGCATCAACTGACTGATAACTCTCTATTAGTTCCTCAAACAGTTTGGAACTAATTTAACTGGACTTAACTCAGTAAACTGGGTTAACTAATTACAACTAAAATATAACTTAATCTCATCTCCTTAATTTAAGGGATAACTCTTGCATGCCTTCAGAAAGACTTCTAACTTGAATTTCTCCAACTAATTAATTCAAATTGAATTAATTGATTATTTCCAAGTAGTTGTTAAGACTAAATTCGATTTTAATTCACAATTTAATTCAAGAACAAATTAAATTGGAATATTCTTGTTGCCACATTTCAACACGCCCTCTCAACAAGAAAGGGATTATCTGCCACCTCGATCCTGTCTCTATGGAACTCAAATTTACACTTTGACAATGCATTTGTCAAAATGTCAGCATCTTGCTCCTCTGTTGAAATATACTGCAACAACATGATCCTTCTTGCTAGTGAAAAGCCACAGGAAACAAATATTGCCTTATGCTTCTCCACACTACCATCAGCAGCTTTCTTTACCTTGTAAAGCCAATGGGAACTCACAACTGACTTGTTCTTCAGTTTTGTAACCACGTCCCAAACACTGTTATGAACTATGGAGTCATACTCCTCCACCATAGCATCAACCCAAATCGGCTGCTGCACTGCTTCCTCAAAGGAATATGGCTTGGTCTCAACACATTCCCTAACAAGGGCCATGTATCCAGTGTACCTCTCAGGTGACCTCCTCTGTCTGCGCTGAGAATATGGTGCTCCCACATTCTCTCTCGCACCCTTTAACAAACTGTCAGCGTCTCTTGTGTGCTTCTGTCCATCTCTGGAAGACTCTGCTTGAGTGGATGTCTCCACTTCTAGAACCTCTGCATGCGGCTACTTCGCATTAGTTTGAGGCTCCTCCACCTTAGGAAACAACAGTTCCTCCACAGCCTGTAGTTGGAGCTCCCTCTCAAGAGAAACTCACATGGCCTTCTGCTCATCAAACTTGAGATCTATGCGAACCACTGTCCTTCGACTGGTAGGCAAGTACACCTGATTGTTGTGAGGTGTATCAGTGTACCCCACAAGTATTCCCAACTCTGTTGTTGGCTTAAGCTTCTTCCATGCATCCTTTGTCACATGGAAATATATCGATGAGCCAAAGATCCTGAAGTGACTCACATCTGGTCTCTTACTGGAGAAAGCTTCCTTTGGTGTCTTCATCCCATGTATGCGATGTGGGCTTCTATTCTGCAAACAGACCGTTGTGTTGCATGCCTCAGCCCACAAGTGAAGTGGTAGGCCTTGGTCATGTAGCATCGCCCGTGCTGCCCCTACAATATTTTTGTTCTTCCTCTCGGCCACCCCATTCTGTTGTGGGTTGTGAGGTGTTGTCAACTCTCATTTAATTCCTTCCGTTACACAAAAGTCCTTAAACTCTTGACAAACATAGTCTCCACCGTTGCCACTTCTCAAGGCCTTGATCTTCTTCCCTGACTCTTTCTCGACCAAAGCTTTGAACTCACAAAACTTTGTGAAGGTTTGGTCCTTCTTCTGCATGAAATAAATCCAACATTTACGAGAATAATCATCAATGAAAATCGAATAATACCTTTGCTTCGTTGTGGATTCCATTGAGAATGGTCCACACACATCAGTATGAACTCGCTTTGAGATAGCATTTTCTCGATTGTCTCAATAATGAAAGGAAGACTTGGTGTACTTTCCCAAAGTACAACCTTTGCATGTGTCAACTTGCTCAAGTTTACCTTTGGGAAGTCCTGTAGATATCTGCTGCATTATCTTCAAAGCCCCATGATGCAAATGGCCCAACCGCTTGTGCCACAACTTGCTAATGTCTTGGATTTGCACCAATTTTGCTTTCGTACTCAATGCTAGACAATCATCTGCCTCTACTTTATAGAGATTCTTCACCCAAATCCCTATCCTCTTGGTTTGACTCGTGGCTATGTGTCTTAGGAACGCCTTTCCTTTACTGAAGACAACATCGTAGCCTTTGTCCTCCAACATCGCAACCGATACCAAGTTCTTCTTCAGTCCAGGGACATACTTCACATCTGTCGAGGTGATAGGAGCTCCATGCTCCCTTTGAAAACCAACCGTGCCCACTCCTGAAACACTATACCTTCCATCGTCACCCATATCCATGTGCATCTTGAGGTCTTTCTCCTCCAAGGCACTGAATAAAATTTTATCACCGGTCATGTGGAATGATGCTCCACTGTCAAGATACCAGACACAACCCATCATCGATGACACCATGCATGCGATGAGGGTAAAGTCCATTTTGAATTGAGAGGCTAATGCCTCACCTTTCGATCCTTCTGAGGATCCCTTCTTAGACTTCTTCGATGAGAAATTAGTCGCATAATGTCCCATCTCGTGACAATTAAAGCATCTCACTTTAGACATGTCACCCTTCTTCCCTCCATGAGAAGAATTCGATTTGAAATGGGAAGCCTTACCCTTCCATTTCCTTGCCTTACTTTCTAAGGTCATATTTTCTTCATCATCATTCTTGGATGAAGAACCATCTCATGTGCTCCTCCTGATCTCCTCCTGCATAAGATCTGACTACAGTCGTTCCCAATCCGACAGTTTCTCCCTTCCATTCACAGAGTCCTGGTAGCTATTCCAACTCTTTGGAAGGCCAAGGAGAGCGAGGCTCACCATATCATCATTGACAGTAGTTATTCCTACACTGCCAAGCTCATCTCTACAGGTGGTGAGCTTATTCAGATATGTGGAAATAGTATCGCCCTTCTCCATCTTGATTCTTTGAAGCTTATGCTTGAGCGCCAATTTCCTCTGGTCGCTACTGTTCTGGTAGAGGTCCTTCAATGTCTTCCACATTTAAAATGGAGTATCCTTCCAATGGAGACTCAAGATAATATGGTCTTGAACTCCCTCAAGGATGATCTATCTCACCTTTGCCACACACTTCTTCCACTAGCCAACTCTTATGCATTAGTTGACGCTGGCTTTAGGATTTCTTGATCAATGAAATCCTTCAAGCCATTGTCTTCTAATATAGCCTCCATTCTATCTTTCCATGCTATGTAATTCAAGCTACCTTCCAAGGCATACTTGAGTCTCAAGCCATAGAATGCCATTGGCCAACCTTGAAGTATGATATGAATTTGATTTTCACTTGCAACCCCAAACTTCAAACTTTGAATTATCTTCTCAATATACTGTTCACAACTCTGATACCATGTAGAAAATTCTCTATAAATCTAGCTCTGATACCATCTAGAAAATTCTCTACAAATCCAGCTCTGATACCATGTAGAAAATCTACCGTAGGTTAACCTGATAATGCAATATAAATCAAAGCAGAATACTATAACCTACTTCTACTGTCAATTTGTGGAAGCTTAAAGATCGAGATGAACAATATAATTAGAAGAAGAAGAATAAATCGCACAATACACATGAAAATACTTTGGGGAAAGCCTCAGCCAAAAACCCCACTATCTTTATTATCATACAAGGTGGAAATACATAGGAATTATACAGAGCCTTAGCTCTCACAGCTAGCCAGCTCTCAATACAATCCTCACAGAAGCTCATAGGCAATCCTGGCTTCTCTCAAGCCTTCCTCTCTGCCCTCCAAGCTCTTATTTCCTTGTGTTGTTCCTTTGGGATGATTCACCTTCAACTAAGTGGAACACTTTGATCTCACACACTGTCAGAACTACGCAATCCTAAAGGAATGATTCCTTGACTACATGCATGAGTTTTCTTTATAAGAAAACACATGCAATTGATAGTACACTGTCCTTGGCTTTAATCTCAACTGGGCCTTTCTCATAATAGACATGCATGAGTTTTTGATGAGGGAATCATCAGTTAACTGAAGAACACTAGTTGAGTGCATGCATGCATCAATTGACTATTAACTCTCTATTAGTTCCTCAAACAGTTTGGAACTAATTTAATTGGACTTAACTCAATAAATTGAGTTAACTAATTACAACTCAAATATAACTCAATCTTATCTTCTTAATTTAAGGGATAACTCTTGCATGACTTCAGAAAGACTTCTAACTTGAATTTCTCCAACTAATTAATTCAAATCGAATTAATTAATTATTTCCAAGTAGTTGTTGAGACTAAATTCGATTTTAACTCAAGGACAAATTAAATTGGAATATTCTTGTTTCCGCCATTCAACATCTTTGGTAGAGTAGTTTGGGTTGGAATATTTTCACTGATTACCTTATTTAAGTATGAAATACGGAAGACTAGATGTACATGTGAAGATGGAGGCAACTCCAACTTGTAAGCCATACTTCCAACCGTTTGCAACAACTTCTAGGGGCCTTAATATCACAGTGCTAATTTATTGTCCTTATTTTGTTGCTTAAGGAACATCTATTTATATGGTTTAGTCTCTCAAATACCCATTCCTCCACTTCAAATTCCATTTCAGTGCAATCTTGATCTACTTGTTATTTCATCCTATTTTGTGCCATAACCAAGTTGTACTACAATAGTTTGAGAACTTGTTGTTGGTGTATGTGGTACTTTACTGCGTGAACCTTTATAGTCCCTTTCAAGGGTAATGTGATGGATGGATGATGATATCTATACAGTTCCATAAATGGAGACATTTTTGATGAAGTGTGGAAGGATGCGTTGTACCACCATACTACCAAGGGTAACTATTTGGTGCATTGTGTTATTTTATCACATGCAAAGCAATGTACATAGCCTTCTAAACATCTATTCACAATCTTTAATTCCCCATTAGATTGAGGATGGTAATATTAGTTGTGAGAAAATTGAGTACTCAAACAAGAAAATAATGCAGTTCAAAAATTTCCAACAAAAATTGGATCTCTGTGACTTGCAATAATATTTTGTATTCCATGTAGCTTTTGGATTGTTTCCACAAATTCTTCTGCTACTTTACTTGCTTTAAAAGGATGAGAAAGAGAGAAAAATGGGCATACTTTATCATTCGATCTACCACTACCATAATGACATGATTTCCTTCATATTTAGGTAAGCCTATAATAAAACCCATTGAAACTTCTTCCCAATGCTAGCTTGGTATAGCTAATGGCTGAGGGAGTCCTGGGGTCTTGATTGTCTCTCCCTTATTTTGTTGGCATACCACACATTCCGCCAAAAACAATTGTACATATGCTTTAATACTGTCCCTAAAAAACTCCTTGATACCATGGTATGTCTTCAAGAAAATTCAATGTCCTCCTAAATGATGCATGTAATTCTAAGAGGACATTCTATTTAAGTTGAGAATCCTTACATAAACAAAAGTGATCTTAATACTGCAACATTTCATTTTTCCACAAATTTTTTCTACTACATTGAGGTCCTCTTGTTGTTGTTGAATGATCTTGCATACTTTCTCATCTTGCTTTCATTTTATCATTGCTTCTTGCACCTAGTCAAATTATGGAAAGGAAATAACACATAATAAACTCTTTGTGTCTTTCTCTTTCCTTGAGACTGCATCTACCACAATATTTTTTTCCCTTTTTCTAGATAATTTCAAAGTCATAATTAAACATCTTGTGATCCAGTTTTTTTTCTCTTCTAAAGATAATATTTTGTCCAAAAATTACTTCAAACTATCATGATATATATTTACTTTGAAGTGTCTTCATGTTAGGTATGTGTTACACACCATTTTGTGGGTGATATCCCTATGAGAAAAATTTTCTCCATGACGGTTCCCAACTGATAGCCAACAACCCCTTAAAACCACCATCTAGGTCATAGTGCCATTTTTCTGCCACATGAGCCATCGATGTGGTCCCTCACCCATATGTCATGATCACATGTTTGAAGGTGGGCCTCCCAAACCTAAATGTATGCCTTATCATTTGGTGATTGAGTATTTTAGTTTAATTATCATGGAAACTCTTGGGCATGGATCAATGGGGGGCTTTGGCAGAAAGAGTGGATTAGGTCTGTGCTCTTGTCCCCTAGGTTTGTTTTGGATGTTAACCTTGGAACCTAGTCCTGTGGGATCTCTTTCACTGTCCTTTGGAATTTAGGGATGGTACTACATGGGAAACTCCGATTTTGGTTGCATGGTCCCTCTCCCCGATCCACATATATCACCCTCCTTCCGCCCACTATAATCCCATTCATCACTCCTCCCACCTAGGTCCACATTCCTCCAATGGGTCCATAATGGGCCAACCACCTCCTCCCCTTTTCCCACACCATGGGTTAGGCCTGGAACAATGCTCGAAGGTTGATGCAAAAGAAAAGAAAATAAAAAGCATAATTGGCCACATTCAACAAGAAATTGTACCACAAAGTTCAAAATATGGCCAAGACAAACACATTTAGCATGTGGGAAAAATCCAATACATGAGCTCTACCCCCGTCCATGGCCATAAAATTGGTTCCTATAGGCCTTATATGAGCCTCCTCTATCATTTAGGAAGCCATGATTGTCCTAAGCCCTGGTGGGAAATGAATTTCCCCACCTTAAAGGGGGTATCCACTGCTATACTTTGCACATCATGCTCTCATTCCCTTGAACCCAAAGAAATTAACCAAAGAAAAATGATAAAAGGAAAAAGGAATATGAAGAAGGGTGGAAAAATCAAGGTCGGGGTAACTCATGTACCACGATTTCTCCTCCTACACATTGCTTCCCTTTCATTAGCCACCCTTGTACCATGACATGTGACCCAAGTTCTCCCATTCATCCCCTATGCCATCCCATCACTTTATCACATTCCACCATGATTTCAAGGATGTACCGTGGATATACCACCCCCTTTAGAACCATAAACTACCTAATAGGGTGCTTTGTTAACCCCCTTTTAAGCTTGGAGACATTTGCACATGCCAAAGCCCACTATGGAAGGGCATGCCATTATGAAGTGCCCACATGTTTTCCATGTTTTTTAAACTCTTTTACTTGATTTCTTTAATGACTTGGTGTTCTAGAGGACAAGGGGACGCATTGGATCTTATGCAGGATTACAAATGGTCTCCATTTTGGGTTTGGTATCCCTATACGGGGTCCTAACCCTCTAGAGGGCTATATTGGAACATCTAGGGTATGTGTAGAGAGCCATGGGCCTCCACAACAACAAAAGTCATTCCATGGGATGCCAGAGTCATTCAGATATTGCTCATGGTTCACCTATTACACAAAGAAGACACGCTTGGTTTACCATGCCCAACTGACTCCATAGTTGCATTATACACTTGACAAATGGTCCAGGATCTATATTATGATGTGGCATCACTCATATCATCATCCTAAACCTTGCAAATGGTCTACAAGCATCTCCAATAAGTTTGGATACCCATGAGGACATTTTTGTGCGCCCACATCCATTTGGGAGCACCATATGTTTATTACTTGGAGAACAAGGGGCCAACCCCTTGTCCACTATTTTTGGAGTCCTATTTCACATTATGGCACCTATGGACTTCATTAGGCCTCCTCTAAGGCCCAACGACACATGTTATTGATCATTCGACCCTCTTGAGAGGCTTACTCCTTTGTTATTAAGCTATTTTGGTGGGCTTGCCACCAAAAGTACTTGTTATTTTGCACATTATTTTATTATAGGGCCTAAATTAGGCCAAGATAAGATACATCGAATTCATTAGACACTGTATAAATAGATGATGAGTTGATTCATTCTCTCATCATCACTTGGATTTATCATATTCTCTTGTGAGATTTTCGCTATTCTCTTTGAAGGACGAAATTGGATGGATGGATGATTTTTGATGTTTGGATATCTTCATTTTTATCTTGGAGCTTCTATATTGGCATATGATGATGATTGGATATATTTTTTCTCACATATAAGTGATATTTTAATATTAATTTGTCATTCTTTTCTATGTCGCATAGATAATGTTGGGATTTTCGTTATACGAGGCTAAAATTTTGCTACTTTTCTTGAATGAAAGGGTATAAATTTGTCTTTTATTAGTGTTACATCATGTTATGGGCCATGTTTTAATAAGTAAATGTTCCTAGAGACATTTAATTAAATTTTTTTCTCGATAAGTCATCACATATCACATATTGAAGTATAAAGACCTTGAAGCAATTGTCCCATGCCCTAATTGCCATGTGAAATTGTTCTAGAGGCCTCCTTGACCAAGTGAAATCACTCCAAGCATTGGAATCATCTTGACTCCATTTCTCCCAAAGGATTAGGCACTAATCCTCCATAGGTGATCACCTAAAAGCATATTTTTATGATCTTTCTCTCTTTCTCTCTAGGCCTAGCCTACATAGGTCACCTAGGGCATCAATTATCTCACAATCTAGCCATCCAATTTTTTTTTTTTTGGGTCCAAAACTACAATGAATTTTTCTCTAGAGGCCCTCCAAATTTGAAGCAAATGAGACGGTGGGATCTTAAGATATTGCAAGCCCTAGCTTGAGGATCATTTCTTGCCCTAGGTTTCTCTTGGCTAGTGACCTCATTGATATAATTGTGTTGAGATTGTTGAAAATTCCTCCTTTGATCTCCATCTCCTCCTCAATTAGGTCAAGCATACCCTTGAGTGATAAATTCCACCCCCTTGATCTAGTTGTGGGTCCACTTGGTCCCATGTGGTCCCATAACTTTTGGAAGGTAATTCTACAAAGACCATTCAGAAACCAAGTCTTCATAAGTGTTTTTAGGAATATTTCCCTACTTAAGAAGTCTTATTTCCAAAACCTAGCCCCTAAGACCCTCTTGGCCCTTCTTAGAGAGCCTTTCATCTTGCCTCTTGGGCAAGCAAGCCATATATTGAGCCTCTCTTATGAATAGGCCTCTTCAAGAATCACTCTTTTCCCTTTATTGGCCCATTTATCTTGGTGATTCCCTTATCGGGTCTCCTCCCATCGGTGAATGTCCATAAAGAATAGGGAGCTTTAGTTGAGGTGACAATGGGCTATTGCTCTATGGTTTCCCTTGACCTAGCAGTTGCAGTTCTAGGATCCCCTTCTAGGACCCCTGCTAGTTTGAGCAGTAACAATATGGAGACCATTTCTTAATTGCATGTAGTATTGTCAATATTTCCGTTTCATAGATGGGTCTAAGTAAGTTATTTCCTTTAAATTTGTTTCTTTAAAAGGCAAGGGACCTTCCTTCTTACATTAAAATTGCTTCAATCCAACAACTTGAGGAATCAAACTCCACAATGGAGGTTTTTGTGAAGTTAAGTGTTTCCAAGACATGAGTTGTACTCATAGCTTATTTAAGTTCTTGAAAATTTTTGATTGCTTATTTAGTCCAAGAAAATGTTTCCTTCAATACTGTTGTTAGAGGTGCTACTATTTGACCATAAATCTTGACAAAATTATTGTAATATCTTGTAAATCCTAATAATCCTCTAAGTTTGTTCAAGGTATTGGGGATTGGACATTCCATCATAGCTTTGATTTTCTTAGAATTTACTTTGACACCCTCCTGTAATGCAATATGACCCAAATATTCCACTTATTTCACCTCAAAGGTACACTTGGAAGGATTTGCATATAGTTGTTGCGCTTCCAATAATGTTAATACCCTATCAAGGTCTTGTACATGCTCTTCCCAAGATTTGTTATAGATTAGTATGTCATCAAAAAATAATAACACAAATTTTCCAAGTGTGGGTTTGAAAATTGAATTCATCAAGCTTCAAAATGTTGAAGGTGCATTTGTAAGTCCAAATGACATAACCAAAAGCTCATAATGGATTTCATGTGTTCTAAATGTTGTTTTGGGAATGTCTTCTTGCGTCATTCTAATTTTATGATATCCTAAATAGAGATCCAATGTAGTCATGAAAATTTATCCATGTAGTTCATCTAATAATTCATCAATGATAGGATTAGGAAACTTATCTTTGATTGTCATTTTGTTGAGTTTTCTGTAATTTGGACACAAATTCCATAAACCATCATTTTTTATAACCATCACCACCAAAAAATAGAAAGCGCTCTAGATAGGTTGAACGATGCTAACATCTATGTTTTTTGGAACCATATATTCAATCTCACTCTTATGTGCATGTAGATACCTGTAGCCGTAATGTTAGCTAGTATACTTTTAGGTTGCAACTAAATAACATTCTCATGAGCTCAAGTAGGTGGAATACTCTTAGCCATTTCTCCAAATACCTTGCAATGATTGTTGATAATTTTTTGGAGATACATTGGAGTAGAGGATTGTTATGAAACCAGCTCACAAAAAGATATAAAAGATAGATGAACGCCTTAGAAATAAGCCTCTTCGAGGGGGCAACCTCATTTACATTACACAAATGAAAAATGCTTGGATGATTCAAATGACAAGACCTCCTTTCTATATATAGGAGTCTAAGGGGTCACAATATAACCAAGTCGACCTAACATTAATAATATAAAGGCACAAAAATAACAATAGAGGGATTCTATGGGGCACAATAATAACAATATGGGGACAATAGGGGCACAACAATATTAATAAGGGATACAACTACAAAATTAATGGGGGCATCACTAGTATTATAGGGACCTAACATGCCCCTCTCCTTCAAAAAAGTGTTGTCCTCAATGCTTGAGTAGTTCTGGATGCCTCTGTAGAAAATTCTCATCCTCCCATGTGGAATCTTCAGCAGATAAGTTCTTCCACTTGATGAGACACTCTGAAATGGATCGATTTCATAGTTGTTGAGTTCTTGTTTCTATGATTGCTTCCGGTTCCAATATAATTTTTCCTTCCTCATCAAGTTTTGGAAATATTGTTTGAATTGGCAACTTGTCGCCTATAACCTTCTTTAAACATGAAACATGGAAAACTGGGTGCACTTTAGAAGCTGCAAGAAGCTCTAATTTGTATGCCATAGTACCAATATTTTGCAACACCTTGTATGGACCATAATAATTTGGTGACAATTTGTTATCCTTATTAGCTTGCTTGAGGGACATTTGTTTATATGGTTGTAGCCGTAGGAATACCCAATCACCTACATCAAAAATTCTTTCATTGCGATGTTGATCTGCTTGTTGTTTCATTCTATTCTGCGCCAACACGAGGTTATCCTTTAAGAGTTGGAGAACTTGTTGTTGATGCTCGATGTGATGTTCCACTGCTTGAACCTTAGAATTTTCTCTTAAATATGATGTGATGGATGGTGGCTGATATCCATAAAGTGCCATAAATGGGGTCATTTTTGTTGCAGTATGGAAGGAAGTGTTGTACCACCATTCAGCTAGAGGCAACCATTTGACCCATTGTGTCTGTTTATCATATACAAAGCAACGAAGATATCCCTCCAAACATTTGTTTACTATCTCCGTTTGCCCATCAGATTGAGGATGATAAGATGAGCTATGAGCTAACTGAGTACCAAGACAAGAAAATAATTCTATCCAAAAATTTCCTGTAAAAATGGGATCTCTGTCACTTACAATAATCTTTGGGTTTCCATGTAGCTTTTGAACTGTTTCCATAAATGCCGTAGAAACTGTACCGACTTTAAATGGATGTGATAATGAACAAAAGTGTGCATACTTGGTAAGTTTGTCAACTACCACCATGATGACACTCTTTCCCTCAGACTTGGGTAAACCTGTGATAAAATCCATTGAAACCTCCTCCCAACATTGGCTTGGAATGGATAAAGGTTGTAATAGACCTGGTGTCTTAATTGTTTTAGCTTTATTTTGTTGGCATACCAAACATTCCGCCACAAACTTTTGAATATCCGATTTAAGGCCATCCAAAAAAAATTCCTTCTTAACCCTGTGGTAAGTTTTTAAAAATCCTGAGTGCCCTCCTAAGGGAGAATCGTGCAATTCCAGAAGAATCTTTTGTTTGAGTTGGGAATTCTTACAGAGGTATAAGCGATCTTTGTACCATAACGAATCATTTTTCTAGCTAAATGTATCAGATGTACTGGAATCTTGTTGTAACTTTCGAATAATTTCCCACACTTCTTCGTCATTCTTCCATTCCTCGCTTGCTTCGTTTATCTAATCTGGTTGGATAATAGAAATGGCGCACAACAATGCTTCCACATCCTCATCCTTTCTTGAGAGTGCATCTGCCACAACATTTTGCTTCCCTTTTTTGTATATGGTTTCAAAGTCATAACCCAACATCTTTGTGACTCATTTTTGTTGTTCTTCAAAGGATAATCTTTGTTCTAAAAAGTATTTAAGGCTATCATGATTGTTATAGACATATTTGGGCACTTCAACCCCAATCACATATGTCCAAAAACCAAGGGCTTCTAAGTCCCTAAAAGTGTTGTTTCATAACCTAAAGGAGCAAG
The DNA here is from genome assembly GCA_031772625.1 of Pinus tabuliformis. Lineage (NCBI taxonomy): Eukaryota > Viridiplantae > Streptophyta > Pinopsida > Pinales > Pinaceae > Pinus > Pinus tabuliformis. The sequence continues at coordinate 486,756,991 of CM062820.1, forward strand.
GTTAGCTGATTACATCATCTCCCAGAAGTTCTCCATGAAAAGCTACTCAGAACTGGTCAAAGCAGGACCATACAGACTACCCAGTGTTAAAGGTGCGATGCATCTCACCTGCCACATCTAAAAAGTGTGATGCATACTGGAAAGCCCTTTCATAGGGTGTGATGAGCGAGAGCAGAAAAATGGCACAAGCAGTTTGCTAGGTGGAAATCCAGAAAATCTTCTAGAAACTGCTCATTTGACACTTGCCTCTCTGAGTTCGCCCAGGGATGAGTAAGATATCTAAAATCTCCATGTGGAACTAAAAAATATCAGAGAGGTGACACTAATCAAAATCCCAGAAGTTGACTCACCCCCCTGCAAATATCTATAAATGGATCCCTCATCCAAGAGATCCAGGGGTTGGAATTTGGTAATTTGCAAAGAGGTGTTGCTGGTTTCTCTTTGAAGACATTGTTGGGTGATATTTCTTTGTGTGAGGTGAAGAGGGATTTAAAGCTGGGAGGATGGCGCTGGGTCAGACCAAGTGGTTGTAATCCTCTCTTCTACGACTTTTACTAATAAATCTATTTGAATTTTCCTCCATATTCTTGTGTATCTATGAACATTGTGTTGTTATATGCATTTATATGGTCAATATATATCTGGTCCTATATTGTTTACAGTGAAAGATCTCTATGCTTTGATGGTATTATGCTGCTGTGAATCTATAGGTGCTCTTTGAAGCTGGACAAGTAAGGAAGCAGTGGCGAGATTCTGTCAAAGGGGAAAGGAAACAAGCAAGGAGCCAAGCAGAAGACTGAGGTTGGTACTCTCTGCTTCTTTCCCATCTCTCTCTCGTAAAGGAAAAACAAGTGACTTTAATTTGTTTGTTTCTAAGATAGCTACCCGTCTTAGTGGGACTAGTAGCTCTAAATAGACACTAGATTTCTCGATAACAAAATGGCGACTCTGTTAGGGAGCGATTAGTTTGATTGCTTATCTCTATTTGTTTGATTCATAAACCACAGACGGAGCCTGAAGTCAAGCCAGCTAGCCTTCGAACTGCATTTGCTATGCAAGTGCAAAGTAGATCAACGCTGCTTCAGTCAATCTCCAGGTTTGTTTATGAACTGAAAAATTGACTTGCAAACATCCTAAGTGCCCTAGAGGTAGCTTGAGTAACCTCATTAGATCAGCCCTATACTTTGTAGTTACTGACTATCATTTGCTCGACCTAAATCCCTGGAGTAAACTGCAAACTGTAACCAAAAACCAAGTTAAAGTCTCGTTCCTTGACCATCTCACCCTCTCCTTTGGGAAATCTGGATGCATCGCACCTCCCGTATGCAGTAGGTGGGATGCATCCCTATTTCCCCGTGTTGCAGGTGCGATGATCAGACAAGACTAGATCTGCCCCAGATTTTGGTTTTTTCTTCACTCTCTTCAGTTTTATTCAGGAGTTTTGTTGTCTGTGATCAGTAGACCACTGTTGAAACCCCCCTTCTTTGCATCATCCAACCTCTATTATACAAAGAATTGTGAATGTTTTTTATGTATTGTGCGCCATTTACAGTTCTATTTTACAAAATAGTAGCTTAATCGAACTGTCGTCTCTTGATTTGGAAGTGTTGAGAGTGTCATTTTTAGTCAAGGAAAAGAATCCCATTGTTCTTGATAGTCGATTATATTGTTACTCTTGTATTTGATCTGAATTAGTAGTGTTTCAAGTGTCGAAAGCAGTTTTCAATTCAAAATCGTAAAGTGTCGTCTTGCCTTCCTGTCGTTTTTTGAAAAGAAAATCGTTAGTACTGTCGCTTTGAAAGAAGAAATAATTCAGATTTGTATTTAACATTCTTTTTGTCATTCACACATTAAGAAAGTGGAAAACAAATACATGCACGTGCATTTGCATTTAGACTTCTTGTTGATTTTGATTTAGGACAGTGCATCTAGTGTGTGCTCTCTGCTCTATGTTGAAAGGATTTTATTTCTCTTTCCTTAGTAGCTAGGATTTTCATTGCAAAAAGAAGATTAAACGACTGTTTATCATATTAGATTGTATTTTAGGAATTGTATATCTACATCACGCGGTGAACCTGAAAGACAAATTTCTTAAGAAATATCAACTGTAAAATAAATTTAATTAACATAAAAACGATTTGGAACCTAACACACAACATCTAGAAGTCTAGGCTAGAGACGTATTCTGGCGTCGTAAAGCCTGGTAACTGTCGCTTTCATCGTAGGTTGGGTGATTCCTCCTCTTTGAGACGATAAGTTCCAGTACGGACTTGTGCTCCCACGTACCGTCGAGTATATATTGGGAGACCACAATAGGCTATATCCTTTATCCTTAGGAAGCCGTGTCTGCTGCCCTATCGATTGCAATGCACTAAACACAGCATTCAGGAAGATTGACTGCTGTATCGTAAAAAGTATTCTGCAGTTTTGCGATTGGTTTGGTAATCCCTCTGTCTAGATTTCTAGAGCAGTCTCTTTCGTTCCTTTTTAGACTCCTTAAAGGAAAAGGTCCATCTAAGCACTTGTCACTTCAGGCTCATTAAAAATCGAAGGCGACTAGAGTCATCTTTAGCTTTTTATCGACTCTTAAAAATTGAAAAAGCAAGTTGTGTCAAAGCGTCTAAAATTTATTTTAATCGGAATAATGTCACTGTTCCCTCGTTGGTCTTAGGTTGAGAAAATGGAGTCCACCAACCAAGGATTTCCCCTTGGGGGAAGTCCTAGTCCTTTCTCCTCTTGGGGAGATGTTGGTGCACCTCATATGGCCACATTGTCCCTTCTAAGACTGACAATTGGCCTGCTGGTATGGCTTTTCTCGACCTCTGTCATTCAAAGCACCATGATTCTTGAACAATCGAATTAGCAACTAGATGATACCAGAGTTCCCCCCCAACCTTCTACTTCGTTTGTCTCTCCCTCTCCTTCTTCCTCTTTGCTTGGTAAAGATAGTAAAACTAAAAACCAAGTAACTGAGAAGAAGAAGAAGGGGAAGGAGAAGAAGAAGAAGGAGCCAATGGCAAAAAGGGGCAACCGTGCATCGTCTAGTGAAAATCCACACACTGCACCGTCCAAACCTAAATCTCCATGTGTCATCTGCAAAGGAGACCACTATCACCAAGATTGTCCTTGCATCCCACGGATCCTAAGGGACTGGTCTCCCCGCTTGCACAATCCGATGTCGTCAACCTCTGACGATCATGTTGAAAGTACACCGTCAACTAGTGAAAGTGAAGTCATCAGACAAAAAGGAAGATCTAAATTTCCCTATAGACTGTGTGAAGGCGACCATGCCCTCCACCGTTGTACCTTCCTGGATGAAGCTAAAAGAGTCTTGGATAATTGTCCTGTATCACCATAGCGACTCCCTCCTGGGTACAAGAAACTCTTGCTGAATCCATTGCTAGTTGAAAATCCGATTGACCCACCTTTGGAGTCGGTCAAAGAACCTATCATTAAAGATAGACCCTCTCAGTCCACATCAGAAAAAAGTCAACAGGTCGAGACGGCAGTCGACCCCATCTTGGCTTCAGAAGATTTACCTTTAGATGATACAGTCACCGAAGAGAATGAGAATGACACCATTCAAATTCTTTTCATAAACACAGACTTCGATGAACATGGGGGAAATCTGCCCATTCCTTTACTGCAGGAAGGAAATTCGTCGGAGTTGTATCCGGCTGTTTCTTCGGTCCCACCTCCAAGCAACCTAGTTGTTTCCTTTGATTGGAATCTACTAGGCAGACCCCGTTTACCATCTAATGTACCATTTCGAATCATAGTGCAAACTTACAAAATGGTCGTGATTGGTACCATCATAGATGAAGGGGCTTCTGTGAGTATGCTTTCCTCAACTGCTTGGAAAGCGCTTGGTTCGCCATCGCTTTTGCCTGAGATGCGATATATGACAGGCTTCGATAAAGGAACCAGTCCGCCGTTAGGGATCCTTCCAAATTTTCCTATGACTTTGAGAAGGAAAACCGTTTATCTGAATGTAATGGTAGTCCAAGGACCTTTAGATTACAATCTACTCCTTGGGCGCCACTACATTTATAGCATGGGAGCCATCGTTTCCTCACTCTTTCGAGTAATGTGTTTTTCGCATGAAGGCAGAGTGGTCCAGCTCGTAGACCAGCTTTCATTCCCCGGTTCACACATAGCTAATAGTCAAATGCCATCCCTAACAGGTCTTTTTGCACAAGAAATGTCTCATTAATCTCCAGTTCGTCCACCTGATGAGCACGAGTGATGACTGAAACCAAGGGGGCATGCACCCTGGCCTGCTTCGACAGGAAAACTTCAGGTATAGGATAGGTTTCCACAGAGGATATATGACTGGTCTGACACACTCGTCCGTTTAGGAAAATGGGATTAGACTAGAATAAGATACCTCTGTTAGAAGGTAGGCCTTTCCCGATAGAACAAATGTTTTGTCTGCAAATTGAAGGGTAACTTGAAAAGGTAGGCCTTTCCCGATAGAACAAGTGTTTTGTCTGCAAATTGAGGGGTAACCTTGGAAACTCTACTTTGCTATACCTGGGGGCATGCAAACTTTTTGCGTGAAAGTGAAAAGCAACCATTTATTTTCTTAGTTTGTAGGTTCTTAACCCTTTAAATTCGTAGGATTGGTCGTTCCTAGCTTACATAATGAAAGGAGTCGGAGCATAATTTCGAATGGTGGAAGCTCCCTAAAAAATGAACCTATCGATGAGACATCCTTATTATACGACTGGAACGAGCAATTTTACGCGAAGTTCAAGATTGTTAAAATTTAAACCTAGCAATGAGCATATGTTCCACCAGAGTTTAAGCTCATTAAAAAATGAACCCACCTCTGGTAAATAACCATTGCGAATGCATTATCATCAGCTTTTAAGCCTTGGTTGTGTTCTTACCATCACCTCCACTTTGTTGTTTCCAATCATTCGCCTCCATTTGATTGTTTACCCCTTTTGAAAAACAACTGCGACGAGTGATCCTATTAGTCACCCTTTTTTCATTGCCGTGATTGGAAAGTTCCAAACCTTACCTGGAACCAGCTGCTATCTGAAAACATCACTCGTTCCTCAAAAAACGAGTCTCCTTTAAGCTCTTTTCATCTGACTCGTAAAATATGAAAAGATTGCCGAGTGATTGGCCTCTCCAGCTCGTTAAAGTGATTGGAAGTGCTATCCCTCCTCTAGATTTTAATATTTTTGGACCTGAGGGATTATTACACAAAAAGATCGAGCGTTTGTCTTGTTCGGCTCGTTAAAACTATCGAAAAGTCATCCCTTTCACATTGTTTTATACTTTTTCGGACTTAAGGGATTATGTTACGAAAAAGGAATATTGGAGTCTTCTTTCCATCTCTTTTCAGACTCTCTAAAATTGAAAAGGATCGAGTTATCCTTGTCGTTAAACTCGTTAAAACAATAGCGACAAACTTGTCCATTCAGACAAGAGCGAGTTTCACTGTTGCTAAGCTCGTTAAAACATAGCGACAGGTTTGCCCGAAGGGAAAATTATAGAACAAGCATATGTTATCCTCCTCAAACTTGACAAAAATAAAGAGGTACTGGCCAGAAATGACTGGGGAAAATTGGGAAGAAAACTTAAAGAAACTTTATTGGTAGCAGGTTGCTCTTGAACATGACACTTTCACTCCATCACCATGATTGAGTCGGGTTGGGTTATTCCGTTCACCGGTCATATCACCATTGGTCCACCGTACCATCCACTTTTGGGGTTAACGCTACCAATCCATTTCAGTGTCGCTAATATGTTCAAGAGAAGTCACTCAGAGAATTCATCTACCCAACTTGTGTCTCATCTACTACAATACCTTCACGCTTCATTATTTCATGACCGCCATCCTAAACCTCGTATCATCAGATCGTTTTCACCTCTACAAAATCATTTGCTCCGTTCCATGTCATAGATGTGGGATCCATTAATGCCCTCCTACGATGGGTCACTTCTTGTTGACATCAGCTCATTATCCAAGAAGCCGACCTAGGGACAACCCTTCTAGTGCTTTGAAGCTTGCATGCCTCAATGGCAAGTTTCTCACTTCCGACGAAAGGTTTACACTAATGGCCTTCTACCGAAAGATTTTGTGTGGTGTTCGACATCAGCTCATATATTCACACCACATGAATTGTACTGCAGTACCTTGAGGGTCATCATCATCATCGGTGATTCCTCTCGCGTCTGTTAACAGCGTACATCATTGGCTGGTAATCAGGTGATGTCCTTCCATGTTCAACATCACAACATCTTTTCACATGGATCGACTTGTACTTTCGGGCGAAGATTGAACGAGTTTTGAAGACCCCGGATCTAGTTTCATCCATCTGGATTGTGATATAATCAGGGAAATAAAGACATCAAATGTACATCATTGCTGCATAGATAATCATCCGAACTAAGGGATGATGGCTCTACTAGAATCATCAGTCTGCACACAAACGGTTGTCTGTCTTATGTACATGAAAATGAATTTATCAAACTGAGCATGGGAATGCCCACCTCAGCTAGATCATGAAAATATTATGAAGATAATGTATTGTATTGTATCTTATTATAGGTCACCTTCTGGTGCAAAAAACCTCGGATCTTCATTATAAAGCATTTCACCCGACATCAAAAGATTTACGACCTCATGCTTTAGGGGGCAACTGTTATAGACATATTTTGGCACTGCAACCCCAATCACATATGTCCATAAAACAAGGGCTTCTAAGTCCCTAAAAGTGTTTTTCATACCCTAAAGGAGCAAGGTCAGCTGATTACATCATCTCCCATAAGTTCTCCATGAAAAGCTACTCAAAACTGGTCAAATCAGGACCATACAGACTGCCCAGTGCTAAAGGTGCGATGCATCTCACCTACCACATGTAAAAAGTGCGATGCATACTGGAAAGCCCTTTTATAGGGAGCGATGAGCGAGAGCAGACAAATGGCACAAGCAGTTTGCTAGGTGGAAACCCAAAGAATCTTCTAGAAACTGCTCATTTGACACTTGCCTCTCTGAGTTCGCCCAGGGATGAGTAAGAGATCTAAAATCTCCATGTGGAACTAAGAACTATCAGAGAGGTGACACTAATCAAAATTCCAGAAGCTGACTCACCCCCTGCAAATATCTATAAATGGATCCTTCATCCAAGAGATCCAGGGATTGGAATTTGGTAATTTGCAAAGAGGTGCTGCTAGTTTCTCTTTGAAGACATTGTTGGGTGATCTTGCTTTGTGTGAGGTGAAGAGGGCTTTCAAGCTGGGAGGATGGTGCTGGGTTAGACCAAGTGGTTGTAATCCTCTCTTCTATGACTTTTACTAATAAAGCTATTTGAGTTTTCCTCCATATTCTTGTGTATCTCTGAACATTGTGTTGTTATATGCATTTATATGGTCAATATATATCTGGTCCTATATTGTTTACAGTGAAATATCTCTATGCTTTGATGGTATTATGCTGCTGTGAATCTACAGGTACTCTTTGAAGCCGGACAAGTAAGGAAGCAGTGGCGATATTCTATCAAAGGGGAAAGGAAACAAGCAAGGAGCCAAGCGGAAGACTGAGGTTGGTACTCTCTGCTTCTTTCCCATCTCTCTCTCGTAAAGGAAAAACAATTGACTTTAATATGTTTGTTTCTAAGATAACTACCCGTCTTAGTGGGACTAGCAGCTCTAAATAGACACTAGATTTCCCAATAACAATGATCCATTTTTACCTTGAAGTGTCTTCCCATTAGGTAGGATCACCATTTCTTAAGTGCATGTAGTATTGCCAACATTTCCTTCTCATAAATAGCTTTGTGTAAATAATTTCCCTTGATTGGACGACTTTCGAAAGCAATGGGTCTTTCATCTTGCATTAAAACAGCACCAATTTCATTTCTGGAAGCATCACATTCCACAATAAAGTTTTTTGTGAATTCTGGTGTAGCTAAGACCGGTGCTTGGCACATTGCCTCTTTAAGATCTTTGAAGGCCTTTGTTGCTTTTGGAGTCCATGAAAATGCATCTTTCTTCAACAATGTTGTTAGAGGTGTTACTATTTTCCAATAATTCTTAACAAACTTGCGACAATACCCTGTCAACCCAAGAAATCCTCGCAAATGCTTTATGGATGTGGGGATTTCACATTCCTTAATGGCTTTAATTTTTGCTAGGGTCTACCTTAACTCCTTCATGAGATACAATATGACCCATATATTCCATCTCTTTTACTCCAAAGAAACATTTGGATCTTTTTGCATATAATTGTTTCTCCTCCAATAGTTGTAGCACCCTGTCAACGTGTTCAACATGATCCTTCCAAGACTTGCTGTAGATTAGTATATCATCAAAAAATACTAACACAAGTTTTCTAAGGAAGGGTTTGAAAATGGAATTCATCAAACCTTGAAATGTAGAAGGTGCATTGGTAAGGCCAAAAGGCATGACCAAAAACTCATAGTGACCCTCATGAGTTCTAAATTCTATTTTCGGAATGTCTTGAGTCTTCATTCTGATTTGATGATATCTTGAATGAATATCTAACTTGGTGAAGTAAATTGATCCATGCAATTCGTCCAATAATTCATCAATGATAGGAATGGGAAACTTATCTTTAATAGTGAGCTTGTTGAGCTCCCTATAATCCGGACACATGCGCCATGATCCATCCTTCTTGTGCACCAATACTACTGGAGCAGAGAAAGAACTTTGGCTAGGTTGAATTATACCAGCCTCAAGAATTTTTGCAACCATACGTTCAATTTCACTATTTTGGGCATAGGGATGTCTGTATAGCCTGATGTTTGGAGGAACACTTCTTGGAATCAAATGAATAGCATGATCATGATCACGAATAGGTGGGATACTTTTGGGAGTCTCAAATACCTTGGAATTATTGTCCAAGACTTTCGATGTGGAAACATCTAGTGAACATAATTGTGCAATTACACCTCGTTGTTCCTTTTTTAGAAGCTTTGTCATACCGTTAGAGCTTATTATCTTTCTCGGTTTCCCTGCAATACCCCTTAATTCAAATTCCTTTCCTTCCACATAAAATTTCATGAAAAGTTCTTGAAAGTTAAAAGCTATTGTACCCAAGGATTGTAGCCATTGGACTCCTAATACAACATCAGCACCTCCCATTGGAATGGAAAGAATTGGGCTTTTCAATACTTATTCTCCCATGGATAGCTTGATATTATGGCACTTTCCAGAGAAATTTATCATTCCACCAATTGCAACCATCACTTGACACTTTGGTGCTGGATATAGGAAGCAATTCAATTCTTTTGCTATATTACAATGAATAAAATTGTGGGTACTTCCTGAATCAATCAACTCTATTACCTTTTTCTTCTTGATTTGTCCTTCTATCTTGATGGTTTGAGGAGTGGTAATTCCAGCCAATGCATTACAAGATATGGCCAGATTCATTTCTTCTTTATCTAGGCTTTGTTCCTGGAGTATATCCTCTTCTTTTGACCTTTCTTGCTCCTTTTCTTCTTCCTCTTCACAATCTATGTAGAATAATTTCTTCTCAGCACACTTATGACCTTTAGTGTATTTGCTATCACAACTGTAACAAAGCCCTTTTGCTCTTTTTTCTTCCAATTGTTGTGGTGTCAACCTTATAGGTTGTGGAAGGCTAGGGGCAACAACACTTCCATCTTTATAGTTGTGAGTGGTATGCTTCCTGGTTGCCATAATTTTGCTTTCCATTTTTCTTGCTAACCTGAATGCCTTCTCTAATGAATCAGGTTCCCAAAGGCGAGCATCATGTTGGATATTATCCTTTAAAGTCCCTATGAACACATCAATCCTATGCTCTTCTGGAATATTTTTTACCCTTATGTTCAATTTTTGGAACTCCTCAATGTGCTCCATTATTGAACCCTTTTGTTTGAGACTTATCAATTGGCTAAAAAAGGTGTTGCTTTTGTATCCTCATAATGTGCTGTGAATTCTTCTGTAAAAATTGCCCAAGTCATAATTTGTTTACGAGAGCAAAGCCATTGATACCATACAAACTGATTTGGTTCCAAATATAAAGTTGCAATACGTACCTTTTGTGTGTTTTGCACATTATTGAGATCGAAAAATTGCTCCATCTGTAATATCCATGTTGCGGGATCCTTGCCATCAAACTTCCTCATATCGATTTTTGGAATATGGCGGGTCTTCGATCCAACATTAGAGTCTATGGAATCATGATTAACATTTCTTTTGTTCTCATCATGAGTTTCCTTTACTACCCTTTCACCCTTAGTGACCATTTCTTGTAGCAACTTATTCATATTTATCTTCAATTCTTCCATCTTATCATTCATGCCATCTATTTTAGCATCCATGCCATTCATCTTAGCTTCCATGCCATCCATCTTAGCTTCTACCCATTTCTTTAAACAATCCATCGTAGCTTCTACACCTTTCTTTAAACCATCCATCTTGGCTTCTACATCTTTCTTTAAACCATCCATCTTAGATTCTGTTACTTTTTGTGCAAGTGACACTTGTTGCACTTGGTCTCGTAATTTTGATATATCATGTTGCATTTCTTCCTCTTCTTCATGAGTCATGCTAGAACTTCAAGTTGCTTACTAGGTGTTTTCATTTTCTTTCCTTGGCGCATCAATTACCGATAATAATGATTTACTATGCCCTTTGAATTCTTTCAAACTAATTTTTCAAACCAAGCTTATGCAAAAATTAAAAAAAACTACACACCTTTTTTCACTTTGTAAGAGCTTGATATTGAATCTGATGTATCTCTTTAATTTCGGATCATCCAGTCCTAAAATTGTGACCTGTAGTATCCCTCTCCGTCCTCTTTCCAATGCCACCACTCTGATCCAAATTGGATTCTCCAAGGAAGAGTTATGCACAATCTCCCAAGATGACCTGATTATAGACCTTTCTAGAAGAGCGAACTTGTATGAAGTTCCACGTGTCACTGTTTCGACCTTTGGCTCTGAAAAATATATACAAGGAACTACAGTCCGTCCTCTTTTTGTACCTTCTTACAAAATTTCAATCCGATGCTCAGATAGAAAGTTATGACGATTTTCCCCAGGTCACCTGTTTGGAATGTAATTCAAGAGTCTACAAAAAGACCAACTTCCTCAGATCATATCTCCACAAATATAGCGCGAAAAGCTCTGAAATTCAAACCTGAGGTTCAGTGCGATTTCTTCTCAAATGGGGTTTTGTTTTGTTTTGTTTTTTTGTTTGTTTGTTTTTTTGTTTTGTTTTGTTTTGTTTTGTTTTTTTGTTTTGTTTTGTTTTTGCTTTTGTTTTTTGTTTTTTGTTTTTTGTTTTTTGTTTTTTGTTTTGTTTTGTTTTTTGTTTTTGTTTTTGTTTTTTTTTTTGTTTTTTTTTGTTTTTTTGCTTCTGAAACGTCACAAAAAAAAGTTTATAGCGAAAATGCCACAATGACCTATTTGGAGCAGCGAAACCCTAGAATCCATAGCTTTGATACCAAATGTTATGAAACCAGCTCAGAAAAAGATAAATGAACGCCTTAGAAATAAGCCTCTTCGAGGGGGCAATCTCATTTACATTATACAAATGAACAATTCTTGGATGATTCAGATGACAAAACCTCCTTTCTATATATAGGAGTCTAAGGGGTCACAATATAACCAAGCCAACCTAACAATAATAATATAAAGGCACAAAAATTACAATAGAGGGATTCTATGGGGCACAGTAATAACAATATGGGGACAATAGGGGCACAACAATATTAATAAGGGATACAACTACAATATTAATGGGGGCATCACTAGTATTATAGGGACCTAACAAGGATATAGATGTTTGAACACATAATGAACACTATTGTGCAATTACACCCTAGTGTCCCCTTTTTAGTAATTTTGTCATGCTATTGAAGCTTATCACTTTACTGGGTTTCCCTTAGTTACCTATAAGTTTAATTTCCTTTCCTTCTGACAAAAATATTATGAAATGATCTTAAATTAAGAGTTGTTATTCCCAATGTGTGTAACCATTGGACCCCTAATACAACATCAACACCACTAATTTGTTGGGTGTGGAGCCTAGTTATCTTCTTGATTCAGAGGTCTTGTTTCAACCGAGTGTATACCCCAGGAAGACTGTACACCCCTCCATGCGGAGGGGTGCAGAGGGAGCTTGTTCCCTCCGCGGGGGTCCCCGAGGGGGTTGTCCCCCCGGTGTGGAAAAATAGATGAAAAATTGCCTTGTAAAATATTATAATTTCGTGGTCAATCTGGGTTGTTCATTAGGCGGATGATCTCATGGTAGAAGTTATGTTAATTTATGGTTTTTTGTCCTAGAAGACAACCCTCGATTTACATGATGAAATTTTATTATGGTTGTGTATTATTATTTCTGAGCAAGAAAGAGAGAGGAGACTCTGTGAGAGCGAAAAGGAAATTACAACAGATCTGTTATAGGTTGTATCCTTCATTTTTTTGGATAATATAAAAGGAAGGACTCATTGTTTCTCCGTGGACGTAGCCCAAATTGGGTGAACCACATATATCTGTGTCTCTCTTGTTTTATACGTTTCTGTATTTGTGTTTAAGCAATATTTTATGTGCCTCATTGCTCTGTTAATTAATTTCTAAACTTAATTTTGATTGCAATCATGGGTTTATCCAACAAAGGCTCCCCCATATTTATCTTAATACTATGGCACTTGCCTAAAAAAATAATGGTACCTCCATATGTAATCATTACTTGAAATTATGGTGCTAGAATATGTAAAGCATTTAAGGAGTTTTGTCAATTTGTAATTGATGAAGTTACAGGTACTGCCTAAATCAATCAATACTATCACCCTTTTCGTTTTTATATATCCTTCTATCTTGAGAGTTTGTGGACTACTAATTTTGGCTAATGCATGAAAATAGATTATTGGAGTAGTCTCTTCTAGACCTCGATCTTGTGACAATTCCACTTTTTTATCTTCCTCATCTTCACAGTATATGTAGGATAGTTTTTTCTCACCGTATTTATGCCCCTTACTGTGCTTTCTATCATAATTGAAACATATTCCCTTCACCCTTCTTTCATCCATTTGTTGTGGAGTCAACCTTGTCGCTTTAGTAGGGAGAATGATTTTCTCTATAGTTATTAGTGACCAATTTTCTAGTGGCCATATTTTTATTTTCAACTTTCCTTGCTAGACTAAAACCATACTCTAGATTGCCATGCTTTAGGGTAAATAATATTTCTAGAAGAATATTTCAGATTGCAGTTTGAGAAAAAAATAATAGTACACCTCTTTATTACAATTTCCAGTCACCCAAAAAATAAATGGATTTTCTAATGAAAAGTGGGTCACTTGTAAATTACATATCTTTCAAACCTTAATCTGAAGAATATCTAAATGGATAAACTTTTTGTTTGATATATCTATGAGATTTGAACATTTATGAATCTAAAAATTTGGTATGTAATAATTTGATTTGTTTTATGAAATTCCACATGTTTTACTAGAATTCGATGTTTGAAGTGAAAGTTATGGTAACTTTCACAAAACTTTTTGATTTTTGGCCTCTTCCCATTAGAAAATTGTTGGATGATGTCAACCCATGAAGTTGACTGGGTTTGATTTTGACTAAAAACACCTGTCATTGATATCAAATGGTTAATGAACACTTCTTAGTAATTGTCAGACTACATCAAGTTGGTTGTTATACTATAGGATGGTTGAAAACCCAAGTCCTAGGGTTTGGGTTCCCTAGACTAAGGATGTAGCTCGACCTTGTCGAGGGTTTTTGAAGGGTCAGACCATTGAGTTTGTGTTGAAGATCTAGGTCATTAGATTCTCTTCGAAGAGATGTTTTTTTTGATATGGGGTATGCTCCATGGCCCCTTCTGGTTTGAGGGAAAATTGAGTTTTAAAGTTGAAGACCTAGTTTTGTGGGCTAAAGCCCCAGGGGAGAGACATGATACCTTATTCACCAATGGTTGTCAATATATGACAGGGAATCTCACCATAATCTCACCATATATAAGTTGAATAACTTCAAGATCCAAAGGTAGTAAATCAATCATTGACTTCACACTCAGGTAGGGCCATATGCACTAAGCCAATCATTGACTTGAAATTTTAGTAGAGCTTAAAGAAAAGAATGTTATAAATAAAATAATACTAATAATAATTAAGGTAATTAAATAAATTAATATTATTAATAAGATATAGTCTCATCCACCATTAGGAAGCTCTTACTAATTTATAATCTTACAAGCCTATTCTATACATCATAAAAGGTAGCACACATTTCCTAGGGCACAAGAAAACTTGTTCATAACACTTATTAAATAAGTTAACATATTAAGAAATTAATTAAGACTAAGTAATCCTCCAATGTCTATATTTTATGAAGCACCTCCTAAGCTAAGAATTATATTATCAAATAACACCTATCCCAACTCTCAAAACATGACCTCAACAGACTGTCATATGACATTAGCTCTGAAATTTTTGGCAAGTTCAGGCTAAGACAACAAAGGATCTCTAGGGAAGACCAACAACTTTTATTGTTCAACTTCAAGCATTCTTCTCCTACTCATCTTCCAAGGTAAGTGTTCCTTGTTAATTTGTGCACATTTTTGTTGATTTTGTTTGGCATGCATTCTCTTGTATAGACCCTGCAGCTAGGGTACCCTATTAGGGTTTGGTCATAAGTCTATGATTATCTTAAAAATCCTCAAATTTTATTTGAAATTTCTCTCCAACTTTCGGCCTCCTCCATGAAAATTTGCGTCTATCTAGTTGGTGTCTTCGTGGTGTGATTCAACCCTGGTTAGGGCATACTTCAGTAAAAAAATTGTAGTCAAAGCCTGCGGTCTTGAAGGATGATGATTCTTTATTCATTGTACATTTATACATGTTACTTCATCCCATAATAATGATGATTCTTTATTCGTTGTACATTTATAAATGTTACTTCATCCCATAATAAGAGAGATCAAGCTGACCTAATTGTGAGATCCATCAAGTGATCTTAAGAACATCTACTTCTATAGCCTCAACAACTCATGAAGGTATGTCTCATAATTGACTATAGTGGTTGTGTAATACAAGTTGTAAGGGTTTGTTTCACTTACAGTAGTATGGTTTCAAACTTGAACACCTTTCTAGTTTTGATAAAAATCCAAATAAGCATCTTTGTACACTAATTCTAAGTGAAATTTTTTCGTGTATATGTTTTGAGTAATCTGGACAAGAGTACAGTAAAGGAACAAGTTTTTTGATTCATTTGTCAAGGCTCACACTAAATTGCAGCATAATTGCCACAACCATCCTCAACAATAAAGTTTTTTTTGGGAATTCACTATCACATAACTTACAACAATTTGGAAAGGATTTTGATAGCTAAACAAAGACATTATGATGACAAAATCCTTGACTTGACAAAGTTGTGAACAGGTCTTGTAATATGACCTTGAACAATGAGTTGATGTTATGAATATAATTCATAACAATTAAATAAATAAAATAAATATGAATATTAAATAATTTAATATTAATTAGGTTAAATAGTCATTAAGTTAGGTGAAAAGGCATGTCTAAAAGACATGTCCATTCACGAAAGGTCACCTGTTGAGGTATAGAAGCAGGGCCTCATTGTAACATTCAAATCATCATATATCACTTATACATTTTATATATTTTAATAAATTATTATTATTAAATACCTGTGTGTATTTTAACATATTAAGTCTTCAAGCTATCAATTTTTCTTGGTTCAATGATAATTTTTATGCTTCAATGGTATCAGAGCCATGGCACACGATATAATCATGTGATTCTTTCAACGTTGTTTGCCACACAATGTGCCATTATGTTCACATCCTGATTACGTTGAACAATTTAGTAAAATTCAAAAAGTATTTCAGTGATTAGAAAAATCATGTGCAGAAGTTAAAGACTGTCGAAAGGAAATCAATAATGAGGGAGATGATCTAGATGAGGATTCAAATAAAGCTAATCTTGATGATAGAGACAGTGTAGGAAAGTTATACTGTTCAAGAGATACTCACCACAAAGATGAAAGGTACCATAATGGGAAACAAAAGGATGATAAAAGAAAATATGAGAAGTATAGGCTAGAGCAGTCTCATCGAGATTGCACTGTAGAACACCATGATAGTAAACATTTCAAAGATGAATCTAAGCAGCAGGTTCGCTGCAAGGAAGATAAGAATTATGAGAGTGACCAAGAGTATAGTTCCTATTTTGATGATCGATATCCAGAACATGACACTTCCCATAACCGACATTCTCAGAAATTAGAAGGCTCCAAGATGTGTAGATCCAGTGAATCTAAAGAATCCT
Organism: Pinus tabuliformis; assembly: GCA_031772625.1. Classification (NCBI taxonomy): domain Eukaryota; kingdom Viridiplantae; phylum Streptophyta; class Pinopsida; order Pinales; family Pinaceae; genus Pinus; species Pinus tabuliformis. The sequence continues at coordinate 486,773,300 of CM062820.1, forward strand.
TTTCTGAAGATGAACATGGAGGAACCAGTAGGGTTTGTGAAGATGACTTATTAGTTCAGGATAGATTGGCCTCTGATTTGCAATGCTCCAGTGTAATGGATGTAGCCACAAACAAGGATCAGCAGAAGAGAGCCTGTGAAATAGTTTCAAAGATTGACAAGGAGAAAAAGAGGGTAAAATCTGTGGAAGTTGGATCAGAATGGAAGGATACTTCATTTGAAGAAAGGCCTCAGCTTGGCAGGGATAATCAACATGCATAGAATTTGGGTCATGACCATGATTGCCTAAAGAGAAGGTCATTCTTCATGCTGGCAATAGAGCTGAAAGGTACTGGGATGGCCATAGAGAGGAATCACTCTTTGTCTTATTAGACGATGATGGCATAGACATTGTTCAGCAGCTGTGTAACATAATGATTACGAAGGAGCATGTGAATAACAATAAAAATATTGCTTCCACTTGTGCAATTTGCTATGGTGAGGGCATTGAAACTCTGGCACTAGAAGGCAGAGTTACAGCCACTGGAGATTACTTACACACAGATAAAAGAGAAGTGATAATCAAATCCATACAACTAAATAATAGAGAGAAAATGCCAAACGTGCCTCAGAAATGTGCCCATAGTGTGCCCAAGGAGTTCTTCTGTCCCATTAGTAATGAGTTCATGACTGATCCCATCATCGCTTTTTCAACAAATAGAACATACAATCGGAGGTTACTCGTCTCTCTTAGAGAGGGGGTGGTCATAATCAATGGCGACAACACCATTCTGCCACTGGTAAATGAAATGGTGCTACCCAATTACGCGCTTAGAAAGTCGGGCGTTGCATGGCATCGGGGCACCTGGTGGAGCTGCCTTTCTCCTTTATCTCATCATCCACAAATCTAGAAGCAGCAGTCAATGCTTTATTAGATCACCAATTGGAAGGCCGGAAATTATTGCGATTTATCTGTGAATTCACTTCTGCAATTCGACAGAAAAACACAGTCATTGAGTCCAAAGAGCGCTTTCAATCATTGAGTAAGCTCATAGCAAGATGCCCTCTGGAATCAATCGCTGATATGTGCCTCCAGGTGGAGATTTCGGTGGGTATTCTGGCTAATGCCCACAATTTCCAACAACGAGCTATCCCTGTCTGATGCCAAAATAAACACACTGGTGTTGCCACTGCCTGCTACCATTGGCTGCCACTGCACCCGTAGCTGTCAAGTGAACGTGTTCGAGCGATGTGTCCCCCCTGTCAAACAACCATCCCCGCAGTTAAGTGATGTCCATGCTCATGGTCAAGCGACGTGTTCCCCTGGTCAAAAATGTCAATACTATGGGGACTATATGCAATCGGTTTTCATACGTCGGGATTGTTGGGGTTCATGCATTGGTTTAACTATATAATAAACAATCTATATAATTAATTTAATTTAATTTAATTAAAAAAAATTGAAGTTATAAAAAAAAATTATTATTAAAAAATATATATAGAGAGTTATTTAAAAAAAAATAAAAAAAAAGGGAAAAAAAAAGGGAAGACAACCTTGGACTCAAAATAGAGTTATTAGCGAATTATAGACGTTGAGCCACCACTAACGGAGACTTTCCGCCTTTCATATGCCAAGACGACAACCACAAAGACAATTGCCAACAATATAGCTTTGAGGACAAAGCTTCTGAAGGAAGAGGCTATGTTATGAATATAATTCATAACAATTAAATAAATAAAATAAATATAAATATTAAATAATTAAATATTAATTAGGTTAAATAGTCATTAAATTAGGTGAAAAGGCATGCCAAAAAGACATGCCCGTTCACGAAAGGTCACCTGTTGAGGTATAAAAGTAGGGCCTCATTGTAACATTCAAATCATCATATATCACTTATACATTTTATATATACTAATAAATTATTATAATTAAATACCTGTGTGTATTTTAACATATTAAGTCTTCAAGCTATTAGTTTTTCTTGCTTCAACGATAATTTTTATGCTTCAGTGGTATCAGAGCCATGTCACACGATATAATCATGCGAGTCTTTGAATGTTGTTTGCCACACATTGTGCCATTACGTTCACATCCTGATTACATTGAACATTTTAGTAAAATTCAAGAAATATTTCAGCGATTAGAAAAATCATGTGCAGAAATTAAAGAATGTCGAAAGGAAATCGATAATGAGGAAGATGATCTAGATGAGGATTCAAATAAAGCTAATCTTGATGATAGAGACAGGGAAGGAAAGTCATACTGTTCAAGAGATACTCACCACAAAGATGAAAGGTACCCTAATGGGAAACAAAAGGATGATAAAAACAAATATGAGAAGTATAGGCTAGAGCAGTCACATTAAAAGTATAGGCTAGAGGACATTGGTGCATTGACATGGCCTTGTGTTAATGTGACAATTAGAGTTTAAAGTGACTTGAATGCAACAACCAAGAAAATGATAAACTTGACTAGTGATATAGACCTTGACTTGACTTGCGATAACTAGGAAGTGAGACATGGACAACAACGTAGTAGCGAACAAGTTATATTCTTTATCCTTTTGATGTGACTTTGATTTCATTTACAGAGAGTAGATAAGCTATAGTAATATCTTGACAACAGTTGCTTGCTTTGATGACTTTAACCTATAATGGACAACAAGTGAAATTGACTAACAATGATTGACTTAGTGAGCATTCTGTACTATTTGTGACATGATAGTAATATGTTGACAAAATCTTAAGTTAGCATCTTAACCTTGACATAATTCCTTGAATAAGACTTAAATTTTACATATGGTTTGGGACAGTGAGTTTACATCTAGTTGACAAGTCTTTGACTATACTTGACAAAGATACTATATAACAATGTTGCAGTATTGTTGAAGACATTGAAATAGAGTTCACACCTTAACATTGGTATGGCTGATTGACTTGACTGATAGATTGAATCACATAGACATATGATCTAGGGTTTCTAGGGATTTGTGTACGATGATGTGTTTGTGATCTTGTAGGGTAGCAAGAAGTGAAGTGAACATCCTTCAATTATACAACCTATTAGCGAAGGATGGATAGCAGGGCTTGAACAGTCAAACATCATGCTTACATATATGCTCATAGCTCTCTAGGGATAGAGTTTGAGAGCATTGGTAGCAGGTCATAGCGATGACCTAAGGTACCTTGGATTGTGCCATTATTTGATAGCAGTACCCGACAGTTATAACATCGAGCGAAAACTAATACAATGATGACAATGTTTGAGCTATGATGACTATTCATTCATGAGTAGTGACATGCAATGGTAGCCAACAATTGTGCAGTGATTTGCAGTGGCAGTGATATACAGTGTGCAGTGACAGTGATGTGCAGTTGAAAAGTGATAGCTTGATGCGTAGCATTGTGTAATGATCAGTTTGTGGGAACAATGATCAGCGATAGCAAGGATTCAACATTTATTCTACATCTTTCTTACAACTATTCTAAATTTATTTAGAGTATAGGGGATCTAGTGTGAAAATTGTGAAACATGATCTACTGATTCTTCTAGGTGATTGGAGTCACCTTCAGGTTGTGGCTTGAGAACACTTCATGTTGGGTCCCTATAATACTAGGGATTACCCCATTACTATTGTAGTTATACCCCTTATTTATATTGTTGTGCCCCCATTGCCCCCATATTGTTATTAATTTGCCCATAGAATCTCTCTATTGTTATTTTTGTGGCTTTATATTATTATTGTTAGGTCAGCTGGAATTGTGACTCCTTAGACTCCTATATATAGAAAGGAGGTTTTGTCATTTGAATCATCGAAGAATTGTTCATTTATGTAATGTAAAGGAGGTTGCCCCCTCGAAGAGGCTGAATTCTAAGGCGTTTATCTATCTTTTCTATCTTTTCTTGAGCTGGTTTCATAACATTTGGTATCAGAGCTTTGGATTCTAGGGTTTCGCTGCTCCAAACAGGTCATCGTGGCATTTTCGCTATAACTTTTTTTCTGTGACGTTTCAGAAGTCTAAAAAAAAACCCATTTGAGAAGAAATCACGCTGAACCTTGGATCCGAATTTCAGAGCTTTTCGTGCAATATTTTCGGAGATATGATCTAAGGAAGTTGGTCTTTTTGCAGACTCCTGAATTACACTCAAAACAGGTGACCTGGGGAAAATCATCATAACTTTCTTTCTGAGCATCGGATTGAAATTTCGTAAGAAGGTACAGAAAGAGGACGGACTATAGTTTTTTTTTATATAGTTTTCAGAGTCAAAGGTTGAAACAGTGACATGTGGAACTTCATACAAGTTCTCTCTACTGAACTAGTCTATAATCAGGTCACTGCGGGAGATTGTGCATAACTCTTTCTTGGAGAATCCAATTTGGATCAGACTAGTGGCATTGGAAAGAGGACATAGAAGGCTACTACAGGTCACAATTTCAGAACTGGATGATTCGAAATTACAGAGATACATCAGATTCAATATCAGGCTTCTACAAAGAAAAAAAAGGTGTGTAGTTTTTTTTTTAATTTTTGCATAAGCTTGGTTTGAAGGAATTCAAAGGGCATAGTAAAGCATTATTATCGGTAACTGATGCCCCGAGGAAAGAAAATGCAAACACCTAGTAAGGAACCTGAAAGCTCTAGCATGACTCATGAAGAAGAGGAAGAAATGCTACATGATATATCAAAATTACAAGAACAAGTGCAACAAATGTCACGCTCACAAAAGCTAACAGATGCTAAGATAAATGGCGTGGAATCTAAGATAAAGGGCATGGAAGCTAAGATGGATGATCTGAAGGTAGATTTGAGGACAAATTTGAAGACAGACATGGCAGATTTGACAAATTTTCTACAAGAAATACTTACTAATGGTGAAAAGGTTGTAAAGGAAACTCATGATGTGAACAAAAGAAATGTTAATCATGATTCCATAGACGCTAATGTTGGATCGAAGACCCACCATATTCCAAAAATCGATATGAGGAAGTTTGATGGCAAGGATCCCGCCACATGGATATTACAGATGGAGCAGTTCTTCGATCTCAATAATGTGCAAAACACACAAAAGGTACGTATGGCAACTTTATATTTGGAACCAAATCAGTTTGTATGGTATCAATGGCTTTGCTCTCGTAAACAATTTATCACTTGGGCAATTTTTACGGAAGAATTGATAGCACATTATGAGGATACAAAAAGCAACACTTTTTTTAGCCAATTGATAAGTCTCAAACAAAAGGGTTCAATAATGGAGCACATTGAGGAGTTCCAAAAATTGAACATAAGGGTAAAAGATATTCCAGAGGAGCATAGGATTGATGTGTTCATAGGGTCTTTAAAGGATAATATCCAACATGATGTTCGCCTTTGGGAACCTGATTCATTAGAGAAGGCATTCAGGTTAGCAAGAAAAATGGAAAGCAAAATTATGGCAACCAGGAAGCATACCACTCACAACTATAAAGACGGAAGTGTTGTTGCCCCTAGTCTTCCACAACCTATAAGGTTGACACCACAACAATTGGAAGAAAAAAGAGCAAAAGGGCTTTGTTACAGTTGTGATAGCAAATACACTAAAGGTCATAAGTGTGCTGAGAAGAAATTATTCTACATAGATTGTGAAGAGGAAGAAGAAAAGGAGCAAGAAAGGTCAAAAGAAGAGGATATACTCCAGGAACAAAGCCTAGATGAAGAACAAATAAATCCGACCATATCTTGTAATGCATTGGCGGGAATTACCACTCCTCAAACCATCAAGATAGAAGGACAAATCAAGAAGAAAAAGGTAATAGTGTTGATTGATTCAGGAAGCACCCACAATTTTATTCATTGTAGGGTAGCAAAAGAATTGAATTGCTTCCTATATCCAGCACCAGAGTGTCAAGTGATGATTGCAAATGGAGGAACAATAAATTGCTCTGGAAAGTGCCATAATATCAAGCTATCCATGGGAGAATATGTATTGACTAGCCCAATGCTTTCCATTCCAATGGGAGGTGCTGATGTTGTACTAGGAGTCCAATGGCTACAATCCTTGGGTACAATAGCTTTTAATTTTCAAGAACTTTTCATCAAATTTTCTACGGAAGGAAAGGAAGTTGAATTAAGGGGTATTGCAGGGAAACCAGGAAAGATAATCAGCTCTAATGGTATGACAAAGCTTCTAAAAAAGGAGCAAAGAGGTGTAATTGCACAATTATGTTCGCTAGATGTTTCCACATTGGAATCATCTATTTCTCCAGATCTCCAAAAAGTCCTGGACAATCATTCCAAGGTATTTGAGACTCCCAAAGGTCTCCCACCTATGCGTGATCATGATCATGCTATTCATCTGATTCCAGGAAGTGTTCCTCCAAACATCAGGCCGTACAGATATCCCTATGTCCAAAAAAGTGAAATTGAACGTATGGTTGCAGAAATGCTAGAGGCTGGTATAATTCAACCGAGTCAAAGTTCTTTCTCTGCTCCAGTAGTATTGGTGCACAAGAAGGATGGATCATGGCGCATGTGTCCGGATTATAGGGAGCTCAACAAGCTCACTATTAAAGATAAGTTCCCCATTCCTGTCATTGATGAATTACTGGATGAATTGCATGGATCAATTTACTTCACCAAGTTGGATCTTCGTTCAGGATATCATCAAATCAGAATGAAGATTGAAGACATTCCGAAAACGACATTTAGAACTCATGAGGGTCATTATGAATTTTTGGTCATGCCTTTTGGCCTTACCAATGCACCTTCAACATTTCAAGGTTTGATGAATTCAATTTTCAAACCATTCCTTAGAAAATTTGTGTTAGTATTTTTTGATGATATACTAATCTACAGCAAGTCTTGGAAGGATCATGTTGAACATGTTGACAGGGTGCTACAACTATTGGAGGAGAAACAATTATATGCAAAAAGATCCAAATGTTTCTTTGGAGTCCAGGAGGTGGAATATTTGGGTCATATTGTATCTCATGAAGGAGTTAAGGTAGACCCTAGCAAAATTAAAGCCATTAAGGAATGGAAAATCCCCACATCCATAAAGCATCTGCGAGGATTTCTTGGGTTGACAGGGTATTATCGCAAGTTTGTTAAGAATTATGGGAGAATAGCAGCACCTCTAACAACATTATTGAAGAAAGATGCATTTTCATGGACTCCGGAAGCAACAAAGGCCTTTGAACATCTTAAAGAGGCAATGTGCCAAGCACCGGTCTTAGCTACACCGGACTTCACAAAAACCTTTATTGTGGAATGTGATGCTTCAGGAAATGGAATTGGTGCTGTTCTAATGCAAGATGAAAGACCCATTGCTTTTGAAAGTCGTCCAATCAAGGGAAAGTTTTTAAGCAAAGCTATTTATGAGAAGGAAATGTTGGCAATACTCCATGCACTTAAGAAATGGCGACCCTACCTAATGGGAAGACACTTCAAGGTAAAAACGGATCATGATAGCCTTAAATACTTTTTAGAACAAAGATTATCCTCTGAAGAGCAACAAAAGTGGGTCACAAAGATGTTGGGTTATGACTTTGAAATCATCTACAAAAAAGGGAAGCAAAATGTGGTGGCAGATGCACTCTCAAGAAAGGATGAGGATGTGGAAGCATTGTTGTGCCATTTCTATTATCCAACCAGATTGGATAAACGAAGCAAGGGAGGAATGGAAGAATGACGAAGAAGTGTGGGCACTTATTCGAAAGCTACAACAAGATTCCAGTACGTCTGATACATTTAGCTGGAAAAATGATTCGTTATGGTACAAAGATCGCTTATACCTCTGTAAGAATTCCCAGCTAAAACAAAAGATTCTTATGGAATTGCACACTTCTCCCTTAGGAGGGCACTCAGGATTTTTAAAAACTTACCACAGGGTTAAGAAGGAATTTTTTTGGGATGGCCTTAAATCAGATATTCAAAAGTTTGTGGCGGAATGTTTGGTTTGCCAACAAAATAAAGTTGAAACAATTAAGACACCGGGTCTATTACAACCTTTATCCATTCCAAGCCAACGTTGGGAGGAGGTTTCAATGGATTTTATCACAGGTTTACCCAAGTCTGAGGGAAAGAGTGTCATCATGGTGGTAGTTGACAGACTTACCAAGTATGCACACTTTTGTGCATTATCACATCCATTTAAAGCCAGTACAGTTTCTACTGCATTTATGGAAACAATTCAAAAGCTACATGGAAACCCAAAGATTATTGTAAGTGACAGAGATCCCATTTTCACTGGAAATTTTTGGACAGAATTATTTTCTTGTCTTGGTACTCAGTTAGCTCATAGCTCATCTTATCATCCTCAATCTGATGGGCAAACTGAGATAGTAAACAAATGTTTGGAAGGATATCTTCGTTGCTTTGTATCTGATAAACAGACACAATGGGTCAAATGGTTGCCTCTGGCTGAATGGTGGTATAACACTTCCTTCCATACAGCAACAAAAATGACCCCATTTATGGCACTTTATGGGTATCAACCACCATCCATCACATCATATTTAAGAGAAAATTCTAAGGTTCAGGCAGTGGAACATCACATCGAACATCAACAACAAGTCCTCCAACTCTTAAAGGATAACCTCGTGTTGGCACAGAATAGAATGAAACAACAGGCAGATCAACATCGCAGTGAAAGAAGTTTTGATGTAGGTGATTGGGTATTCCTACGGCTACAACCATATAAGCAAATGTCCCTCAAGCAAGCTAAGAAGGATAATAAATTATCACCAAAGTATTATGGTCCGTACAAGGTGTTGCAAAAGATTGGTACTATGGCATACAAATTGGAGCTTCCTGCAGCTTCTCGATTGCACCCAGTTTTCCATGTTTCATGTTTAAAGAAGGTTATAGGTGACAAGCTCCCAGTTCAAACAATATTGCCAGAACTTGACGAGGAAGGAAAAATTATATTGGAACCGGAAGCAGTCACAGAAACAAGAACTCGACAGCTACGAAATCGATCAATTTCAGAGTATCTTATCAAGTGGAAGAACTTATCCGCTGAAGATTCCACATGGGAGGATGAGAATTTTATGCAGAAGTATCCAGAACTACTCAAGCGTTGAGGACAACACTTTTTTGAAGGAGAGGGGCATGTTGGGTCCCTATAATACTAGTGATTACCCCATTACTATTGTAGTTATACCCCTTATTTATATTGTTGTTCCCCCATTGCCCCCATATTGTTATTAATGTGCCCATAGAATCCCTCTATTGTTTTTTTGTGGCTTTATATTATTATTGTTAGGTCGGCTGGATTATATTGTGACTCCTTAGACTCCTATATATAGAAAGGAGGTTTTGTCATTTGAATCATCGAAGAATTGTTCATTTATGTAATGTAAAGGAGGTTGCCCCCTCGAAGAGGCTGAATTCTAAGGCGTTGATCTATCTTTTCTATCTTTTCTTGAGCTGGTTTCATAACATAGCTTGATGCGTAGCATTGTGTAATGATCAGTTTGTGGGAACAATGATCAGCGATAGCAAGGATTCAACATTTATTCTACATCTTTCTTACAACTATTCTAAATTGATTTAGAGTATAGGGGATCTAGTGTGAAAATTGTGAAACATGATCTACTGATTCTTCTAGGTGATTGGAGTCACCTTCAGGTTGTGGCTTGAGAACACTTCAGGGTGGAAGGGTGGTGCTAGGGTAAGTTGTGGCTTGCACATGGCATTATGGCATCCATTTAGTTGTGCCTGATAAACTAATAGGGAAATGAAGCATCCTCTCTGACAACGGCTGGTAAATAGAGTGTTGGGGAACTCATCAGGTTGTAGCCTGATCTACAAGGTTTTGGGGTGTTCTTTTAGTCGCAACAGGATACTAGGGTCTAGTATTGTCCTAGATGTTATAGCCTGTGAATTAGGGGATCGATGCCTCCCTTAGTTGTAGCTGAAATCTTGATGTAATTAATTTTCTTTTAAAAGGGAGAAGACAATCACTAAAGAAGAGTTAAGTGGTTTTTGAATCGAAGGGGCTTTTCCACCTAAAAATCTTTGTATCCTCTATTTTATCTTTCTGCATTGTTGTATGGTGTTGTCTACTGTTGATTATTGCTTATGATCATATAAAGATGAAAAATAATAATAACTGAAGATTAACTAATGCTCTAAAAAGGATTAAAAAGTGCTAATTGCTAAGAAATATTGATTCACCACCCTCTCAGTATTTCCAACAAAAACTAGTATATCATGCCAAGCGTTCGATTCTTCAAATATAGTTCTAAAATTTGTATCCAAGGTAATTTTGTATGTCTCTTGATATCCTAAAGATTTCATAGTTTGAAATTTATCAGAAAATAAATTATAGCGAATTTAATGCGAAGCAAACCTATCTGAAATTGATTTTAGGATTATGCATAAATACAAACCCTAAGTTCTAAAAAGTATTTCTTTGAAATTATAGTGTAAAAGTATGTGTTAAAATTGGAACTAGGTCCAAATTCCACTTTGGACAACTGATTTGATGGAGATGATGATTGCATTGAATTCCTCTTTTCAAGAGGACTAAACTCGACCTAAAGATCATCTAATTTGGACAAGGAAAGTATATTTTTGAATTATGAGCCCACATGTGCATATTTGATTAGGTCGTCCATAGAGAAAATTGGACACCCTTGGAAGGCTATAGATACAAGTGACCTCAACCTCATTTAGACATCATCAGGGATCTTTCTTCTATTCTATTTCTTGTTTTTGGTTGACATAGGTCTTAGGCAGATCTGCAGAGGAATAGATTTAACTGAAGATGAAATTGTAGGGTCTGAAGATCGCATATTTTTTTAGGGTTTTGGGCCTCAATCGCACGCACAACACATGAATATCATGATTACAATTTCTCTCTAGATGGCTCATCTGTGCAATCGAAGCATCTCAGTCGCACACACATATCGTCCTCCATGCGACTAGCATATAGGGTTTCAAAATCTCAGTCGTAGGTTTTCCAAAGGCAGGATTCAACCATAATTGTTGGCTTACAGGCTCAAGGGAGCGACTAAAGCCCTTCAGTCACATGCACATCATTTCATCCATGCAATCAAGATCTAGAGTTTGGTTTTTCAGTGATCCGAAGTTTTCACTTGTTGATCTAAGATCTTTTACTTATAGATGCATCAAAATTACTTGAAACAAAGCTTATTAACCATGGAAGTTAAAAACACATAAAACAATGTGGAAATAACACAATAAGAAAGAAACCATGACACAGAGATTTGATTACAAAGTTCGTCCAATTTGGACTGTCTCTGGGCCCTGCTCAATAGTGGGGAGGCCCTCTTTCATTAAGTCGCATAAAAATAAATGAAAGTACATGCAACATTCAATTACAATCCTTATACCTCCAAGTTAGAAGATGTACAAAGAATGGAGAGCCCAACTTCAGAAACAGACAGTACCACTGAAATAATGAAGAAAAATTGTGCAAAAATGCTTATCCGAACACCAATTCGGATAAACGGGTCTTCTGCACCTTCTCAGAACCTCCTTGCTACTCAAGGTGAGGTTGCAGCTTGTTGCCAGGTCAGGGTCTACTACGCACAATGGCTTCTGAACTAATCTTCCAGTCCTCTCTGCCTTTCTCCGACGTGGATATTCCTTTATATATAGTAGGGGTAAACCCCTCAACTCCCAAGAAGTTCTAAATAATAAACCAAGTTAGCAGGCCAATTTGATTTAGTATCGAGGATCTTGGGTTGTGGCAACAACCCTTACTTAACATGGAAAAACTCTTTAACCGCGTGTTTAACCTGATCGCCTTTTACTATCAGCGTTTCCCCCATCAGTCTTTCCAATTGGCGGACAGAAAAAAGCCCATACATCAAGCGCCCTGCGATAACCACGGACTCGACGAACTATTAACCATAATATATAAAATATCAGGTTTGGAAGCCCATATCGCAAATCGCAATTGGCATTTTCAAAATTGGTACAACATGCAACTATTTTCCCCTTTGCAAAATGCGATTGTGATATTGTAAATCACAACATGATTTTGTGATTGCGATCACATCGCAACCTGGCTTGCTCCGAGGTCTGATTCTTTACCCTTCTCCTTTTGCGATGGGCGATTGCGATTTGATCGCATTGCAACCATAACTCGCTTGGGGCCAATTTTCTTTAAGCCGCAACCTCTTCCTTCTATGATCTGCGATATGCAGGACCAATGGTAGCCTACCACTTGGCACTTCCCCATTCACTGAGAGTGTTTGCCACATCATCTCCTCCTGCCACATGTCCAAGTCAAACATAAACTTTGACTTTCTCTAACTTCTTCATATGAACTTGTATTTGAGTTTCGTTCACATCGTTGGAATTAGGATGACGAGCACTTCGATGCTATGCTAAGTTTTTCCAAATTTTTCCACTTTTGAATTTTGAGCCTTTTACCATGCCACTAGTACCTTTTAAGAGAACCTCCTAGATCAATCCTTCCCACTAAGATCTTTTGGACTGCCAAAATCCTTTTTAGTCAATTGGCAAGTGAGGAAATTTCTCCCTCACTTTCTCTTTCTTCATCCATCGAGCTTTACTCGGATAAATTCCTTTGAAGCCAACACAAATGTACTCCACATCTCCCCATCGTGAAGTTCTAGTTTTACTATCAAGAATGATATCTTTAGGCAACTTGTATAGATACTTTGGTGGAAAATATTCCACTGTAGGAATTTGTGAAACCTCTTCGGTATCCATAATCAATGGAGGTTCATAAACCTTCAAGTTTTCAACATTTACTACTAAGTACATTTGCACATAAGAGGGAAAGTCAAGCCAAAAAGCATTTTATCCAATATTTTCCAGTATGGTGAAGGGACCATATCGAATGGATCTCAATTTCTTCCCTTCCCTCTTCATTCTATCCTTGCTGATATGGAGCCATACCTTTTCCCTAAATTGAAACTGATGGTAAAATCAGTGCTTATCATGTCGAGCTTTATACCGAGCCTGACTCTTCTCCAACTGCTCCTATACTGCCTTATGAATCACTTGTATCCGTTGAATAAAATTCCATGCTTTGTCCCTATCATCTCGTCTATTGTAATCCTCATCTTTCCCAAAGACCATATCTAAGGGATCCCTTGGTAGATAAACAAAACATGTATTGAATGGTGAGCTTTGTGTGGATGAAAGTGTTGCTCAATTGTATGCATGTTGCACATAAGGAAGTTGTTCATCCCACAACTTGGGATTTTTTCCACAATATCCTTATAACAAGTGTACCACAGTGTGGTTGATGACCTTTGTCTGTCCATCAGTCTTTGGATGAAATGTTGTACTACTTTTCAGCTTAGTGTCCATCATTCTCCACAATCTGGTCCAGAAATCTCCAAGAAAGCGAGAGTCTTGATCTGATACAATAGATGTGGGCAACCCAAAATGGACCCAAGCACGCTGAAAGAAAATATAAGAAGTCTGCTCAGCAGTGACCTGCTTTTTACAAAGCATTAAAATACACATTTTACTAAAACAATCCATGACGACATACAAATAGTCATGACCTTCCTAGACATAGGCAAACCACCTACAAAATCCATGGACACACTTTCCTATGTTCGACTCAGAATAGGGAGTGGTGTGTAGAGCCCAGGCCCCAAGTTTTCTATTAGAGGACTTTGAAACAGAACACAACACACAACCATTTACAAAGCGAGTCACAATGTTTTTCATACGAGGCCAAAAACAAAACCTCTGTAAATGACATAAAGTTTTTTGAACCCCAAAATGACCAGACACAAGAGAGGTATGATCCTCTCGGATTACATGTACCCTTTCATCAATGGGTATGTACATATTTCCAAGGTGATCCAATACTTTTCCCTACAAATAATAATTGTCCACCTGCTGTCCACGAGTCAGTTTTGCATAAATATCTTTAAAATCATTATCGTTAGCATATTGTTCAACATAACCTTCTAATGATAAAGAAGCATTTCACAAAACTACGAATGCAGAAATAGGAGGGTGAGAAAGCATATCTATTACTTTTTTGCTGGCTCCCTTCTTGTAATTTATTACCAGATGACACTACTGGAAGAATCCCATCCATCTGAAATGACGTGCTTGTTGAAGCTTCGTCTGTGACTGAAGGTACTACAAGGGCTGATGATCCGTATGGATGATGGTCTCCTTTCCAATCAGTTAGTGTTTCCAGTTCTTTACACTTTGAACCAAGGCGTACAACTCCCTGTTGTACGTGGGACAATTCACAATAGCTTGGGAGAAAGTATTTGAATGGTAATATACAGGCTTCCTTTGCTACATCAATACAATGCCCATGGCATATCTGCTGGCATCTGTTTCAATCTCAAAAGGCTGCTGAAGGTTTGGTAAGGCTAGCACTGGTGTTGTACTGATCTTCTCTTTCAGCGTGTCAGAGGATTTTTGCTTCACACTTGTCAATGCTTGTAAGGGAGTTGTGATAACAAAGAAGTTCACAATGAACCTTCTCCAATACTGTATTGCGCCCAAAAAGCTTCGGACCTCTGTAACATTTGTGTGCTCAGGCCATTTCATAATCGCATCTACTTTAGAGGGATCTATCCTCAATTGTCCATTACCAACTATGTGACCTAAATAAACTAGAGAGGTCTTCCCAAACTCACACTTTGATAGCTTTACATACAGTTTTTCATTTTTTAGAACATAAAGAATTTTATTCACATGACATACATGTTCATCGCATGTCCTACTATAAACAAGAATATCGTCTAGATATACAAGCACACAATTATCAAGAAAAGGCCTAAACAGATCATTCATTACCCTCATAAACGTGGCTAGAGAATTGTACAGTCTGAATGGCATCACCATCCATTCGAACAACCCCTGTTTGGTTTTGAATGCAGTCTTCCAAATGTCTTGTTTTGCAACTCTAACCTGGTGATATCCACTACGCAAATCCAGTTTTGTAAAATAGAAAACATTTTTCAATTGATCTAATAATTCATCAATGCGAGGGAGAGGGTATCAATTCTTCACCATAATTTTGTTTAGCGCCTTGTAGTCTACACACATTCTCCATGTGCCATCTTTCTTTGGCACCAACATGATTGGTGAGCCACACGGAGAAGAACTTGGTCTGATGACCCCTTGATTTAGCAACTCCTGCACCTATTTCTTGATCTCCTCCATCTTGATAGAAGTCATCCTATACATGCCAATATTTGGTAAAGGAGCATCCTGTTGTAAATGGATCTCATGTTGGATTTCCCATTTTGGGGGCAATCCTCTCGGTTCCTGAAACAATCCATCATAGTTAGAAATAATTTCAAACAATTATTTCTTATGATTAGGATCACAACCTTTGAAAGCGTCAGCCATCTCGGCGTTTATCGCTCTCACTACCATGAGCAGACACCCTTTATTGGAATTAACCAGTCATTTAATCTATCCTGGATTTACAAGGCTAGCACTAACTTTTGTATGATGAGCTCTGAATATATATATTCTACCCCGTCCTTCTTGAGGTGGTATTTATTTTTGTGCCAAAAGAAAATTGCCTTTCTATCATATAGATGCAGACTTCCCAAGATAATTCCACAGGTATCCAAAGGCACAACATCTAACTCTAGCTCATCAACTAATTTGGAAGCAATAACAAATCTGGCGCTACACTGCTTGGTTACTTGTGATTTTGCTTTATCACTTACCCAACCAAGTGTGTATGGACTTGGATGAGGCTTAGTTTCGAGGCCTAACTTTTTCTCTAAGGACTCTGAGATTAAATTTGCTTGGGAACCTGAATCGAATAGAATTTCCACCTTTGTGTGTTTTATAATAACTCTAATGTAGAATAATTTAATTCTCTTTCGCTAATTACTTACAGGCTCATTCAAATAATTAGTACTTGGCATTGAATCAGGATTATTACTAACATAAGAAGTACCTTTTGCACCCATGGCTGTGATCAATGTCTCATCACCAGAATCTGATCCAAGGATCTACTGTGTTGTTCCACTGTCTTCTGCTTTCCCTTTCCGTGGAATCTATTTGGTCTTAGCTTCGAATGTAGCTTCCAACATTGGTCCTCGTCATGACCCGCTCTCTTGAAATGCATGCAATATGGTGTTGCTCCGCCATCTTTCTTGGTTGCGATGGTCTTCTTAGCCTTCCCCTTGCCTTTCTTATGGAATTTGCCATGCTGAGGGTTGAACGATGTTTTCTTGGCTTGACCATCTCTGTCATTCTTTCCTCAGCTTTCAAGATGAATCGCCTTTACGCTGGCCACATCAATAATAGTAGGCTCGAACAATAACAATGAGTGTCTTATGTAACTATGTAGCGCATCAGCATACTTAACTACAGTCTCGGGTGAATCTAATGAGATGCCCAAATTCAATGCTTGTTTCCTAAATTCTTGAATGAAGCTTTGAAAATTTTGGTGTTTACCTTGCCTTAGATATTTCCATTCCATTAGTACCTTGTGTTTATAACCCAAAGGGTAAAATTGGTCTTTCAATGCAAAAATAAAACTGGGCCAAGAGGAAGGAAGGTTACTCGACTTTTTTCTACCCTACTCAACTTGCTCTCCTACCAAACGAGAGCAGTGCCACTAAGTTTAAGAGATTCTAACTGGACCTTTGCCTCATATTCTGAATCCGGATGTAGACCTCTATCTATCTTATCCAATTATTAAGTTTTTTTGCACTACACTCTCCATTATACATGGGTAGGTCAAACTTTACATCTAGCTTCAAGAATGGTTTCTTAGATGTATGTTTGGAATCATGATTAGAGTGATGAGAACTATCACTTGAAGAAGGAGAGGGAGGAGGCTCTTCTCCACCACCTTCATGTTTTCTGATCTATTGTCATCGACATCTCCCTTCTTGTGCCCAAGTTCCTTCTCATACTCTAAAAAAAACGTGTCCACTTTCTCTGCCATATTGTAGAATACCTTACGGAAATTTTGTTCCTCTTCCCAATGAGCTTCTTCATTTTCCGTTTTTCTTCTTTGTTGTGCACATCCTACTTCGGGATCAAAGGAATTAATGTTCCTTCTCCTTTTCGTAGCTTGTTTCGGGTTAGCATATACTCATTCAATTCGCATCAAAAAATACTTGCTCTCATACGAAACTTGATTGAAGATATTTTACTTATAGATGCATCTGAATTACATGAAATAGATCTTATTAACCATGGAACTTAAAAACACATAAACAATACGTAAATAACATGATAAGCAAGAAACCATGACACAAATATTTGATTATGGAGTTCGTCCAATTTGGACTATGTCTTCGGGCCTTGCTCAGTAGTGGGGAGGCCTTCTTTCATTAAGTGGCATTAAAAGAAATGAAAGTACAAGAAAAAGCCAATTACAATCCTTATACCTCCAATATGGAATATGGATGAAGAATGGAGAGCCCAAATTCAGAAATAGATAGTACCACTAAAATCCTAGCGAAAAATCATGCAAAAACACCTATTCGAACACCCAATTTAGATAATCAAGCCTTCTACACCTTCTTGGAACCTTCTTGCTGCTCAAGGTGAGGTCTCGACCCACTGCCAAGTCAGGGTCTATTGTGCACAATGGCTTATGAACTAATCTGTCAGTCCTCTCTGCCTTTCTCTGATGTGGATAGTCCTTTATATATGCTGGTAGTAAACCCCTCAATTCCAGGGCAGTTCTAAACAATAGACCAACTTAGCAGGCGGCTTTATTTAATATCAAGGATCTCGAGTCGTGAAAACAACCCTTACTTAACATGGAAATAATATTTAATTGCACATTTAACTTGACGACCTTTTAATATTGGCATTTCCCCATCGACGTTTCTAATCGGTGGACAGACCAAAGCCCACACATCAAGCGCCCTGCGATAACTGTGGACCCAATGAACTATTAACCACAATATATAAAGTGTCGAGTCCAAAAGCCCATATTGCAAATCGCAATTGGCATTTCCAAGATTGGTACAACATGCGACTATTTTCCCCTTTGCGAAATGCAATTATGATATAGCAAATCACAACATGATTTTGCGATTGCGATTGCGTCACAACCTGGCTTGATCTGGGGCTCGATTCTTTACCCTTCTTCTTTTGTGATGGGAAATTACAATTTGATCACATCGCAACCATAACTCGCTTGGGGCCGATTTTCTTTAAGTTTGGGTCTCTTCCTTCTATGATCTGCGATATGCGGGACCAATGGCAACCTTCCACTTGGCGCTTCCCCATTCGCAAAGAGTGTCTTCCACGTCATCTCCTCCTGCCACTTGTCCAAGTCAAACATAAACTTTGACTTGCTCTAACTTATTCATATGAACTTGGATTTGAGTGTCGTTCACATCGTTGGAATTAGGATGACGAGCACTTCGATCCGATTCTACATTTTTCCAAATTCTGCCAATTTTGAATTTTGAGCCTTTTACCATGCCACTGGTACTTTTTAGGAGATCATCCTAGATTACTCGTTAATCACAGTGTTCAATAGTTAATCACATACAATTATAGTTCATTACATGCTTCAAATCAAGGTTTTGAGTATAAGCATGATTGGGTTCATCTCATAGATATTGTTTAGTTGATTTTGTTGGATAGTTGTATGGATGAAGATATGGATCATTGTACTCTCTTTTGCTGAATCATTCAATGAAAATCTAATAAGAAGAATAATTTGAAAGGGCTTTCCCCATAATGAGGTTTTCCCTGGTCTTTAACCAATCCTGGTGTCTCTATGTGTGAATTATTTTCTTCTATTGTTCCTTTATGTTCCGCTGCATTGATGATGATGATATTGTTCTTTCTATATAGTTGCATATACTATTGAATAATGACGTAAATATGAATAATGTTATGGGGTGAACTTAATGTGTTAATGAAGAAATGCAATTATCAAATCAAAGAATAATATAGACCTAAGAAAAATTAACATGGGATCAGATTTGGGCTAAAGAAAAGTCATGGGGATCACCCCGATGATGATACCATTGATGAAATAAAGAGAGGATGGAGGAGACCAAAATGAATTCTAGGGTTTGAAGGAAACCTAGGCAATTTGTGTATTAGGGTTTGATGGATATTATGAGGTTAGGGCTTGGGATAAACCTTGGTTTATGGTAAAATATTTGAGATATGAAATCTAGAAACCCTAGCATGTTCAATGTGAAGATGCTCAAGTAATCGTGATAGATTTGATAAGGCCCTAAATGAGATAGTCTCTAGTAGGCATGGTTGTTGATAAAGTTGACTGAAATAGTGAAGGAAACATTATCATATAGACAATGGACAACGATGACTCTTGAAGGATGGTTCAAGAGGGAGATGATCACCTCTCACTGAAGATAAGTATTTTTTTATTTATGATGCTCCTTTATGTCCTTACTTTTGCTTATAATTTATGGATCTGATTATTGTTCTGATCATTATCTATACTTCCTGCATATTTGAGTATTTGGATTATTCTAACCTCTTGATGAGTTGTGAAGTGAATCCCTCTTGAGGATCATGGCTAGTGCAAGAAGAGAACTAGCGTTGGAAAAGAGAAAGAGGCACTTGAAGAAAAAGATGACAAAGTGTTGCAAGCTGCCTATGAGAAGGTGCACATGTATATGTATACTACAAGGTGTGAATGGTATATTGTTTCAATGGCATGTTTCAATTGAAATATTGATGGAAAGGTAAGCCCTAATATATGATAAGTATATCACCTTCACAAACAGCTCATGCATATGAAAGTTTGATTCATGGTACTCATAATGAGATGATGTATTTAGTATTGAACAAGTAACTTACATTCTATTAAGTCATGGTAGAGCTACATAGAGACATTGATTTTTGATATTCTTGATATTTGGCAAGCATATTTCATTTTAGACATGATGAATTTCTCAATTCTATGAAGCTATCTGGAAATATTGGTTTCTTATATATTGGTATATTTGATGTTTGGCTAACTCCTATCATTCTAGTTATCTTAATCCCATAAAGAAGTATAGCACCTTGATTCTAATAAATGGTAACTTGATACTATTGATATTGTTTGTAAAAAGCATGATGATAAAAGTATAACAATGAGATTGATATTGACAATGGTTATGATTGGATGTGATTAATAATCATGGCATATGGTAAAATTGAATGCCCTAACTTGATGGATTGAGTTACATGATATATACTCCTATAAGCTATTTGACACTAACTCATGATAAAAGATTGATGTCATGATGTAATGGTGAAATAGCTGATATAAACATGATAAATATGTGATATGTTGGACTTTATGATCTAACAGATCTACTGATGCATGACAATATTATAAACTGACTGATGACTTGAATGAAGATGACTGGAGTGGCTTCCCATTTAGAGGGAGAATCTCTCTATAAGATCCTTACTCCTAGTATCATTTTCATTATAGGTATAGAATACTCTGTACTGTTGAAATATGATTTATGGGAATGAATAGACAAATATATGATATTGCTGGTCTACAACGGAGTTTTGACCTGAAAAGAGAGATTTTTCCCTTACTCTAAGCCTCAGTTGCAGAGAATCGAGTTTAAGGGTGCGACTGTAGCCCCACAACCACTTGGAGGAAGGCCTATGGTTGTGACTATGCCTATAGGCCACAAGAATGAAGCTTTGTGCATAAAATCAGAAGTACAACATAAAGTTCTATGAGTAGGGAAGTTTGAATGTTTGACTTACTATAATGTGAATATGTTGACTAAACGTGTGCTTGCAAGTGACTGATATATGCATATCAATATGCCATTATAATTTTGATTGGTTGATATAGATAAGAAATATTTGACTTGATGATTGATGATTTAGAACTTTGACTTGATGTTGTGATATGTTTTGGCTATAGATCTCTCTGTGATAGAAAATTTAGATTTGACCTGATGACTAATGATTTGATTTGACGATTGATGATTTGCCTTGATAACAATGCTAAATGGCCATAATATATTTTAGTGACTAATATTGATAATGGTTTTGTATTGGCCTCATTTTCCTTAGCACAATGGTTGAAGTATAAACATGTGTGATTCAATGTGAAGTAATGTCACAATAAGTGGATGGAACCTGCATGCATTATCTTTGGTATATGCATTTGCATCTAGTGACTTATATTATGATCATGAGGATGGCATGATAAATTTTGGTTTGATATTGCTTGGTAAATTAAAACTTGTCGGCATGATAGTAGATAAAGTCATCAATTGATACTTGGATGAGAGCTCTATCGGTCATCTGGTCTAAAGAATTTGTTACTGTAATATTAATGAGTTTGATATTAGTTTTGATCTGGAATATAAACTTTTATAAGTTGACATAGTTGATTTGATTGCACAATATTTATTTGTGTAAGGCTAAACATATTGTTATGGTCAAGTGTTATGATTGCAGAAAGCATTGTATGAAGCAAGATCCTCGATTCTAATATGTTTGCACTAACAGTTATTTGGTGAAGCCAAGATGATGTTTCGATCCAAACCTCTACTTCAAAAGTTGTCCAAGGTACGAATTTGATTTTGATTTTATATATTGATGATATACTCTTGACATGTAATGTGCCTTTGATGATCAAAGTATGAGGTAGTTGGCTTCTGAAGCTTGAAATAATGAATCATGACATGATGAATCAATTTCTGAAATTTCGAATCTATATTACGAAGCTATTAAATAATTATTGGAAAGTGGAAATGCAAATCCTTGGACACTATGATTGAATTTGAAGAAGTTATGAAAATGTATTATTGAATTGACTTGGCAACTGAAAGTTGATTGAAGCATTAATGTTCCATTTGAACACCTATCCATATACATATGTGTTCATGATTGAGCCACTTTATATGTATTGAGTTTCCGTCGAGATCTCTTAAATATATTTGCATGGGATGATCTAATTTTTGGTTTCAAACATTCTTCCTGTGATATGTGACTACTTGGATGTACTGATGATGACTGGGATCATTATTAATGAGATGAGAACATCTGAGTATTGCCTTAGTATGATCGATCGAGGTTGAGTATGATGTTGTTAGCATGGATATCTATGAGGTAGGATGAAGAAGCTCTTTGGAGATACATTTGATTAGGTTATGGATATGACATGTATACATTGAGATGATAATGAATGGGAACCGATTGGAAAAGAATCCTACATGTAGTTGAGACTGAGACACCTTCATTTTTATAGTGTTGTTGTATGAGACAAGCTTAGGCTTGTGGTTGGCATCTTCTTAAGAGGGAAGATGACTATGGTATCCTTTTTATGATATGTATATTTTGTTCTAATATGATATTTGATTTGATGAACAAGAGACTGTTGCTATTGAGATATGATGATTACCAGATATGAGCAGGATGGAATTTTGTTGATCTATAGAGAGCATTGTTGATCGAGGACACTGAGCCAACTCTTCCCCCATGTTTGAGCTCCCAGGGTGGGGAATTGAGATGGAGGGATCTTGGGGTTAAGGGATCTCTGGAAAATAGGTTCGTAGATGTTGCTCCCCTCTGTCACCTATGGAGTTGGAGATGTTTCTCCCCTATATTGGTCTTTGCAGAGTATACCCCAGTTGGAATCATACCTACAATCTAGGCTTGTTGGGATTACCACTCCCCATCTAGCCAATGGGTTGATAGTGTACTTGGGCTATACAATCCAAGCTTATTGTGATGTAGGTGTTCTACCACATGACTCTTGAGGGTTATTTTTGGGAATATTGGTAGGAAATATGATGGGTTAAAATGTGCTCTCTTATCTCACCTGAGATTTTGGGTTGAGATGTGATCCCCAATGTGGTTCTAGGTTGATACATGCTCCCTGATGATATGCTCTCCGATGATGATGTGGGTTGTAGATTTGACTCTCTGCTGATGTTTTCGGGGTGGTAGCATTGGGCTCCTCGTTGGCAGAGATTTCGGGTGGTAGAAGTGACTCCCCAATGGATAGAGGGTGGTAGATTGAGCTCCCTTCCATTGACAAATTCTTCTTCTTTTAGATTCGAGAATATTTAGCATATGCCAAAGGGACAATCAAGAGATAAGCATGAATAAGCAAGAGATGCATCGAGATTAATAATGATGATACAAGATGATGAGATACTTGAGATTGGATATGATTTGATGACAAGATACACATGACATGATGCAGGTGGAATTCTCTCTAATTGAGAGGGAGTGTTAAAATTCGAAACTAGGTCCGAATTCCACTTTGGAAAGCTTATTTGATGGAGGTGTTGATTTCATTGAATTCCTCTTTTTAAGAGGACCAAAATCGACCTAAAGATCATCTAATTTGGATAAGGGAAAGTATATTTTTGAATTATGTGCCCACATGTGCATATTTGATTAGGTCGGCCCTCAAGAAAATTGGATGCCCTTAGAAGGCTATAAATACAAGTGACCTCAACCTCATTTGGACATCATCATGGATCATTCTTCTATTATCTTTCTTGTTTTTGGCTTGCACAGCTCTGAGGAAGATCCGCAGAGGCATATATTCGCATGAAGATGAAATTGTTGGGTCTGAAGCTCGCATCTCCGTTTTAGGGTTTTGGGCCTTAGTCATAGGCACAACACAAGAATATCACGACTACAGTTGCTCACTAGCCAACTCATTCGTGCAACTGAAGCATCTCAGTCACACCCACATGTCGTCCTCCATGCATCTAACATCTAGGGTTTTGAAATCTCAGTCACACTCTTTCCAAAGGTAGACTCTGACGACCGTCACTAACTTACAGGCTCAAGGGAGTGACTCAATCCCTTCAGTCGCACACACATCATGTCCTCCATACGACCGATGTCTAGGGTTTGGTTTTCTAGTCATCCAAAGTTTTCGCTCATTGACCGCAGTGTTCGGCAGTTGACCGCAAACAATGATAGTTCATTATAGGCTTCAGAATCAGGGTGTTGAGTGTAAGCATGATTGGGCTCATCTCATATATATATTGTTCAGTTGATTTTGCTGGATAGTTGTATGGAGGAAGATATGGATTATTATACTCTCTTTTGTTGAATCATACAATAAGAAGAAGAATTTGAATTGGTTTTGCCCCATAGTGTCTCTATGTATGAATTCTTTTCTTCTATTGTTCCTTTATGTTCTGCTTCATTGATGATGATGATATTGTTCTTTCTAAATAGTCTCATATGCCACTGAATAATGATGGAAATATGAATAATGTTATGATGTTATGGGGTGAACTTATTGTGTTAATGAAGAAATGCAATTGTCAAAGCAAAGAACAATATAGCCCAAAGAAAAATTAACACTATGAAATTTGAACCAGATGTTCCCTATGATTTCTACTCAATTTGGTCGAAGTTTGACCATCTGAAACTTCCTAGAGAGAAAGTTATAGAAAAAATTCCAAACCAACCTATTTGAAATTGATTTCAGAAGCATTCAAGTCTATTAACTTCATTAGACCATATATCCTGAAGTATAGCGAACCAATATATGAAATTTGAACTAGATGTTTCCTAGTATTTATTCTCAATATGGTATAGTTTTAATTGTTTGAACCCCCCCCCCATAAAAATTATAGCGACAAATCCAAAATGATCTATTTGAATATCTATACATACAAACATACATACATATCTATATATATATATATATATATATATATATATATATATATATATATATATATATATATATATATAGATAAAGAGTGAAATTATAATAAAATGGGAACATGAGACATTCTATCCCACATAATAATAGCAATAGAAATGTAATCACTTAGTATATGGAGATTAATAAGGAATTTTAGGGTTAATATGGGGCTTATATAGTGATTAGCATAGGGTTAAAATCATAATAATATTATGACAATAAACTACTTTGAGTCTTCATTTATGTTATATGTATTTTCATTCAATATTGTATACCCCCAACATGTCTATATTCACCTAACATATCATTTTCCTAATTTGTATCAATGCATCTGCATTTTTGGCTATTCAATATCTTGCAAGTATGTCATGCTTATGATTTCATTTATTAGCGTATAAAACCCTTTTCAAAACTTCAGTAAAAAATTCAAAATAGAAAGAGATAAGTTAATATTTCCCCCCTCATAATTATGGTTGCATCATATGATCATGTAGTTCTGCAATAATCATTCTATTGAGTTGTTTAAGGGAAACTTAGTCACCATCTTGATGGTATTCTTCAAAACTTTGGAATTGAAAATTCCACTGAATTTCTTCACTGAGTGCATCTTCAATAGTCTTATCTTATTATCTTAATAGATATCTATTGCACATGCCATAAATCATGCGACATTCTTTTGCTAGCAATGTTGGGACTATACAACTTTTTGTTGTATCCAATAATCTTGGTTCCCATGTCATATAAACTTACTAGTGTACTCCTTTCTTTGGAACCTTTGCTTTGTGATTTACCTTTGATCCATGCTAGCTCATTTCCCAATCCATTACTCTGACAATTCTATCTCTGTGGTCTATTTCTAGTCCCATAAAAGTATAGAGTTTGAACTACAACTCCAATAATATTCCTTATTTCTCTATATCTGGCCCATCTAAGTCTAGTGTTTGAACTTTGCTTTGATGTCACTTTGTAACATACCTAACCACATCTATACCTTGCTAAGGGTTTGGAGTATCATTTTTTTTTTCTTTTCTATTGAACTCAAAACCCTTTTATAAGATCACCATCACCTTCTTCTTGTTAAGAACTTTCTAACGGTTTAAATTTGATTAAAATCAAAGTATGGATTGTTCAAAATATAGACATTTGAAGACTTTCACTCTTTGCACCATGTCAACATTATTGAGAAACTGCCGTGTGGAAAATGTCGTGGCACCCCAGTCCACATATTATCATGGGGGAAACATCAGGACCACTTGGACTACCATGTCATGCACTGGCCCAATTAATTTCACTTACATGTATTTGCATGAGTGAGATTACAATTTAATTTATAAATTCATGTAAACTTATTTTACCATGATATTAAAGTCCACATGCAAATAAAACTCATGTGGGAAAAAACCCACATGTTAAATTCAAAAGTATCAAGGGCTTCACCGACCATTGGGAGAATTATAAGTTGGCCATAATGCAACCCAAAAAATTTCCCTAATCATCTATTGGGTAAAATTCCAAACATCCATTGATGAGGTCAAACCCAAACTTTTAGTTGACTACCAATAAAGTAAATACCTCAATTTTTTTTTTGACCCCTAATGGGTAACTACCCAAAAATTTTCATTGACTGTCGATGGGCTCATCAACCATGGGCATGATTTAACATGTAACTTTAGCAACCTTGTAAAATTTGTCGAATCCTCAATTGGATTTTTGGCCTTCAATGATTTTTTTCATGTAACCTTTAGAATCTTTCCAAATTCACTGAACAATCAATGATATGTTTAGCAGTTGGAATTTTTTTCATGTAACCTTTAGAACATTTCCAAATTCACCAAACCCATAATGACATTTTCAACTGTTAACAAAATTTGAAATGTAACCTTTAGAACCTTCCTAAGTTCATCAAGCCACTAATGGTATTTTCAGCCATTAGCAAAATTTGACATGTAACTTGGTAAAAGCCTCACGAATTCCCCTAACTAGTGATGGAGAAAATATAGCAAGTATACAACAAATCTAAGAAAATTTGTATTAAACATTAAAGAGCATTATCTCTACTGATGAATTAAATTAAATTTACCAAGTGGACTCTTTTCATCAAGCTTAAAAACATCACGGTTGGTTCAATTCTTGCCTAGAATTCCCTTCTTGATGGATGAGAAAATATTTGAATGTAAGTAATTATATGCATATAAATATATGTAATGAATTAAAAAAAAATCTCTCCGAATGGATTAATATTAGAATTTACCATATTCGTTTAATTAAAAAATATTTCTTACAATCATTTACTAACCTTAAAATTTATGCGAACATAGTTTCAAAATAAATATGAATGGAAAATTAATTTATTCACTTTAGACGTCAATTCATTTCCCAAAATTTTTTGGTAAGCTCAAATCAACATACACTCCTAACGAGATATATTAAAATCAAACGTAACTTTATGTGTGTGTGTGTGTGCGCGTGTGTGCCATAATCATATTAAAAAAAATTATTTACAGAAATTTAAACACTACAAATTTTTACGATATTTATTCAAAAATAAAATGAATGATAAAAAACTGATTGGAGGAAACACTTGGCTGAAATGCCAAGCGGATAATTGATTTGAGAAAAAGCCTTTTCCACCCAACCATAGCCTCAGTTGCATCTCAAATTTATATAGTTGGCCACCCCTTAGTTAGGTCATGATACCACAAAGGAAAAAATGATAACTAGTTGGTAATTGCGCTAGGTGAAAGCAACTATCCTTCACACATGTGATAAAGTCAGGGATCTCCATTCCCAATTGACTCTATACCTGTACAATTTCCATATGCATCTCAACTTGGTTAGCAAAGAAAATAAGGGATTCCATTCACTGGTCTATGGTCCCTTGATGATTTCACCATGTCTTGCTTATCAACATAAACCAACACATATCAAATCATTGCTCACTCTCCCCAACTATGGTCTAGAGCTCTTTTGCAGGTGTTTGATAGGAAAAAAATATTTTTTAGGGAGCTCTAAACACAACAACATCATTCTAATTTGTGTTTGGTACATTTGTGGGCATCTTTGGGCACCCAAAACATAATTTATTCACTCAGAATGCTTGAACCATCATTCCACTTTATATTGGTAGCATTCTACTTGTGAATTGCACTACTCGTGTACATGTGTGTTTCTTCGCACTATGGGTGTATCTATCATATGCCTAAATGGATGAATTCCTCGTGTCCATGAATGTATTAGAGCTTTTTTCCTTCATGGACCTCCACTTGCTTTCATATTTTTCCATAATCAATGTAGTATGTTGTTGTACGTTCACGCATTTACCTCAATCTCCCAAACAATTACTAGACCAAATTCAAAATCCAAGAAATATACTCATCCCATTTCTTTCATTAAATTCTAACGAACTATTAGATCCATCACACCAACATCCATATTTATAAGGGTGATTATTCCAACTTTTTACTCCTTCAAGATCAATTGATTCTTGGGTAAGAGGAAAAAAGGCTTATATTTAAATCCAAATTTTGATGGCAAGGTTTTGGTAAGGAAAATCCCTGCAATGCCCTCATAGTTTTCCAACTCGTGGTATCATAGCCCATGTAAGTGATTTGATGTTACCAATCAACAATGTCAATATATTTATTAATTAAACATTGAGATTACATATACAATGTTTTTGGATTCATCTCTTTCATTTTTGTTGCAATAGTGAGACATCCATGTTGATACAAGCAATACAATGCCATCAACATAATTAATTACAACTAATTACAAATTAACTTAGGAGTCAAGATGGGGACATTACATCCTACTAAGACATGCATACCTAAGAAACACTTAGTCCTACAACTCACAATTGTACATTACACATTTATTATCAGTCAAGTTAATGCCCATTTCACTGCCCTTAAAAGAGCTAGTATGTCATGTCATCTAACTTGCCTATTAACACACTACTACAAATTTTGCAAGCCTTTAATGCTAACCAACCAATTTGTTATAGTTCCTTGTGTATCCAATGTCATCAAATATATAAACCTTTCAACATGTAATATTGCTAATCCTTGTACATATGCAAGACTAGCTCAATATTACCACCAAAGAGTGTAATTCATACCTCACTCTTATAATGTATCATTAATGTTTGGATTTTTTCAACCTTAAAAGTAATATGTTAGAGAAATATTTGGTGGTATCCTTGTACACATATCTGCCTAAGTCATTGATATTATTTTAGGGTTTTGTTTGGATCCCATATCCCAAAGTTTAAAGTTATTAATGAGGATCCAATTACCTATATCAATGCATTTATAATAACGTGCATTAGAAACATGACTAACAAATCCTCAAACTATTCCCTTATTCATTGATATTTTTTTTTTTGTTTTGTGTTGAACTTAAAAATAACCATTTTAGAGAACTCCTCAGTGGTATCCTTGTACACACATGTGCCCAAGTCATTGAGATTATCTTAGGGTTTCGTTTGGATCCCATAATTTAAAGAAGCTATTAATAAGGACCCAATTTTGTATATCAATGCATTTATAATAGTTTGCATTAGAAACATACATAACAAATCCTTAAATTATTATCTCTTACTCATTTTTTTATTTTATTATATTGACCTTAAAAGTAATATTTTGGAAAACTTCTTAGTGATGCCTTTGTACACCTATGTGCCCAAGTCATTGAGATTATCTTAGAATTTTGTTTAGATCCAATACCCAAAATTTAAAAAAGCTATTAATAAAAATCCATTTATGTATAACAAATCCCTAAATTGTTTCCCATTCACTTATATAAAATACATTTAACTAATTTTAACAAATCCATTTACCACTTTTTAACAACTTATACTATACAATAATTTCTAATAAACAATATTAAATATAATATATTTTAATTAATATTAAAAAATTAAATCACTACTAAAATAATCACTCTACACTAAATATGTGACATTTATTAAAATGCACCGCCACAAATAGACATCCCTTTGAGAATCCATTTTTCTGTTGATTTGTTTATAAAATGGTATGAATTATTAGAACTTAAAATTTATAAAAAATGTTTGGTTTAAAATAAATTGAAAATGAATTAAAAATAAATATATTATTAACATGTTAAATTATGAATGATGATACAACCTCCTCTAACACTATAAATAACATTAAATAGTAAGGGGTTTGGATTGACATGCCTTTTACAATTTTATTTTTTACAATATAACGTATTGTTGTGATATAATTTATGTCGGTTACATATTTCTCTTAAGTATGCCTTACACTCACAGCATGACAGTGAGAAATATGCCTTTCATTCCCTTTGTACTTTGTACTTTTACTCATATGGTGTAAGGAAATAAAATGGTTTATTTTCAAAGTTTTGGAAAAAATTATCATCCTGGAGTTAATTTACTTTAAATTGGTTATTTTCTCTTTTTAATTATATCATTATTTATATATATATTTTAAAATAATCGACATTGGAGTCCTAATATATGCAAACGAAGATTGAATTTTGTTTCAAATAATCCCCTACACAAAAAAATTCAATATTTGGTTGATGACATGGTTTAATAATTAAAATTCCTTTTCATACATTGGGAATGGAAATCACTACTATGATGATCACTAATATGTTGATACCTTTACACTAATATGTTTTTGTGAGTGGAAACAACATAATTTTTAACCATAATTGCATCTACAAAAGTTGCTAAATTAAGAATTTATGGCATTTTAGTTTTATCAATAAATAAATTTGTATCAATAATCGATAGTGCTCCTCAAATTTTCAACTTTGATGGATCTTGTGTTGGTTTCCTTATCCATAGTTTGAACATATTGTTGATTCATTGAGGTTAGAAGATGTCTTTTCAATGACACGTTTCTTGATTTTCTATTATGGTTATTGACATCACAAGAGAGAGCAGATCAAAGGTGAATCGATCAACACAACCATCATCTAGAGGAAAGTGTAATAACAAGAATCGATCAACACAACCATAATCTAGAGGAAAGTGTAATTATAACCAAACAATACTCCATCATTACAAAGAGAAACCACAAAACAAATGCATTTAGAGAAAGATAACCATATTCATAACCATAAGTGTTGGAGAATGTCGTTATGGTCAATCTTCATAATTCTTGATGTATTTATAATACCATGTAAATACACGAAAAAAAATTAAATTTTCAATTAGAAGAAAGAAAAATAATACAAAGGAAATCAACAAAACCACCTAAAATTAAGATCTTTGAAAATAGCTCATACTCACGGAAATAACATATTTACCATCAGTTACTACACACCATAATTTAAGCAAGTATTTGCATAAAAGACAAAATAGGAACAAGATGTAAATAAATATACTTACTAGAATTTATTGCCCACCATTATTTAATTTAACAAATATGAGTAAGAACATAAATGTGGAGATTTACTAGAATTTAATTTACAAAGAGGCATGATTTAAATTTAAGAGACACATCTCTTGGTTATCTTGGATTTAAAATACACTTGAACTTTTTCATTATATATACACATTTATCACTAAGATATCTCTCTCTCACACATTGTGATATCTACTTTCTTTTCATGGTTATTAGTTGAATTTGTGAATTGTGATTGCTTGATGAATATAAAAAACTATAATATATATTCACAAGTAATTACCATAGTTTAGAAATAAAGTACTTGTATCAATTGTACTGAAAAATGAACATGGTATCAGAGCTTTGGTGAAGGAAAGAGCACATAGATTAGTTCTTGAAAATACCTACCTTAAGATCACTTTGTAGAAACCTTAGATCTACATTCAAGTTGCATATGTGGCCTCAACTATGAAATTTGAGAACAATTTAGAGAGGGCCACTAACTTTAAGGCTTGGAAGACAAGAATTGACCCAATTCTTGCAAAAGAAGATATTTTGGAAATTGTTAAGGCAAAGTGACTAAACCTACAAATAAAGTTGGAAAGAAGAATTACAAGAAATATGACATAACCGCCATGAGAATTATTGTGGAATCCATCAAGGAACATCTTATTCCATACATCTCAAAGCTTGAAACTTCAAAGAAGATGTGTGATGCCTTAAATAAGTTATATACTGTCAACAATATTGGCCAAGTCATGAGCTTGAGAAATGAGCTTCATGATATAAGAATGAAAAATAACGATACAGTGGCTTTGTGCTTTACGAGGGTTTCTCAACTAAGAGATCAACTATAAGTTATTGATGAAATTATCTATGATAAAGAACTTGTAACTTCAACACTTAATGGACTACCACGTTCATGGATTCATTTGTAGCAAGTATGAGTAGTCAAAAGCAAGCTCAAATTTTAAAAGAACTATGGGAATCTTGTGCTCAGGAAGAATTAATACTTCTATCAAGAGAATGAAATACAAAAGAATAATAATATTCTCAAGCCTATGCAACTCGTTTCATGAAAGTTGGATGAAGAAATAAGTTTGATTTTCAGAGGAGGAAAAAGTGTTTTGATAGAAGACCTAATCCTCAATGGAAGAAAGATATATCTCAAATTTAGTGCTTTTGTGGCAACAAATTTGGTCATTTCAAAGCCCAATTTCCTAAAAGGTTCAATGATAGGAAGAAGAGAGGAAATTAGCATGCTACCACAATAGAATTTGATGAGCAATCCAAGAGATCCAAAGTTGAAGGAGATAAAGATCACTTCTACTATTTCGCACTTGTAGGATCTCTTGCAGATGACAACAATATATGGTTGATTGACAATGGAGCTTCAAGACATATGATAAGGGAGCATGATCATTTTACAAGTTTTATGGAAAGAATATTGGCACAAAAGGTAGAGCTTGGAGACAACAACAACTATGTAGTCAAAGGAATTGGGACAACATCTATTGAGATGGAAATAGGTGAAAACATTCACTTAAGTAACATACTCTATGTTCCAGGTTTAAAAAGGAATTTGGTTTCAATTTAATGTTTAGAAGATATAGGAGATAGAGTGGCTTTCATTAATGGGAAAGTCCTTGTGTGGGACAAAGGCTCTAGTATAAGCTCTGCTAGGGTTTTTGGGATTTGTGAGGGAAGGTTGTATAGACTCTCAGGGCAATCTTCCAAATATTTAGTACATAATGGTATTAACCCTTGTGATCTATGGCATAGGAGATATGCACGTCTTCATTATAGAACCTTGCCAACTTTGAAACATATTGTTTTTGGTGTACCATATTTGCAAATAGATCATAAATGTGTGTAAGGGATGTTCTCTTGTAAAGAATGTTAAGGAACACTTTCCAAGGCGTGAACATAGGTCCAAATAAATTTTGGATGTAGCCCACTTTGATGTATGTGGTCCCATGCAGATGAAATCACTTAGAGGCACTCTATACTATGTATCATTTATCAATGAGTTCTCCCACAAGACGTGGATTCACGTGATGAATTCGAAAGACAAAGCTTTGAGAATGTTCCAAGAATTCAAAGTTAAAGTGGAGAACTAGACAAAGAAGATAATTAAGATCTTGAGATCAGATAATGGAGGAGAATACACCTCCAAGGAACTAATTTTCTTATGTAAGGAAACTAGGATTAAGAGGGAGCTGATAGTTCGCTATAATCCTCAACAAAATGGTGTAGCTAAAAGAAAGAAAAAATATATTGAAGAGTCCATGAAGGCGATGATACATGATCAAGATGTACCAATGTTATTGTGGGGAGAATTTGCCATGACAGTCATCTACATCTTGAATAGAAGTCCTCATAGGCTTTTAGAAGATAAGACTCTCGAAGAAGCATTCATAGGTTAGAAACCATAGGTTGATCATATGAGAACCTTTGGTTTCCTAGTTTTCTTACATGAATGAAAGGATAAGGAAAACAAGTTAGAGCCTTCTGGTAAGAATGGAATATTTGTTGGGTACAGTGAATCATAAAAATACTATAGAATCTATGTTTCAGGAAAATGACAGATGGAAGTAAGCAGAGATGTGACATTTGATGAAGATGGAGCTTATTGGAAATCTAGAGAAGAACAATCAGACATTGAAGATTAAGAGAGGAAGCATGTGGCTCCTAAAGAAGAGGTTATAGGTCCTCCATCATCCTTTAGTAATCTTGAAGACCATTAAGATATTCTAGAAGGAACTTATGAACCGTTGGATCTTGTCTTTGTTCCTAAAAATAGAAAAAGACTAGTTTGGATAAAATCTACTTTGAAAGGTGTAGAAGGAAATGTGGCTCCACAAGGAAACTTTAGAGAATTTAAGAGACCTAAGAGGTATTCTAGTTATGAAACTTTAATGACAGTTTATTGACTCTAAACCTTCCAACTTCGAGGAAGCAACTACTTCACAAGTTTGGAAGGATACAATGATGGAGGGATACCATTATATTATGAAGAACGATGCTTAGTAAATTGTTCCAAGCCTTGAATAAAAGTCTATGATAACGTCAAAGTGGATTTACAATATCAAGCATGCAATAAATCGGAGCATTGGAAAATACAAGGCAAGATTCGTGGCTAGAGGATTCTCCCAGAAAGAGGGATAAGACTATGATGAAGTCTTTACATAAATTTCTAGGTACACCATGATTAGATCTCTTGTCTTTCTTGCTTCATTTATGGGATGGAATCTACATTAGATGGATGTGAAGACCACTTTCCTCAATGGTGTGATTGAGGAAGAGTTGTACCTAGAGAAACCCCAAGGTTTTGAGGTTCATGATAGAGAATCTCACTTGTATAGATTAAAGAAGGCTTTGTATGGACTCAAACAAGCTTCGAGAGTTTGATATTCTATAATTGATGGTTATCTGACGAGACTTGGTTTCTCTAAATGTGTTGTTGATCCAAATATTTATAATAGTATTGTAAAAGGTGAGCCAATGATATTGTTACTATGTGTTGATTCTTTGTTCCTAACTAATGTAGAGCATCTTATTTATTAATGTAAAAGGGAGTCGGTCTCTAAATTTTACATGAATGATCTTGGCTTGATGCATTACTATTTGTGGTTGGAATTCTAGCAGACCCTTGGTGAAGTCCTTCTTCGACAAGGAAAATATGTCATCAATATCCTTCAAAAGTTTGGCATGATGGAGTGGAAGTCTATGACAACTCCTATGATGAAAAACCTGAGAAAGATGAGAGATTATGAGTTTGACCCAGTTGATCCATCCATGTACCAAAAGTTTATTGGATCATTGATGTATTTGTTAAATACCAAGTAAGATATTTGCTTTGCGATAAATACCTTGAGCCATTTATAGATGGAACCGAGCCATGAGAATTGGATTGCAACAAAGTATATATTGAGATATTTCCATGGTACTGTTGACTATTGTTTGAGATATTATTCGAATGGTGAGATTCAACTACAAGGATATATAGACTCTGACTGAGAAGGGAGTGTGGATGAGAGTAAGAGTACATCTGTGTATGTTTCAGTTTCGGTTATACTATGATATCCTAGATGAGAAGGAAGTATACCTTTGTCACACTTAGTACTCCGTAAATAGAGTACATTGTAGCTTGTTTGGCATGTCGTGAAAGAGTATGGCTTTGAAAGCTACTCTCTATATTTTTCAACTAAATGTTGGAACTAACTATGCTCTTTTGTGATAATCAAAGTTGTGAGAAGAAAATAGATAATCCAACATTTCATGATAAGATAAATCATATTAAGATCAAGTACCATGTTGAAGAATCAAGGGAAATTATGCATAGTAGGATTCTTCTAGACTTGATAACAATTTGTGAAGCACTTTTACAATTTATCTTTGTTAGCTTGATCTTCTTCTCTTATTATTAGAGTGTGTGTTTACTTCATGAAACTGCTACCAAAACATTAAGATAAGTACACAAGATGTTGGCTCCAAGCTAGGGAAAAACCTCTCCTCTTGAGAGTAAAACCCTTGAATCTCTTCTTTTAGATATTTAGATGATGAATACCAGGACCCTTAACAAAATAGATTCAAAGTTACCTTGAATATGTTTGTCACTATCTTCTGCACTGTTTGATCTATGATTCACTATCTTGACATCACTGTACTCCTACTTATGTTTTCATTGTCCTATCACTGTCTTCGACATCTTCTCTTCTTGACTTGCCATAGTTCTTTGATTCGTCGTTGGTTATACCAGAGATAAGTTATGGCACTGAAACATCAAAACTGATAGCTTGTTGAATTAATGTAAAAATACACAAGAGGTATTGTAAATAATAATTTATTATATATATAAAAATGTACAAGTGATGAATGTTACAATGAGGACCCACATATATATACTTAAGAAGGTGTCCTTTTATGATTGGGAATGTCTTTTAGACATGGATTTTCACTTAACTTAATGCCTATTTAACATAATCAATATTTGATTATTTATTTACATTTATTTTATTTATTTACTTGTTATGAATTATATTCATAACATAGCCATTGGCACCTCTGCTTATATAATTCGCTTAGTAACACTGTCTTGAATCCAGGGTTATCGATTTTTTTTTTTTAATTTTTAAATAACTCTATTTTTTTTAATAATTTAATTATTTAAATTATAATTACATAATATATACGTTATATAATTTTTTTTTTGAGAGTGGTTCACGGACACTCTGGTCAACGGGTGGCGCTACGTCCACAAAAAAATCTGGGTTGACACCCCTCAGCGTACTACAAGACCTGACCCCAAGGGCTTCGGGGACAATGGACCCTGTGACCTCCCGATGGCAAGGCACTGATTTTGACCAACTGAGTTAACCCTTGGGACTTATATATGTTATATATATATATAGATATATAAATTAAATTAACGTAATGTTGGTTCGAACAACTATGCTGACTGTCACACCGAGTCAGAGAGGTGGTTGGACGGGTTTGATAGTCGGGTTGACCAGCCGTCTTTTGGTGCCCGATGTGACTGGAGCCAAGCATAGGTGGATGGGGATTAGGCAGTGGACATTGACAACACAGGACGACGACGACGATAGGATGTCGACTACTAAGAAGCCACGAAGATGTTGGTTGTTCGCGGAAGGTTGTTCTCCATGGTGGTCGACAGTGTGTTGTCCACAGTGAAAATGCTCCAGGGAATTAATCTCGCTCCAGGTAAATGACTCCACAGCCGTCTTGGTTCTCCCATGACTTCTATAACCCTAAATATCACACGTAACTGTGGTTGCAGGTGATACAGCCAATTGTAGCAGCGGTAGAACGTGAAGGAGTAGTTGGGGAGCACGAAAGTGGAGAAGTGGTCGGGGAGAATGGTAGTGGAGAACATAGAATAACAGCTGAAGGGGGGAGCGAATTGGAAGTCAGATGCTGAAGGTGGACCTGGGCAATGGTGTCACGGTCGAGTAAGAAATAACGACATATGGATTTGATTGTATGGTGTAGAAAGAACACCATCCTGTAATGTAAACCATCGCGGCCTCTAGAATTTTCCAAAATTCACCCATTTATAAATAATTCCAGACACATTAAAGTACTCTGAAGCGTTTACCACCCCTTCGACATCCATTTTTTCTGCGGCAAATTTAGACATTGCTTCTATATCATTTAAACGATAATGGAGAGCATGTGAATTGTCATGGATACCACCGCTGGAATTCGATTCAATTATATAACCATGTATATCAACCATGCTTATATATGTATATCGACCGTATGTGTAGCGACGCCTGCCAGGTGACCTTTCACTGTTTGACCGAGGTTATGACGTTTGACGGTGGATGGAAACCCTTTTAACGTGTCTGAATGTTTGCTCGTTGGAAACTAGAACACTATTCTTGTTCGATTATTCATCTCTGCCACCAATACTTCCCCCTCAAACCCCTTGCATACCAGACACTGATACGCCACTAGATACACAACAACTCCCTCAATATTTCGCTGAAGGTCCCCCTAAATTCCCTTTTTATCAACAAAATTTTGGTTTGATTTTATAATATTATCTTCCATTGTGGCATTATCAACAGATCGATTAGAAGAACCAAGATTTACTAAAAGTGATGGCCTCACAATGACATAGCTTGAAGAATTTGTCTTTGCTATAACCCTAAACAACCCATCACAAATTGGTTTATGTGCAACTGGATTAAGAGGAGAAAGATGCTCCAACAACAAATTTGCATGCAACCAATCATCAACAGCAAGAAATCATTTCAGCAGACCTAGTTTCAGATTTGTACCAAGTTCGGTGGAACATTCACCACCAGCTTCTACTTCCATATCCAGAGCTGCAAATAAATCAATTTCTGAGTATAGCGTACTAGTAGCCCCACCACTTTCAGATACATTAGACACATATTTTTTTCAGTGTGAAATGCAACAAGAGAAGATGAATTGCAGATTCAGACGTGGCTACAAAATTGGGCTCTGAATCAGGAAGAATTACAGAGCTATTCAGATTCTCAGATATGGTAGTGGTTGTGGAATCAGGCACTTTGCTGTTAATAACTGGCACCACATCAATTGAACCAGATTTATGCTCTTTCAATTCCATGTTTTGAATGGAGGCAGCGATAGCAGAAATACTCACACCACCCTCACCACATTCAAATTTGAGACCATTAGTTTCCTCATGAAGAATAAAAGATTGGTATGGCCCTGAAGCCTTGTGCAGTTCACCCGAAACTTCTACATCTTCCTCATTTTTATGATATTGTTCATCTTCTTGTTTCGTAAGATATTTTTTTTCCACATTATCTTGAAGGGTGTTTTCCCATTCTGTAGATTCTTCATTCTGAATTGTGTTAACAATTTCTGCATCTTCATTAGATTGGTCTTCCCTTGAACCTATATATTCATCAAGAGACATTATTTTAGGAAGTTCCTTATGTTCCGTCATTACCTCTTCAGTGACAATTTCAACTGGACTCATGTCCGATGCATCTAATCCAACTACTTGAACAGATAATGTACACAATGGGAAAGAACCAGGGAAATCTGAACCACTACAAATTTCATTATGGTCAAGACTATCCACTACACCAACAATTTCGTTTTCATTAAGATCAACCTCATCTGGATTCTCATCTTGATCTATATCAGCTTCATCGGAATCATCATCTTGATAATTTTCTATAGCATCTTCATCTTCCACATTATTCTGATCAAAATCTTCTTCTCCTGTTTCACCTTGTTCCGTTTCTTCACTATCGCTATTATCTTCCTTATTATCGATTTCCTTTCGACATGCTTTAACTTCTGTAAATGATTTTTCTAAATGATGAAATGCTTCTTGAATTTTACTAAATTTCTCCATGCATTCAGGACATGAATGTAATGGCATATTGTGCGACGAACTACGTTCAAATACTTGCATGACTATATTGTGCGCCATGGCTCTGATACCATTGAAACATCAAAACTGATAGCTTGTTGACTTAACGTAAAAATACACAAGAGGTATTGTAAATAATAATTTATTATATATATAAAAATGTACAAGTGATGAATGTTACAATGAGGACCCGCATACATACATACATACATACATACATACATACATATATATATAGATATATATATATATACACACACATAATAAATATTTGATTATTTAATATTTACATTTATTTTATTTATTTACTTGTTACGAATTATATTCATAACAAACACCAGTTAACGTTGCATTGAGCACTTGTTACTGTGTGAGTATATGCACAGTCCTTTTATTAGTCCTGAGATATAT
This sequence comes from Pinus tabuliformis, assembly GCA_031772625.1. NCBI lineage: Eukaryota > Viridiplantae > Streptophyta > Pinopsida > Pinales > Pinaceae > Pinus > Pinus tabuliformis. The sequence goes on from CM062820.1 coordinate 486,812,561, forward strand.
ACATTACAGTGGATGATTTTTTCACTTTTGAAGGAAGTCACCGAGGATCCCTTTCAGGATTTTGAGATATATATATATGATTGAGAGGTTTCCGAGATATCCTTATAGGCTTCCGGGAAACATACCGAGCTGCACATATAGACTTTGAGAGATACACTGAGACTTTGAGATATATATTGAGACTCTGAGAGAAATACCGAGACTCAGAGAGATACACCGAGACTCTACCTTCGAGATATGTCTGAGCTTTAATTACAAACCTTGAGAGATATATATCAAGCTTCTGAGAGATATACCGAGACTCTGTCCTTCGAGATATGTCCACTGTGTATGTAATATATGTTCTAAAGACTTGTTCTTCATTGATTTTATGTTACCCCTATATGTCTATAGGTCAATGATAATGCCTCAAGCCAACAGGAGACCCTTTGAATTTAAGCCTACATGTCAAGGAGATATACTGCAGTTTGTAGAGCAAATTTTCATGATGATAGTGACACTTATCTTGGAGCGTACCCTTTGATATTAGACCTTATGACTTTCATAATATTTATGATGAAACATAAAAATCCTAAAGACATCAAAAAGAATTCTTTGACCTATGGTAAACACAACTTGCTCATGAAGTCCATGATGCAAGGAATAACAATTTTCTTCATAAAATTATCGTTACAAGTCATAATGAAAATCAAACCTAGTTAATTTTCCTTCAATATACCACTAAATTTATGATATGGTATAGAAGGGAGTGGTGGGGCTCTAGTCTATCTACACTGATGAGCAGATGAATGACATTCTAACAAAGCCTCTTACATTGGGTGAAGTTTGTATACTTCAAAGGTAATCTTGGACTAGTGGAGAACTCTTCTATTAGTGAGAAGGAGCATTGATGTGACATCAACAAGGGAACTTCTCAGACTGTTGGTAACAGCAGGAGCTTGGCCTGAAATGTTGATGGCTGAACAATAGGGGTATGGATCATACTATTGGTGACAATAACAACATGACCTAGACTTCTGGTTATATAGCATAAGGGATGGAAATTATTGAAAGGAATGGTCTTTGAGGCCCAAACACTTGAGTGGTGCCTCTTCAACATCATGGCCTAGAGAGAGGCCTTTGGATTTGGGACATGGGTTTCCCTAGGGTTTGAAAATGGGGGATGGAAACCATGAACTAGAAATAGTACCATGAGGTGAGGTGCCCACCAAATCATGGTGGCTAGTTGAGTAAATATCATTGGTTAGGAGAGTTGACCTGGGTTGTAGTACATATTAATCATGATGTTGATATAGGTCAAGGGTATTGACCTAGATAAATATGTTATTGATGAAATCTACCTTTTTAAAAATATAATGTATAAAGAAAACATCTGGATAGTCACTATGAATACCTCTCGAGTTAAGAGGGAGTGTTGAAGAATGTATCTATGGTCATTCTTCGTAATTCTTAATGTATTTATAATAATATGTAGAAACATGAAATAAAAGAAAAATTTAAATTAAAAGAAAGAAAATTAAATGAAAGGAAATAAACAAAACCATCTAAAATTAAGATCCTTAAAAATAGCTCATACTTAAATAACATATTTTCCATTAGCTACAACCCACCATATTTTAAGCAAGTATTTGCATAAAATGGGGGATAAAAACAAGATGTAAATAAATATACTTACCAAGAGTTACTACCCACCATTATATCTTCAACACTAACAAATATGAGTAAAAATGTAAATGTGTAGGCTTACTAGAATTTAATTTACAAAGAGACATTGTTTAAATAAAAGAGACATGTCTCTTGGGTACCTTGGGCATAAAATACACTTGAAATTTTCCATTATATATACATACTTATCACTCACATATATCTTTCTCACACACATTGTGATATCTACTTTATTTTGTTGGTTATTAGTTAAATTTCTGAAGTATGATTGCTTGATGAAGATAAACGAACTATAATATATATTCACAAGTAATTACCATAGTTTAGAAATAAAGTACTTGAATAAATTGTAGTGAAAAATAAACAAGTGTTTCAATTAGAGAATCAAACCAAAAACAAAGCACTAAAGCAACTAAGGAGAGTGAAAATTAGAGAATGTGCTCTTAGGCTTATGCTAATGGATGAATCGTTTGAATATTAAAGATAATTCTGAAAATAATATGTGTGTGTGTGCACGCACACAAACACACAACTCAAGAGGTAGGGCACCCTTCTTAGGAGGGGTTATTGGTGCACATAACAATTAGGTTAGTCTTATTAACCACCTAGGCTTATTAAAAATGAATGTTGACTAAGTTAACAATAATCCAAATCTTAGAAACAACCTACACATGATAATAATGGTTAGACATTGAGGTCAAACATGGTCATATGTGAATATTACGCCATTATGTGAACATCATTCAAGTTGAGGAAAGGGTCATGGACAATGTTGAAATATAGAAGGGAGAGTGGGTTTATAAAGACCTAAACTCAATATAGGGTTAGATGAAATAAAAAAGATAGTGGAATTATACATACCCAACCCAAATATGGCCTTAAAGTGGGTTTATGGATGCCTAAATTTAAAACCTTGATAAAGGTTAAATACAATTGAAAAGTGGGTTTATGATACACATGCAATAAATTTAGGAGTGGCAATGGCTTAAATTAATCGAGTGTGGATACTTACCTTGAATATAGGGTTTCTTGTGTGGATACTGAACTTGAATAATAAGAGGGTTGGTTGTATATGAGATACAAAGATGAGTGGTTTTATTGATACCAAATCAAAATATTCCCTTATTGTTAAATGTGGGAAATATAGTGACATACACTCCCACTCAAATGCCATATACTCCACAACCAACATGGTTCCAAAACCTAGTGAAGGTGGCCTTTGATGGAGGTATATTGAAAATATCTATTAAAGCATGTTGATTCCCTAGCACTATTACATATAATAAAAAATTTCGATGACATAGTTCGATGGTATGCACCGTACTGTCACAAATTACAAGAAAAATGTCATTTCTTTCATTTCTTTTTGTAAATTTCTCGTGTTTGTCAGTATTACGACGGACGATGAATAGAGCGTCAATATTCCCATAATTTATCTATATGGAATCTATATTATGACGCAAATAATATGAACGTTATGTGACTCTTTGTTTGAATTTTCATCTTTGAATTAGACTAGTCAACGAATGTCATAATTCCAATGATCACCAAAAATATAAATATCTCGCATGTAAGAAATGTTGTGAAATATTTGCTATAATTACAATAAATCTGAAGGGTTATAAGGTCTTTTTTGTGAGAAAAAAATAGTTATATATATATATGTATATATATATAGATATGGCATAGGGAAAACATATTTTGTTTTGTATAGATCAATTGTATTACAAAATATAATATTAGATCTAGTTACATGACCACTTAGTTTTATTACATAATCATCAAATAATTTTTTATCACTAGGAAGAATGTCAAAAAAAATTAGATGGTAAGCATATAATTGACCAAGGGTCGATCATGGGAAATGTTATTTCCCTTCCACTCCTTGTGGGTGTGCACATCCGCAAAGAATTTCATATGCTACAACTGATAAACATTGTAGGAAGAATGGGCACATTGAAGGGGGAATGAATATCGTCCGGTGGTAAGATATTTATAAATCATTTTATATATTTTCTTTATATTAATCATTTGAAAAAAAATGTATTTTTATAATATATTTTTTTGTAGAGTAATTTCACATGATTGTTTCTAATTATCATAAAGTCAAGGTGCCCCCCTAGGTACTATGATACAAATACGGCAAGTAGTAGTACTAGGAATGATGTTCTACAAGTTGAGGAACACAGAGAAAATATTGAATATCAAGAGAATGATCCTATGGAAGAAGATGACAATACTAACATAGTTCAAGATGTTAATATTCTTTACACTAACTAGTGATTTTTATATGTTGTAATAGATTGTTAGGTGAATTTATGTTACCATCATAAAATAAGTTACCTCGCATAGACTGAGATTTATATGCCATTATGAAAGAAATTGGAATGAAGTATCAAGCTATAGATGCATGTTAATGATCTTATTATATATTATGGACAACATGCATCAAAAACAAATTCTCGCAATGTCAGAGTATTAGAATCAAAGCAATCAACTAAAAAAAAGAGTGCCTCAAAATGTTCTTCATCATATTCCCATAATTCCACATTTGCAGCGATTGTTCAAGTGTGAAAGCATAACAAAGTTTATGAATTACCATGCATGAAAGAGAAGTGGAGATGGATTTCTTCGAATTCCTGTGGATGGTTTTTCACTTAGGGAAATTGAGGAAAATGGTTACATTTTAAAGATGAACCTTGTAATGTTAGGCCTTCATTGGTGGCTGACAGTGTTAATCCATTTGCAGAGTTGAGGTCTATTTACTCAGTGTCGAAAATTTTTGTTATCAACAATAACCTTCCTCTTTGGATGTCAATAAAGAGGGAGAGCATTATGTTGACAATTATTGTTCCAAGTATTTGTTTACATTAATTTTTCAAATATTGTAACATTTTCATTTGTCTTGTTTTTTGCATAATGTGTTATATTTATTTATTTACTTATATGTACATATCATAGTAGTAATTATGTGTAATTTCAAACAATTAGGTAAGTGCCAAGTTAAAGATATGAATGCATATATCGAGCCTCTCATTGATGAGTTAATGAAGTTATGGGTTAGCATCACTATGTATGATATTTGTAAACCAATAGGGTAGAGGCAATTTCAATTCCATGGAATACTTGTATGGAAAATTCATGATGCCCTAGGACTAACACATTTTTGTGGTATGTAATGCTCCATTGCACTTTAAACTATAAATATTTCAATTAGATCATATCATGCATGTTTTTAAAATAATCCCTTAGTTTACAATTGAGATTAATCCACCTTTTGCAAGCCTTCAAACAAAGGGTAAATTTGCATGTCAAGTTTGTGGTCCTAAGATGAAATCTCTTCATTTAACAAGTTTAGGAAAGGAGGTTTTCGATAAGTATAGGCACTTCCTCTCTAAAATCCATAGGCATCGTGTTACTTGAAAATCCTCTTTTCAATGGGAAAGAAGAGGTTGGATTAAAACCACGAAGAATGGCATCTCATCTATGGAAGTTGGAATATAATGAAATCGTTGTGAAAGACATGATGGGCTTCGATGAGGAACGAAAAGTTATCCCACTCAATTCATGAGGTTTCCCTACTATGAGAACCTAAGAAGCCCATTTTTTTGATACAATGCATATCGGTAAGAATGTGACATAAACTTTATGGTGGATCATAGATGGTAGGAGGGATAAATAAAAAATCCTCAAAATGTGTAATGGCATTGTGGAAGCGAATCATGCAATGAAAATTCGGATACAATAAAATAGTGATGGATACTGAAACAACCTTCCATGGTTATTAAAAAAGAATCAAAACAATGATATAAAAGAGGTCATGCGAAGAATTAAATTTCCCACAATATTTTCTTCATACATAAATAATATCTTAACAAAGAAAGGTGAATTTGGTGGGGTTAAAACACATGATTGGCATACCTTCATTAAGGTAATTATTTTGGTATATATATTACCCTAATGAAGGTATGCCAATCATGTGTTTTTACCAAATAATTTTTTTTTTTGTAAACATTGTAGAGCACTATATATTATCTATTTTCGAAAGTTTTTTACATCCATACTCTCCGGGTAGTCACCTGCCCGAAGGAAACCAGGTGACCATCGGTCAACATTAAAACCATTCCAAAATTTGAACAAGTTCATAATAATCCATCCACTGTCTCTGTGATGACTGTCACTGCTATTAACTCTAAAGATCAAAACAGACATGTTTGTTTCCTTCATCAAATCAAAATTCAGAAAGCAAAACTATCTTAATCTCTAGATTAGTCCTCATCTGAGGAGGCTATCGGAGCTGGTGCCTTTGTGCTGGAGCCAAGCATCTCACTTCTCTGTTTCAGTTCCCACTTTATCGCTGTCAGAGTCTGCTCAATTCTTCCCAGGGCGAGATTGTTCCGGTACGTCTGAATCTGTATGGTCACTATTTCTTTGAGTAGTTCCGCACAGACCGGATCCTTCTCCTTGCTTCTTTCCTGTTTATCCAGTACTTCTCCTTCCATGTGTTCCTAGTGGAGAGTCATGGCCCGAGCCACGATGTGTTTCATGATCCAGTATTGCTGTATGGTCTTTCTGAACAACGATTGTCTTCCGTTCGTTGTCCCAGGGTCCTGTATCATTCCTTCCCATTCTTCCATTGGTATGTCCCTGCATCTAAGGTTATCTCTTAGATCCCGCTCCCAGCTCCAAATCTGGTCTCTAATTTCTTTTGGATTTCCCTCCATATATGAGTCAATGATCTTCTTCATTTGGTCTCCGTTAGGCTTCCTGCCCCTTTTCTTTCCTTGGCTACTGGTTCCTTCTTCTTTCTTGACTATCCTCTTGCTTCTTCTGGGAGCCATTTTCCTATCAGCTTGGTCTTTAACACCTTTTCCCTGTTTCTCTTTGTTCTATTTTGCAGTCTTTCCCTGTTCTGAATCAAGACCTATCACAGAACCAACACGAATGTCAGTCGTCTCATTTACGTTTACATTATTTTTCGTGGGTTCTCCCCCCCCATCTCAGGTTATCCAGCCTCTGGTTTTCCACCCTCTGGGTTTCATCCCTCTGGCTTCCCTCCCTACTGAGCTTGATTTTGGTTTTGAAAATTCTTCGGGTCATAGGGTAATGGTGGTTTCTTTGCTTTTCCCATCCCATGCAGGGGTCTCTCTTTTGCTTATTTTGCCTCTTCTCACCCGAGGGCTCGCACATGGTGCGAGTTAGGCTACTGTGGCCTCCTCTAATCTTGGTTTTCTCAGGTTGGCCAGCCGGGTTTCTTCTAGTTGAGCTTTCTCCCCTCCCCCTATGGTGTAGCTCCATCTCCCCGGGGTTCTGGATTTTCCTTTCCTCGCTACCCTTATCCAGGGCTACAAGCATTCTTCCTATCCCTAGAGAATAGAATGCTAGGATCTCTATTCTAAGACGGGGGTTGGTAGATTTTAGTTCGGCCATGCCTTTGTTCTCATACTGCTCACCCTCTCTACTATCTTCCTCTCCATCCCGATCAACCGGGAACTCTTCGAGATGTTTTTCTATCAGACCTCTGAGATTTCTATTACAATTGAGGTGATAATACCAGGTGTGCCTACCATACTGCATTCCTATCCTATTTCTCAAACAATTTGCACTTTCAGAGTTTAAGGCTGGAGATATCACATACCCTTTTACCATTCGTCGCCTTGCTTCCTCCTTCTGCGTCGTCTCCCTGCCTGCTCTTCCTTTCTCGTCACCTTTCTTCTTTCTCGTCTGCATGCAAATTACCTCTTTTCCTTTTGCCTTAGATTTTATTCCTTTTTCCTTCCCCCCTCCTGTCTTTACCGCCAGCTGTCCTGTTGTTTCCTTGGCACGCCTCCCTTCCCTTTTTCCTTGGGATGCTGCCCACTTGTCCTGTCCACCGTCCTGCATTAACTCCTTTCCTCTCCTGGCTGCTCTTGCCGTCGGGTCGCTGACTCAGCCCTGCCACTTGTCGTTATTGCGCTGCCCGTCCTCGATTTTGCTGTTCTACCCTCTCCTCCTCCATGCCTTTCCATCTCTGCCCCCGTACTCTCGGGGATTGTCCTTATTCTGCCCTCCTCCGTCATCCTACCGAACTCCACTCTTCCCCTGTCCTACTCCACCTCTGTCCTGTACTGTTCCACCTGCGACTGTCCTCTTCCTTTTTCGCTCCCGTCTCTTCCGGGAGAATTCTCTAGATGCCTACCCTTGATCCTATCTTGTTCTATCAATTGGATCAATTGCTCCATGTCCTCCTTTTGGTGGAGCTCTTCCGTGCTTGCATCCAGTTGCTGGTCTCCTTTCAAACATCCCTAGTTCGCAAGGCAGTCTGCAGGCATGTTTCCTTTGCATCTCACATGGGAAGGTAATATGTAGGCTACCCTTCTCAATTGCTGACTTATTTCTTTAATTATCCATGCGGTCTGCCAACTTTGACTCAGCTTCTCTGCTGGTGCTCCGTGCTGTAACTGTTTGAGTGTGTCTATCACGAGCTTCGAATCTCCTTCTATCTGGAGTTTTTGATACCCTTCTCGGATAGCTATTTCTATCCCCCTGTTCATCGCATGGAATTCTGCCTCATTATTTGATGCGTTTCCACAATCCATCGCATAAACCCATCAAGTTCTACCTCTGTCATCTCTGAATATTCCTCCTATACCCGCCTCCCCTGGATTCCCTTTTGCCACTCCGTCAAAGTTTAATTTTGTGAATCCCTGCGGCGGGTTCCTGTAGTGGTCATCTTCTCCAGCTTTTCTAGTCTTATGTTTTCTTCCATCCATGTCTGTGGTTCTTATTTTGATTTGCAGGCGGTTCAGAATACGTGTCTCCGTTTGGTCTGCCTTCCAGTCTTCCTCGTTCCACTTCTCGAGGATTATGGTTTCTCTTATGTTCTGTACTGTTTTGCTCCATATTTCTTGCTTAGATTTTCCATCTCCCATGAATATCAACCGATTTCTTGCTTTCCAGATGTTCCACAGGAGGAACCCGATGGATAGATTCCAGGCTCTATTCAAGATTACATTATGGTATGGTTTACTTCTCCATTTCTCTATAGTTGTAGTTATGCTACCTGTTTCTCTGTCACTAATCTCAAAGAGCTATTGGTGGTTTTGCCATAGGGTATTGCTGACTCGACAGGAGTTGGTCAGGTGTTCCATTGTTTCTTCTTGTTCCTGGCAGAGGTCACAGCGCGATGGCCCGTGTGTCCCCTTCCTTCTCAATTGGTCCCAGGTTAAGGCTCACCCATGGACTAGTATCCAGGTAAATAATGCTATCTTTGGCCAAGTTTTCAGTTTCCAGATTCGATCCCATTTTTTGATTTCCAGATTTCTACTGCTACCAGCCTTTATGTGATATCCTTTTGTTGTCGTAAACATTCCCTTACTGCATTTCCCCATCTTATAATATCCGGTCCTTGTTTGACTGCAATTTTCCTTGTCTCCATCTCCTTTTTGTAATTGGTCCATTGCTCTGTTTCTGGTGCTTCTTGCCAGTCCTTTTTCATTTTCCATTTTCGCCAGTAACCATCCCTTTCTGGTAGCCAATAGTTCCTGGCTGCGTCTTCCTCCATTTGGGTGGTGAACTGCTGAATATCTTGGAGTTGGGGTTGCTGGTGGAGGGTTTCTCTCTACTTCCATGCCTCAGTCTAGAAGTTTTCTTTGTCACCCTCCCTGATTTCCTAGAAACTGTGTTTTCTTATCAGATCCCTGTTTGACCTTGCTAGGTTCCAAATTGCGGAGCCTTTCTTTTCTGATTGGCTTCTCAATTTTCCCTCAGGGGCTCTTGCCATCTCATATTTCTTTTCCCACAAGGTCTTCCATAGATCTTCTCCTCCTTGTATCCACCTCCACCATAGTTTTGCACCCATTACTTGGTTAATAATATATGGATCTCACAACCCTAATCCTCCTTCTGTTAGAGATTTGCTCAGCCATTTCCATGAGAGCAGCACCCACTTTTTAGTTTTGTTTGTTCCTTGCCATAGAATTTTTTTGAAAATCTCCACCATTTTTTGGCTTATTACTTTTGGAATAGCTTGGCTGGTCATTTGGTATATTGGTATTTACTGGAGGACCGATTTAAGGAGAATGAGGTGGCTCGGTGTATTCAGAGTTCTGTGCATCCAGTTGTCCATTCTTTTTTGAATTTTCCCTATCAGACCTCCCTAGTTAGCAATTCTATTTTTCTTATCACTAAGCTGGACACCTAGATATTTGGTGGGGAACTTCCCTACTCGGAACCCCATTGTTCTAGCTAGGAATGATTGGGAAATCATTGGGGTATTGAAGAAGAAGATTTATGTTTTATCTTTATTGATCTCTATACCTGATGCTAGTGTGAAATTTTCCAGTATTTCCACTATTTGCTTTGCCTCCTTGAGATTGGCTTGTCCATACATCATGACGTCATCTACGAATTGTTGATGTGTAATGGGTAGTTCTTCTCCCCATAATCTGAGACCTTTTAGCTTTCCACTACTCACTCTTTCTTTTATTAGTCTGCCTAGACCATCAACAGCTATTATGAACAGGAATGGGGAAAGAGGGTCCCCCTGTCTAAGCCCTCTGGTCGGTTTAAAAGTTTCAGTAGGAGTCCCATTTAGCATTATGGACATACTTGGAGTGGTGATCATAGACATTATCCATTCTATCCATCTATCATCGAACCCGTAAGCTTTTAGGATTTTCTGGAGGTATTCCCAGCTTATCTTATCATAAGCTTTAGCTAGGTCGAGTTTGATCATCATCCCTTTGTGTCTTGAGTTCTTCAGTGAATGGATCGCCTCTTGTGCCACTATGATTCCATCCACTATCTGTCTCCCTTTCACAAAACCTGTTTGTTCCTCAGAAATCAATTCTGGAAGGATGGATTTTAATCTATTCACCATTATGGTGGCTAGGATTTTGTAGATTACATTGCATAATGCAATTGGTCTGAAACCTTGAGGTTTATCAGCCTTCTCTAGCTTCGGGATCAATGCAAGGAAGGTTGCATTCCATGCTGGGTGCATTCTCTTCGTACATCTTGATTCTTCTACGACATTTACAATGTCTTGCTTCATAAAGCTCCAGGTTGCTTGGAAGAATTCTGCTGTGTAACCATCCGGTCCTAGGGCTTTGTTCTTTGCCATTGCCTTCACTGTCTCTTCTACCTCTTTTTCAGTAATCACCCTTAGGAGTGCCATGTTCTATTCTCGATTTACCCTTTTTGGTATATATTGACTTATTTTTGCTATCTCCTCTTCTCTATTGTTTTGTGTCTCAGTTAGGATTCCTTTGAAGTGCTATATCAGCAGCCTCTCCATCTCCTCTTTCTGTGTTAACCTGTTGTCTTGGTTGTCTCTGAGGGAAAATATTATGTTCTACTGTCTATGTTGTTGCATAGCTCTGTGGAAGAATTTCGTATTTCTTTCTCCCTCTTTCAACCATTGTATTCTTGACTTCTGTCTCCATAGAATTTCCTCCTGTTTTCTTCTTTCCTCCAATCTGCTTAGTACCACTCCTTCTTCCTGAGCTAGTTCCTCTGTTCTCCCTTCTTCTATAATTGTCTGTTGAATTCTTTTCATGTCTGTCTGAAGCTTTTCTTGATCCTTTTGGATATTGCCAAATTCCTCTCTATTCCATTTCTTTATTTTGCCTTTTAGATCTTTTAGTCTTAATTGGAGGATGTGCATCTTGTTCCTTCCATTGATTTCACTCTCATTGTTCTGCCACCATTGCTCCATTTTGTTTATGAAGGTTGGTTCTCGCAGCCAAAAAGCTTCGAACCTAAAGGGTCTGTTCTGATTATTCATGGCTATTTCTAGTTTTATGGGCCAGTGGTCTGATCCTTGGCATGGCAAGATTATCGCTTCATAGAAAATGTCTCTCCCTATAAAGTGTTCTGTTGCTAGAAACCTGTCAAGCCTGGAGGCTATCTGTTTACTTCCTCCTCTTCGATTGTTCCAGGTAAATTTTCCATTAATGGTTTGTATATCAATCATTTTTAGGGCCGACTGTGTTTCTCTGAATCTTTCCATGTCTGGTTCTTCCCGTTGCAATCCCCCCTTCTTCTCCTCTTTTGCAGTTGTCATATTAAAATCACCTGCTATTAGCCACAATTTTTATGTGTGCATGTTTCCTAACTGTTGCATTTGAAGGAGGAAGTTTCCTCTTTCCATTGGTATATGGGGTCCATACACCGCCGAGACCAAGAACCATTCTCTATGGCCTATTAGTCTGAATCTCCCGGAAAGGATTCCATAGGATTGTGATTCCCCCCGCACTGCCTTTTGCATCAATTGTCATACTTTCATAAGTCAGTTTAAATTTTTTTAGAATATCCTCCATTTCCCCCCATGTTATTTTTATTTCTTGTAACAACATAATTTGGGGTTTTTCCTTTTTTATCCTTTCTGCTAGGTATCTCTGCTTACCTTTTCTATTAAGACCTTGAATGTTCCAGGATGTAATTATCATTGATTGGTTGGGGTTGTTTGGTGGAAGACCACTGAGAGCGGTACTACTCTTCCTATATTAACTAGAATTTCTCCCATAACCTGTATTGACTCTTGAAGGTTCCTTCTACCTCTTTTTTTCCCTCATTTCACTTTACTTTGTTGCTCTTGGGTATTTTCAGGTTGTATGCCTAGTTGCTCCTTCATTCCTGTATTTCCCTGATCTTGTTTTTCTTTATATTGTTGGAAGGTTTCCCTATATAATTTTTTGTCCTCTTCAGGGATGAACCTTTCGTCCAAGTTTCTCCACTTGTTTAGGAGTTTCCTCAGGATTTCTTCTTCTGTCGTTGGATCTTCCCCTTTGCTGTTGTCTATTTCCATCATTTCATTTTCCCGGTTCTCCTCCTGTTCCTGTCCTACCTTTTCCCTTGTTTTGCTCTGAGTTTTTTGCTTTGTGCTGTTTACGTCTTGGCTTGGTTTGCCTCCCTGTTCTTTTTCCTCTTGATAATCCATTACTCTGATCTCTTGATCTTCTTCTTCTACCTGTAGGATTTCAAACCTATTTGCCTTATTTATTTTTGCTGGTTGTTCTTTTCTTCCTTCCTTAGGGGTTTCCTTTGTAGGTTTTTTCCTATATTTTATCTCTTGAAACCCGTCATTATCTTCTTGGTGTTTTCTCTGTTGCTTACTCTTCTGTTCTTCCTCTTCTGCGTTGAGGGGGAATTCCTTGTAAAGGTGCCCATATTCATGACATTTTCTGCACCTAAAGGGGATGTGCTCGTAGTCTAGTGCCTGCTGCCACACCTCCTCATGGTATTCTAGCTCCACTGCCCCTGGAATAGGGTTCACTATGTTCATATAGACGCAGATTCTTGCATAAGAGGTATATCTTCCCTTCTTTGTTGATTCAGCGATTTTAACAAAACTACCTATGGTATTACCTATTCCTTCCAGGATCTCAAGGTCCCTGAAATCCATTGGTAATCCAAACAGTCTTACCCACACTGGGGCTGCTAGTAATTTCTCTATGTCAGGGTTGTAACATTCCTCCCAATACCTCATAAATAACCCTACATTATTATGAAAATACAGACCATTTTCAAATACTATTTCTTTATCATGCAAGTTTGTGAAGATTACCGTAAAGAAGCAATGTGCGCCCAGATTCAGCTCTATGTGGCCTCGGGGTTGCCATTTCTGCTGTATCCATCTTGTTAGGTTTTTTTCTGACAGCCATACACCGATGAAATTACATATTAATGCGTGGTCCTTCATATAGCTTATGTAGCGTTCGAGTTTATTCATGGGGATAACAAATCTTGGTTTTTCCGTTGCACACGGTAAGCGTTTTCCCTTGCTGCCTGCCTGCCATCTTGGTCCGAGGACAGGTCCTTGTGTCTTTTTGTCCTCCTCCAGTTTGTTGTTACTCGTTCCTTCTCCTGCCGCTGCATCTCTATAGGAGGGGATCTCTCCCCTCCTATCGTCCTCTGTCATTACTGTTCTCTTGGTTTCAGTGCCGCCTACCTACCTGGTTTCGAGGTTTTCTGCGTCGCCTACCTCATGGTCGCCTAACCATTAGGGTTGCAGAGCTCCCAAAAACTCTCATGTTTTTTTTTCGTGGTTTTTACCAAATAATTATTAAAAAGAAATGATCCATTTTTTATTGAACATACCTTCAATATATATACCAAAATAATGTTTAATCCTTACCTTCATTTGGCATAGCTTCCTTAACAAATAATTATTCATTTCTATTTTTATAGTATGTTCTACCTCAATGTCTCATAGGTGACTTTGACAACATCGTAAACAAGTTATAAAAGTTCTAGGAAAATACATGAAGTAAGTAGCGATTTATATACCGATTATTTTTTCAATTAGTTGTTCAGCTTAATGGCACATGTTTTACTTGTAATGTAATATCATTACGTTTCGTTGAAACATGGTATTTACTTGCATCATCTGTAGATGATTGTCATTGAAAGAAATACATAACGACAATATAAAGCATTGAAAGAGTGAAATTCCTCGACTAATGTGTGAAATGAAAAAGTATCTACCTCTAACATTTTTCAATGCACATGAAAACTACCTCATACACCAAGTTGAGGAGATTGAATTGTGTAGCCCCTGTACACACAAGGTCAATGTGGATGGTGGAGAGGCACTTGAAATAATTGAAGGCTTTAGTTAGACAAAGAGCATGTCTCGAGGGTTCTATGGTGGAGAGATATATGGCATATCAATTTGTGGTGTATATTAACCAATATCTCCCTATATTAGCAGCAAATATGTGTTTGGATTGCATGTGGGATGTGAACTCCATTAAAAAAATTGAAGGGGAGAACCTATTGGGGAAAGGTAGAATGACGAAAGTGAGAGTAATTCAATATGTAATGTGGATATATATATATATATATATATATATATACAACTTTTCATTTTTGTGTATATCATACTTATTTATTTTTTATTCTTTCATGAATTATTAATATTGACCTTACTAACTAGTATTATTTATTGGTGAATTATTATTTTCTAATATAGTTTCTTGAGAGTGGGATGCACTACATTTATACATTGCAAACAATCTTGATTGGATGAAGCCATGGATTGAATTATGTGAACAATGTTATGGTACATTATCATGGGGGAGGGGTGTCAACATTGGTTAGAGAATCTCACCGTGCCCAAGATGCCAATCTTCACAGAGGGAAATTGATTTAGCAAATGATTTGAAAGGTAAACAAACAAGCATGCATTTACCCTACAATATTTTATTAAGTAATTTTATAAATATATTATTAATGTGAATGAAGGTGTGTCTTTTTCCAGACATTTTACAAGTTATATGAATATGTTTATTAATTGACATTACCTTTTTTATGTGTTAGGTGTATTGCATTTGAAACACCACAAGGCTATGTGGTACAATGTTCATAAATTTCGCATCAAAAAGTTGGATGAAAAGAGGAATTTTTTTATTGTGGGATAACTACAATCTTCTAGGTCACTAATATTTCCTCTAGAAGAGACACACATCCATGAGTCTTTGAAATTCGATACTACAGGTATTTGGATGACATACTTGAGTGTGATTGTGATTCCTTAAAATTGGTTTTGTATGACTTGAAATGTTATAGGTTATGAATGAATAAACTTGATCCTGATAGAAATGTTATTAAACATGATAATGGATTTACCATGGTTAATACAAGGTCATTTGAGCTAAGAATTGGATCGCTATGTTCTTCCATGTCAATGCAAACAGGTCTTTTACTTAGAGGTTCTAGTTAGATAGGTTTCGTCATATGTTGTTAGATATGATCCAAGATGAAGGTCAGTAGAGTATAATGTAGCGAAAGAAGATGATAATGTTGAAGAGGGTGATGATGTAGATTAATAGTTAGTTGATCATGTGTCAGATCACAAAGATGTTGAAGAAGTTCAAGGAGATGTTCGACTAGACAATGTTCTCGATGAAGATGATATATATGATGTACTGTCAAATGAAGAACTTGAAGAATTTGAGCCAAATGTAGGAGATGATGTTCGTCATGATGATATGATTATTGGAAATGTTGACATTGATGATGATGCTAAAATGGTTGGTTGATTCAACGTCATATTTGAACCAGATGACATAAATGTTGAGTTGGATGAAGAAGAAGATTGATGATATCGAAATGTTGAAATGCATGAGGTATGTGTTTATATGTTTCCAATTAGTTTGTTCTCTTTCATTTTTTTTTTTCTTAGTAATATATATGCTTGATTCTTACTATGTTTCTTTCAAATAGTTTATAGTAGATAAATTAGGTATAGGGAATATTAAGAGTGATGTGAGGGGGTGGTGAAGGGCTCATATGCACTTCCACCTTCACATGGTTGGACTTGTTCACTAGAGAATATTATATTATTCTTGAAACTAAGAGAAGCTCATTATTGCACCAATCTCAAGCTCTTTGTCATATCCAATACATGACATAATTTATTATATCTCTCTTACACTCCTGCTTCCAATCTCAAAGTATATCAGTCCCCATGAGTGCAAAAATGATGGCTAGGAACCAATTATTTGCACCTGTCTCAAGCTTATTAATACCAATTGTCACCCTACACCGGTTAAGGACCAATCCACTGCTTAAAATTTGATAATAATTAGTGGTCTAAATGATGGTCTAATTAATTGACCCGACACATAATGACTCCTATGAATGGGGCCAACGTTATTTTTTTTTCAATTTATGCTCATACACATTGAAATTTGACATGGATACAGTAGATGCATGCATTGACAATGTGGGAGGGTTTTGAGACTTAAATACGACTTAAATACGACTCATAGAAAGAACTCAACAATAAAGCAGGATCACTGAGATTTCATCATTGTGCTTCACTGTGAATAAGGAGAGAGAGGTATTTTCATAGATTTTTCAAATATTAAAGTGTAATAAGTTGATTGTATGCTTTATTGTTTTGCATTCTCTCTATTGTTTGCAAATTTTATGGAATCAATTTCCATAGGGTTGTAGAAGTACCTAAATTTGGTGGTGTGACCCTCTACGAATGGGGCCAACATTATTATCTTTTTCAATTTGCATTCATACACACTAAAATTCAACATGGTTATGGTACATACATGCATTGACAGTATGGGAGGGTTTTGAGACCCAAATACGACTCATAGAAAGAATTTGATAGTCAAACAACAAAATCATAACATATATGTCAAGGAGATGAAATTATTTATTACTATTTACCAATTGTGTGCCTTACCCGACTAAATTTCAATCCACTGCTTAAAATTTACCAATAATTAATGGAAATGATGCTCTAATTTGTTGACGCCACACATAGTGACTTGTGAATGGGGCCAACATTGAAACTTTTTCAGTTTGTGCTTGTACACATTGAAATTTGAAATGGTTATAGTAGATGCATGCATTGACAGTATGGGATGGTATCGAGACTTGTTAAAGGGAATTAGGAACCTGTGGTTTTTTCAACAATTTTAGTATAGTGGCACAATGGGTACTCAAGTCACATAAAGCAATGGATTCTTCACATTCAACTTAAGGGGTAGTGTTGAGGATTGTGTTATATTCACATTGGGCCACAACCCTATAGTTATTCATATTGTGTCATTAATGAACTTTGATAGGCATTGATTATAGATAACTACATCATCTATTGTAATATTAAGCTATGGCTAAGTTGAATGACCTACTCAAATTTGATATGTAGGCTCAACATGATTCTCTTCCTATTATATATATATATATATATATATATATATATATATATATATATATAGATATATATATATATAGATCTATATATATCTATCTATCTATCTATCTATATAGATATCTATATATCTATATATATATATATATATATATATATATATATATATATATATATATATATAGATATATATATATATCTATATATATATAGATATATAATGTATATTAAAAGAAACCTCACTCAATCATTCCATTGCACCCATCCATCCATCAATAAAGGAATCCTTCAATCCCTCATTCAATATCGTGCATTTTTTGTGAGGGAATGTGTAAATAAGGGCTTCATTCAAATCCTCACTCAATCGCTCAATGGATTAATTGCTCAATTCTTTGTGAGGGAATGTAAGGCAATGTCTTTATTGGACATCTCTTCCACTAACAAAAAACACAATCACCAAATGGCTCAATCAATCAATTCTTTTTGAGGGAATGTAGGGCACTATCTTTCTTCAATGACCCTTCCACTAATAGCAAATAAGTGAGGCTTCTCAATCTATCTATCCTTCCATCACACCCATCCATCCATCAATAAATAAATCCTTTGTTTTTGAGGGAATGTGTAGGGAAGGGATTCATTCAAACCCTCACTCAATTTCTCATTGGCTTTGTTGTATCTTATATATCCTTTTCACATTTATTTTAAAATTCTACCTTTTTCATGAAATACAAAAATAATGAAAAATGAAAAATGAAAAATGAAAAATGAAAAATGAAAAATGAAAAATGAAAAATGAAAAATGAAAAATGAAAAATGAAAAATGAAAAATGAAAAATGAAAAATGAAAAATGAAAAATGAAAAATGAAAAATGAAAAATGAAAAATGAAAAATGAAAAATGAAAAATGAAAAATGAAAAATGAAAAATGAAAAATGAAAAATGAAAAATGAAAAATGAAAAATGAAAAAATGATTTTAAAAAAGAAAAAAAGAAAACGAAAGAGACAAAATAAGGAAGAGGAACTAAGCTCTTATTGTCATGTGAAATGTATGGATAATTATTACACATATTATGTATATTGTGGACTAATTTGCAGGTGATGATTTTTAATATTAAAACTATATTAAAGTGGGTCAACCACCCAAATATTCAAATACTAAAGGATGTGCAACTTCCAATGTTATCCTCTGATGTGCACATATATACTTTCATCAGAGGGAAGGAGAGAACTTTGCACTACTGATGGTTAAAGGGGTAGGAGGTCCTATGTAGCATGGTTTGGGAAACAATTGTAGGTAGATCAAAAATTGAGATCACATTAAGGATCCTCCTTCTACTTATTGAAAAGAACTAAAATGACCCCTGCACAATGGTTTGTGGTTTTTATCCTGCTAAAATGTTCTTTTAAAAAAGAATGAGTTTTGTTCATTTACCATTTGTATGTCTATTTGTGAGCAAAGAATTGAACCAAACATCTTGCTATTGCATCAAACTTCAGAGTTACTTGTGGTCTTCGATCTCATCGGGTAATCATGAATCTCTACTATACATTTCAAGTCTTTTACACATTTATAGAATGATAAAAATGAAGAAACCAAAGTTTGACAATCCAAAACCTGGAAAGTCCCACTTAATTGACCATGAATCAGACATACATGATCCCTAGTTTCCATTTAACCTTTCAATTATTCACCAACAAGATTTAAACAACCATAGGGAGTCAAATGACTTTCTTCGGTTTGTCCAGTTAGGGTTGAGTCATTCAGTTGTTTATCCTACCTATGGTTTTCTAGAATTTATTTCATGTCTAGGGGTTGCTTTAATTCCTGAGAAGCACTGTGTAATTTAAGCAAATGGTGAAGTTGTTTTTAATTGTACCCTTGAGTTAATTTGAAACACCATTAAATTTCATGTTGCTAAGAAGCTACAACAATTTACTGATGAAACCCTAGTCTATAGCTATCAAGCGTTGTCCCAATATGATAGAGAAAATTTGCTTAGACTGATACTACCTTTAGAGTCTTCAATTCCCCAACATGTAATTCATTGTCCCTAAACTTTGTTCCTTGAAATTTCTCAACATACTGTAGTTTCTATTATGTTTATACTCGAAGAGGAGAAAATTGAGCTAGAGGATTAAAGAGATTTAGGATTTCTTAGTTTAATGCTACAAATTGGACTTATTCTTGATATTCCAAATTGTTTAGCTCATTCCATTAACTTCCAATTGTAGAATGTTCAAAATACTAAGAGATTTACATACATGTCATACTTGGTTCATCTATTCTTATACTTGCATATATATAAGTTCTCCCATTTGAATATAAGTATGGTGGAACCACCAAAACAGTTGAAACCAATGGTGGACTGGACATATGTTATCAGGAAAAAGGAACAAAATGATGGATTTTTCTAATTTATCTCTTCGTATATGTTCTTTTTCCTTTAAAATTTTGAGTGATGAAGTCCCTCCTAGAATATTTCCTGAAGAAAGGGAATTTCTACATCTAAGTGTGGATACTAGTGTTGAGGATTGGTTTTTGTTTCAGGATTACACAAAGTTTTAGTTGTATGGAGCTGAAATACCACCTTATCACCTTTTAGTGTTCTTACCAATGAGAATTTTCTCTTTGGAATTTATAAGACAAAGTCTATATGTTGATCAAACAAATTTTTTTGCCTAGACATAAGGAATACATATTTAAACTTGAAAAAACAATCAGATCCTTTCATTATAAATTCTAGGAAGGACCTGGAACAAATAGAAAATAAGATGAAGGAATTCAATTTTGCAAAGGGTGAGGCTTGGTAGTACAATCTTCATCACATTATTTCAGAAAGAAGATTAAAAGATGGTGTAGGGCCTATGTTCATGACAACAAGCTAGAATTAGATAAATTGTTTAATCAAGAATTTTGGTTTAGTAACTCATTCAAAATGATAGATTGAAAGTGGGCTTTAGATACCATAGAAACAATTGGAGGTAGGCACTTGGGAGGTTGAGATAGTGGAAGTTTTGAATAAAACTAGTTTTTTTCTTCAAAGAACTTAAGCTCATTATATCATGGAATCCATTTAATATCTAAAGGTTTCCTATGGTGCGAGTCATAAAATTGAGTAGTGTTTTAATTTGATCTCCTCAACACTCAAGTTTAGTCTACTAAATCATAAAAAACTAGTTGATGGTTGGGTGATCGTATGTGAGATCATTGTTTCCCTTCTCCTATGTGTGAATTCCTCCTCAATTTCACTAACATGTGACTATCTTTCATGCTGAGAAGATGTTTTTTTTTTACCATCAATTTTTTCTCTCTCCCCTTCTAATTTGTTCAAATAGTACAACAAATGTTGTATTGTGATAGGTAATAAGATTTGAAGGTTGTTGACGAGGGTCTATTTTTCTCATCCTTTTTACATGCAATTCATAGCCATTATTAACCTCTCATCTTCCCTTCTTGTTTAAGGTTAGGTGTAATTACAAAAAAAAAATCCCTTCCATGTTGTTCATCACTAATTCATTTTCAATCTATTGGAAAAAAATAAACTTTGAAAAACATCTATTATGAGTCTATCTACATAAAGTTTTCAAAATATCTTGAAGATGAAGCTAAATATTTGGGGCTTTCTCATACATTCAAAAACATATATTTGATCACCACAACATAGGTTGATAATGATCTAAAAAATCAACTATTACATAAACTAAACTAGTGAAGACTACCACCTCAATTGGTAATATAGATCCATCCAATTCATCTGCAACATATGGCGTTGAACTTGAAAACTAGGTGTTTATGGAGTGGTCTCCATGATAATATCAAGTTTTTGTGCAATTCTTGCGTTATCTATATGGCCAACCACCTCACAATATAAAGAACTATCATTTATTGAAGTATCCCAATGATTATTTCTATTAGCAATATTCTCATTAATTGCAAGCAAACCTAAAACATTCTTAGAATATTTTTCATAAGAATGAGAAACATTTCATGTTAGTAAAATCATCCAAACCCCACATTCATAAAAGATTCGTAGGAAAAGGGCACCATGTGTAGCCATTGATAGTATGGCTCTTATATTTCAATCCAATTTATGAGCTTTAATGAATGTTACAATCACAATTTTCACAAAAGTCATATATTTTTTACATGGCAATGAATTGCAAAAGGCTATACTAGAGTTACAAAATTATTCCCTTATATTTTATTATAAACCAAACCAAGGATATTTTTAGTTACCTCCAAAAGTATGTTGATATTCAAATCATTTTTTTGATGACTAGTGAAGGTGGAACTAAAAACCTCACACTTCCAAGTAAAAAGAGACTCCCTAATGCTTGTGCAAATCTAGACTACTAGAAACAAATTCCATCCAAGCTTTAATGGGATATTCATATGTTCTTGTAGCCAAGGCATGGATAAGGAAGGATTTAGAAACAATCCAAATAATGAGAAAATAGATGTCTCGGTCTTTTTGATATTTTTTTCATACATGAGAATTGGAAACATATATTCTTTGTCTTGGAAAAATATCCATGAACCCAACCCAAACTGCAAATCATGGTCAAAGGAGGCTCCAAAATCAATTTTCAATTTTTTTGCTCTCTATCTTGGTCATGGAAACTCATGTTGCATATAATATTTCCATATAACTTATAACTAACAAAACATTAAGAGAAATCCAAATATCAACATGGTCGCTTACTGTATACACTTGCACCAATAATCCATTGTTCTAAATTTTTCTCATTCCTTGCATATACTACGATAGTCACAAAGAAATGACCTATTTCACATTAAAAAAAATAACACCATTTTGGTGTGTCTATATACATACGTACAATAGTTTCATCACACACACACACACACACACACACACACACACACACACACACACACACACACACACACACACACACACACACACACACACACATAGATATCATAACAAATTTTGAAACATATTTTTTTACAGTGGTCCATTACAATTAAATAAGATATAGAATGGATTTTAGACATCTGTGGTTTATATCTTCTGAGTTAGTTACCGGAGAACCCACAGTAATAACCATATTCTGTCAACGTTTCAAATCCCAACAGGGATCCATCATCAGGACTATTTTTGAATGTTGATAGTAGAAGAGCTAAATGAGAGTGTAGCTCTTCTTGCTATCTTCACTCTGAATTTTTCGAGTAAAATGATTTCACTCCATGTATCCCCTCCATACAGGGAAATGATTCTGGATTTTAGACATCTGTGGTTTATATCTTCTGAGTTAGTTACCGGAGAACCCACAGTAATAACCATATTCTGTCAATGTTTCAAATCCCAACAAGGATCCATCATCATGACTATTTTTGAATGTTGATAGTAGAAAAGCTAAATGAGAGTGTAGCTCTTCTTGCTATCTTCACTCTGAATTTTTTGAGTAAAATGATTTCACTCCATGTATCCCCTCCATACAGGGAAATTATTCTAGATTTTAGACATCTATGGTTTATATCTTCTGAGTTAGTCTACTAAATCATAAAAACCACAGATGTCTAAAATCCAGAATAATTTCCCTGTACGGAGGGGATACATGGAGTGAAATCATTTTACTCGAAAAATTTAGAGTGAAGATAGCAAGAAGAGCTACAGATCTCTCATTTAGCTCTTTTACTATCAACATTCATGATGGATCCCTATTGGGATTTGAAACGTTGATAGAATATGGTTATTACTGTGGGTTCTCCGGTAACTAACTCAGAAGATATAAACCACAGATGTCTAAAATCCATAATCATTTCCCTGTACGGAGGGGATACATGGAGTGAAATCATTTTACTCGAAAAATTCAGAGTGAAGATAGCAAGAAGAGCTACACTCTCATTTAGCTCTTCTACTATCAACATTCAAAAATAGTCCTGATGATGGATCCCCGTTGGGATTTGAAACGTTGACAGAATATGGTTATTACTGTGGGTTCTCTGGTAATTAACTCAGAAGATATAGAATGATTACATAAATTACAATTGCCACTTTCTGACCAAGTTACAACTTTGCTAGAGACAAAACATATTGACGAGTAACAAAATAGATATTAATGATGTAAATATTAGTCCCATAAATCTAAGATATACATTGAACAGTTCTTGTGTGCAAGAATGAGGATATATAAATCACACACAAGTGATTCAAACCAATCTAAGAGCTTGTGAAATACCCTACAAAATGACCAGATATTGCAAGGAAGAAACAACACTCTTTTATGACTTCTACTATGAATAAAAATAACTGGCATGCACTGATTCCCTCGACGGGACATCCCCAAAACTAAATTGAAAATCTGTATATTCTATTCTACAAGAAGATTGTGTTGATTTTGACCTTAATTTATATATTGGAAAATAACCCAATGTTTATCCCTGAGTTTAAATCAAAGTGGAAACCTTCATAACTTAGATCCATTATGATCAACATAATAGTCCCTTTGAAATCAGAGGTCCCACCAATACATTTATTATTTTTTTGATAGTTATTGAAAGCAAAAGAAACATGTGGGACCATTGTGTTATTGTTGTCAAGGTTAATCCTCTCTATGGACAGAGAGACGATCCCTCTAGCCCAATGAGTGGGTCTAGCAACTTGAGAGGAAAATAAACTAGACATCTTCCTATATTATGATTGAAAAATAGAACAGAGATGAGGCCTACCTTGCTCTAATGCTAATCTGATTCCCTTTGTTGAAATCCTTGAACTACTTGTGTCAAGGTCTTGTCCTTGCTTCTTTCAATGCTTATGTACCTGCACAAACAACCAAGAGACAACAAATCATACCAAAACCAATTTCAAATACAATAATAATCTATTTAGTTGATCAAGGAATTCCAAACAAATCCATACATGAACATATATATTGGGAAGATGAACCAACAGTTGTATTATTATTTAAAGAATAAAGGGGAAGCTTACAACCATAAACTTGATGTTGAAAGGATCTCCTTGAGTGGTAATCCAAGTCCAAGCCAAGAAACTCTCCAACACTCCTTCTCCAAGTCTAATGAATGGTCTCTAGCACAAGGTCAGCATAAGGGTGCAAATGGACATTGATCAACCATTTGGGAAAGGTAGAGGGGAAATTTATAGGTAGTGAGAGGGAGTTGGACCTCCTTCAAAGATAGGATTAGGCCCACATCGTAAGGAGGTAGCTTATAAGGATGAGACCAAGAGGTAAAATTAGGAGGATTCGACCTCATCTATGCGAAACCACCTCCAACTCACCGCTCTGGAAGCTTCTAGATCACGAAGCTTCTCATCCTCTTTGGGAAATATTCCTTTTTGAGACCATCATGAGTATGAGAGAGAATAGAGTGATGCCATCACTGTCTTAACAAAGTGCAACAGGTGATCATTGCAGTTTTGAGCTTCATAAGGGCGATGATTCTCATTTTAGGGTTTCATGAGCTATTTCTTCAGGGATCTGAGTTATATACATTGATGAGTATACTGTATAATGATCATGTTTTGGGCACTTCAGGGTATGTCACAGGGAAGTGCAGGAGGCATGACAAAATACTGTGTAACAGATGCCCCTTGAAGAATGAAGGCAGAACGAGGAGTGATGGCTGAAATGATTTACGATCTTTGGAAAGGACGAGGACACACACTATCAGGAGACTTGTAAATAAAGCACAGATATACATATACATATTTGAGATTAAGAAATGATTCCATGGCATGGACGCAACCATCTAGATGATGAATACTATATAAAGAGATCCATGGTATGGGCACAACCATCTAGATAACAAGGATCAATATAAATATTAAGTCTCATGGTATGGTCACAACCATCTATATAGTAGAAACATGTGTACAATCATGAATAACATAAAACTCCATGCAGCCTGAGCCATAACAGACAAGACTCAGGGCCTTGCACTCCATCCCAACTCGTTCAATGTATGAATCCCAGCATGCGAATAAACTTGTCGAGGTTGAACATGCTAGAAAACCACTTGATTACTGGCCAATGATGTGGACCATTAAAAGGTACGAGAGAAACCACCACTAATGACAATGGCCCTCAAGGTACAACAATACAATTCGTGAATGTGATAATGAATTTGAGGTCGAACACTCGTGGAATCACCCAATCTAAGGCCAATGATGAAGACTTGTTGTCGGATGTGAAGAACTTACCATTAAGGCATGCCAGATCTAAGGTACTGAAAGGGAGTTCCTAAGCCATCTTCCGGGATAATGAGCTGAAGTCAACATGAAAGTGACTCGTCAAAGAAGGGAAATGATGAATCCCTCATCATCGACACGAAACAAGGAATAAAGTGGAACAATATTTAGGATTGTAGCAACGAATCAAACAATGTATAGGTAAATAACTACAGATTGGACTTCTCTTGAACATATTGGCGACACGACTCTGGAGTGTGGTAGCATCTGACTCAACATGGGACTAAAGGTCATGATGACATTGTGGAATAGTCAAATGAGAGGCAAGATGGATCACCCAAACCCGGGAGAACAAGTGACTAAGTGAGGATATCCCAAACTCGACATGAGAGTAGAAAAGTGTCATGTTCAAGAGCGACATGTTGCCTATACAAATGATGTCTCATCTTCATTTTCCCCTGCTATTTCTAGCGAGTACCCCAATTATTTTTATCTCAAGCTTGAAGGGGATATCATATGCTTGTCATGTAAGTTCATTCTTCGAATGAATCCATCCTAGTAAGTTTTACGAGCCCTAGGAAGGAGAAGCTCAGTCTCGTCATGGTGACAAGCCTTTCGTCGTAAAATTTAATGAGTTCGATGGAAGAATAACTCGACATGTTTTTCATGTTTAGAGAGTTTGAAAAAGAAACAAAAGAAAACTCCATCATGTCCCTTTTCGTAAGTTGTCCCTTGGACCCGGAAAGGTAGAAAACAATATCCGAGGGAACCTCTTGACCATGTCGACCAAGGTGTACCTTTTTCGTAAATAGTCAGTCTCAACCCGAAAAAGGGGTAAACGTATACTGAGGTGACGTCGATTCATTTACTTTAATGAGTTCAAAACAACAAGTACTCAACAATCGTTTCAATTTTAAAGAGTCAAAAAAGAGTTGAAAGATGACTCCAGGGGGGTTCCTTTTTCGTTTATATACAGAGTCTGAAAAAGAGATAAATTAGAAATATAAGAATCGATCAATAATTATCATTGTCCACATCGAAGGCACCTGTAACTACACATGAAACACACCCATTACTGATATCGAGAAAATATTTAAAATATTACAAAAATATTTGACAAAATGACTTTCAAAACTTATAAATAGGCGAAAGTAATTTCATTTTTTACCATTTTACCAAACTGAGCTCTGAAAGTGATTGTTGCCCTAATTTCCTTGATTTTCCAATGGCTATTATGGGAGGTCTGGGACACCATTTTATGAACTGTCTACGACAGGTAAGAGCCTCATCCCTGCTCTTTCATTTCATTACCTTTTCATGCAATTTTAACAGTGGATTTCAAGTTAAAAAGGAGGATGTTTAAAGTTTAGGTTGCTGGTAACTATCTCGGGTATGGTCATTTGACCTGCAATGGTCATGCTAGAGCCCAAAAGCTCGCATGATTCCATCGCAATGTTTTGAAAAACAGGTGCAATGGCATCGAGATCAACTTTTAGAAATTAAAAACTCATTTTAAAAGAAAAAAATGTTGATTTCATCCATGGAAAAAGCATTAAAAGGTGTTTATATGTTGTTTGCAGGAGAAATATGGTTGTAGAATGGAAAGAAAGAGGCCATGAGGCTGAGGATCACTAGGCATATCAAGATCCAACATGTGTAAATGATTTGAGGGATTGTGGCCTACTAAAATTCTTTTGGACCACAGGTTTGAGGGCACAAATGGAGTTATTTTCTTATCTGATTAGCCTGTAGGATGTAGATCGCGAGATCTTCATCATAAAAAGGCAGGAGCTAGAACTAGAAGAAATGGACATTTACTTCATCATGGGATTGTCCCGTCGAGGGGAAGCCATTCAACTCTTTGGATCCTGCCAAGGAGGTGAAAGTACCAGGACTCTGGTCCATAGATATTGTCCTAGTGCTGAGATAACGAATGGAGGCAAGGTGAAAATTGCAACTATCACCAATAACCTCGTTCTAAGAACAATATTTTTCACCATGGCACGTGTATCTGGCACGCAAGCTCTTCACGAGGCTTCCAAGTCTCATTTCAAACGCGTTATTGCTTGTTTGAATCCCACCATTTTCAACTGGTGTGGAGGTCTTTTGGTGAACATGAAGCACCAACTGACCAAGGGTAAGCACGGACACCTAAAGCAGTTCAGGTTTGGTTCCATACTAGTGACCTTCTTTTTGGAGCAAATACCACTCTTCTAGTACCAGTGGGTAGAAGTACCACATCCTACCCCCCCCGAGGCTCATGAGATGGAGCCAGCTCATGCCTCGAGGAGGCATGGGCCAACATATGCACTACCCTCCATAGTTCTTTGCATGGATTGAACACCAATTACTTATGGTGGATGACTATGCTTATGCAGGTGAATATTTCAGAGGGGATCCAGATCTACCTCTTCCACCAGGTGAGCAGTGGACCGACGCAGGTAAAAACTTGTTTTTTCAAAATTTTCAAGTTTTTATAATTTTTATGAGAATGCAATCTAAGACTTAATTTATGACAAATGTGCAGATGTGGGACTTGAAATAATGCTAGGCATGTCTCCAATAGCACGATGACTTACCCATCCAATAATGGTTGCAGACTACGAAGAAGGGGCTGACCCCTTAGCTGAGATGGAGCGCAACGTGGAGGTAATCACCCGAGGGGTTCCAGATTATGCCACTATTGACGATGGTCCACTGCGCTGGCAGAGACATACAGTTGGAGTCTTTGCAAGACTGTGTCGGATGTTAGGTTGAGTGATAATAGTAGTTGCATGCTCTCATCATGTAGGCTTTGAAAGACAAGTGTCTCAGAGCACTCTATTTTTAGACATTTTGATGTAAACACTCCAACAGACATGATATATATATATATATATATATATATATATATATATATATATATATATATATATATATTGATATCTCTGTGTGTGTTTGTTTTATTTCTACTTATGTGTTCGTAACATGATTCAGTTTTACAAATGACACAAATGTCTATCAAGAACAAAATTTGCTAATGCATTAGTTAATGTATTTAAATTACATGGAATATGTTGATATGTAATGTAATCAAAATTTCTTTCCAACAACTAACACGTAGATACATACGCAATATCTGTGGATTATGTACTGAATAATGATTGTTCAATTGTAACACGACGATCTGCGAATCCAAATTAACAACTAAATCGCTAATGCCAAGAGCAACTGCTTCTGACAAGAGTTCAATAATTGCACTATAATCAGTGATATTATTGGTTGTTCGGCCAAGGCAGATACCTTGTATGTTGATCATCTCACTATTAGGGTCATGGAGTACCCATGCTGCAGAAGAGAGGTTCTGTGTGCTACAACAAGCACCATTAGCAAAACCAATGTAATGACCTGATGACATCTACAAACCCAGTGGAACACAGGGTAAGTAAAGAAACATATGTCTACAAAGCAAAAAAACACACCAAAAAGTCAAAATGCACACTAATGTAAAAAAGTTATCATATGAATTTCATGCATAATACTTTTTGAGATACAACCCATTATGGGGCTGTGACAATGCATTTCCCTCATAATCACATAGCTCATAAGCACCTTTTTGTAAGGCACACTTGACAATGTAGGGCCCATTCCACATAGGTTTGAACTTGCTTACCCCCAACTTATCGTTGGCTTGATCATAAAGAAGGACCAAGTCGCCTTCAACAAAAGTGCGAGGAGAAACGGTTTGGTCAAAATGAGATTTGACTCGTTTCTTTTGAGCTTCGATAATCATCACAACGATGCGACGAGTCTCATCGAGTCTCTCAAGATATAGTAGCCGCTCCTCTTCAGGCAAGGTATCTGGAAGAAGTTCGATAGCTAGCTTAAGCGAAGGGATTTCGCATTTGATTGGAAGAGTTGCCTCTAAACCATACACCAACTGGAATGGAGTGAATCTAATGGCTATCTTACCAGAGGTTTGGTAAGCCCAAAGAGCTGAGAAAGGCATTAAATTCCAATCTCTTATGTGCTTCCCAACGATACGCTAAAGCATAGTAATCAAAACCTTATTGATTACTTCAACTTGGTCATTGGCCTGTGGATAATATGGAGTTGAGCTATCATGTCGAAGGCCCAACTGAGCAGTTAACTCCGCCACCATGTTCTGACGAAAATGTGATCCATGGTTAGTCACGATAGATTGAGGGAAACCGAAACATGCTATAACATGATTAGAAAGGAATCACACAATAGTGATACCATCAACATTATATGTAGGCATCGCCTCGGTTCATTTCGTAGAATAGTCGACAGCAATGATGATATAACCATGCCCCCCAGTTGAGCAAGGGTTACATGTCATGAAATCAATGCCCCAGTTGGAAAATGGGCCAACGGTAATGATGGGGTGTAGGGGTGCAGGAGTGGTACGTTGTTTGCAGTTGAACATCAAGCATTCCTGGCATTTTTGGACAGTTAGAATGCAATCTTTGAAGATAAAAGGCCAGAAATAACCGCCACGAAGGATCCTCTGAGTAGTGGCATATCCAGACATATGACTTCCATAAGCACCATAGTGGAAATCATTTAGGATCCCCTCAGCTTCTTCAAGGGTGAGACATCTGCGAAGGACAGAGTCCACACCGACTTGATACAAGGTGTCACTGAGGATCCGATAGGGTTGGGACTGATGCTGGATCCGGCGTCGGTTTGAGCGAGACAACTCAAATCAGAAGGCTTGGGTTTGGAGATAAAAAATAATGTATCCATACTAGGGGTCAAGAGTGTTGATCAGAAATATAATTTCATTCAGTATCTGCTCAGTAAAATCGGTTGGGGTGCTGGCAGACGAAAGAGCACAGATTAACTCGGCAAAGATGAGCAATTTCTTTGATTTGGCAGTAGTGAATTCCAAATCAAACTCCTGTAGGATGATAATCCATTTGGAGTATTTCCCCCTAGTAACTGGTGAGTCAGTATATAAGTCATGGGGTTGCAATCAGAAATTACAGTGGTTTTCATTAAAAGGATATAGTGGTGAAACCTTTAGACGGCATGAACCACTTCTAAAGCAAGCTTCTCTACATGAGTATAATGGGACTCAGTATCAAGAAGATTTCGACTCAAATAATAAACCATGTGCTCGTTGCCATCATCATCATCCTGAACTAATGCCATAGCAATAGCGTTATCAGTTGTAGTCAAATACATGAAATAATCGCGGTGATAATCAGGGGGATGGAGTAAAGGAGCACTAATCAGAGCTTTCTTTAAATAATCGAAGGATTTTTGAGAAAATTCATCCCAAGTAAAAGGAATCCCCTTCTTAAGTAAATGAGTATAACCTTTGGCAAGTTCAACGTAAGTCGGGATAAATCGACGAAGAAAATTACCTTTTCCTTGCAAGCTCTACAATTGCAGCAGTGATGAAGGAGGGGGTAGATTGACTGTAGCCTAAACTTTCAAAGGATCAATCCTGATCCCTTCACAAGACACGACAAAACCTAAGAGCTAGCCGAAATTGACAAAAAACACACATTTGTGTGGATTGAGATGGATATTATAATGTCGACATCGTAAAAAGATAGCTCTTAAGTGATCTGGATGGTCACGACATTTAGTCAAATGAGTAGGAAAATCGTCGAGGTATGATTGAATAATATGTCGAATGTCATGGAATGCATAGGACATTGCTCACTGAAAAGTGGCACCAACATTCTTCAGACCAAAAGGAATATTTTTGTAAGCGAAGGTACCCCAAGGACAGATAAAGGTTGTTTTATGTTGATCGGTGGGTGAAATGTTAATTTGGTTATAGCCAGAAAATCCATCCATGAAAGAAAAAATCTCGCTCCCTGTGCATTCGTCGATGATCTGGTCAATGAAGGGAGTAGGATAATTTTCTTTTGGACACACACGATTGATATCGCGGTAATCAACACAAACACGTATCATGCCCTGCTTTTTGGCAACAGGGACGATATTGGATACCCAATCCGTCAATGGAATAGGATAAATGAAACTTGCTTTCAAAAGCTTCTCTACCTCTACTTTGATAGCAACAACCTTTTGAGGATGCACAGGGCGAAGCCACTGTCGAACAGGCTTAGCACCAGGATATGCCGGGATCTTATGCACCACTACAGTCAGATCAATACCCAACATCTCCTCATATGACGAAGTGAAACATCTCGAAATTATTTAAAAAGCTGAGTATAGATCTTGATCTCATCTGGAGAACAAGAAACCCCAATATGGATGTTCTCGACAATTCTCGGTTTAACGGAAATGTCAATAGGCATCGTAACAATGATGTTTCCCATATTACCCTCTGATAAAATTTCATGTACCCAAACATGCGTTTGAAACGGAGGTGTAAAAGGATGAGAAACAGATGCTTCAGGACAAGAAGGCATCTCATTGAGGCGAGTGAGACAGGAAGAACGATGATGTAGACCATTTCATGGAACTTCCTCAAGAGACATGACCTTCAAGATACTTTTGTTAGTGGGGAATGTCTTGTTCAAGGGATCCAGAGAATCCCAAGAACCAAGGCAAGGGGATGGCACATTATTGTCCAGGTTTACACTGAAGACAACATAACTTTCTGAAGTGGCCATTGAAGCTAAAACAATTTCTTGATAATTTATCTCCAATGGACTTAAAGGCATAGTAGCGCCAAAAGAGTCAATTTGATCTTCATAAGGGATAATCCAAATATCCGTGGAATTCGAGATCATATTGACTGAATGAACATGCGGAGGTGGGAGAGTAAAGGTACCCATTAAAGCGGAGTCTTTGAAAAGACCAACGCCCACGCTCTCGTAAGGAATCTTAGTATTGCCCACATAAGGAACATTACCATTGGACAAACCAAAAGAAAAGAAATAAAGTTGATCAACCGTGATGATTTTTCCTTCATGAGGAAAACGAAGTACGTGGAACAAAGAAGACACTACACAAAACATGGCATGAGTCCAGCTTCGCCCGAGAAGAAGGTTGTAGTTGAGATTGGCATCTACAACTTCTACTTCTAATTCAACAATATTGCCTTCCAACGTAATCGGTAAGTTCATGAGAATACTGTAAGGTCGCGAACCTCTGCCGTCAAAGGATTCCAAGGTGTTCAGAGATTGGTTAAGGGGAGGAGAGCTAATGTCTTTCCAACACGAAACATACATGATGCAGATTGAATCACCTTCATCAATAACCGTTCAATGAATCATCTTTCCTTTGATAAGGACATGGATCATAAAAGTGATCTGATGAGGCAAACGAGGTACATGATTCTCTAAATCAAAAGTAATCACACTCGAATCAGAAGGATCAATAGCACCTATAGAAGACAACAGTGATTTCTGTTGCATTGGAAAGGATTGAAAAACCCAAGGAAGACATCATCGAAGGTGCCTGAGCTAAATCCTCAATAATATTGTAATGTTGCGCAACTCTGGCATTCGTATTGTAAGATGACTTCCAAATTACACCCTTAAGGGGTGGTCGGATGAAGGACTCACCATTAGGGTGCTCGATGTGGAGTGGACTAGATGGAGTATAAGTAGAAGGAGCATCATGGGCTTATTTCTTCGTAGTATATTTAGATGTAGCTTGATAGTCCTTGGTTCGAGTAGCGATCAAGATAGGTTATGAACCTTGCATCATGATCATTTGGGAACCTAAGGAAGCAAAAGACTGAGGTTGGTCTACCAATTGGGTCTGTTATGACAGAAAAGGTTCTTTTAAGACAACTGGAGTCCCTTTTAGCAAGCGACTAACTTCAGATCATCAGGGAAAATCTTTAGTGTAATATCCTCCTCACAAATGAGGCAAGGATACTTTGGCTTTCTTCGAGAAGCATCATCAAAAGAATATTCAAGAGGGTCCTGTTTTGGGGCATCGACTTTGGCCTTACCTTTGCCTTTCTTTTTACCTTTGGAGGATTTATCTGTTGAGGTAGACTGGACAACATGTACTTCAAAGGTTTCACTAGGACTAGATGAATTCTTAGAGAGATTATTGGAACCAGTGTTCGAAACCATTTTCTGCTTCGAAGAAGCTTTCGTGGGAGTCTGAGACACGAAACCAATCACATCGTTAATAGGTGGTGTATCTAGAGATTTTTATGTTTTCAGATCCGATGATGGTACCAGAGCATCGAGTAACATATTGAGCATGGTCAATAGCTTGTTCTTCAGTAACACATCCACTCATGGCTATGTCATTAGCAATATTGCTGATGAACGATTTTGTGAACCATTCTATCAACAACTCATCAGCAATTTCAAACTTGATGAGGTGATGCCTACATCTCCATTCATGGATGTGATCAGAGATGTGGGTTGCGGTGTCTTTCTTTAGTGACGTAAGCAGATGGGTGCCAGTTTCATAGTGAACCGACAGCTGGAAATGAGTAAGAAAATCCATAACAAGAGAGTTGAAGTCACCGTAGGTACCTTGAGGCAATTCAATGTACCACTTGGCGGCAGCACCTGTGAGAGTTCTTTGAAAGAGTCGAAGATGGATAGAATCATCAACATATGAATTGGAGGAACACCAGAGGTGATATGTCATCACATGGGCTTGTGGATCCTCCTTCACTTTTCCCTCAAATTTGGGGCAATCACTCAGAATCTTCGATGGAACTGGAGGCCAGTATGGCAAATGAAGAATGGGATCATTCGTGAGCCTAGAAACATCGAGGAGTTCCAACATAGCCAAGAAAGGAAATTATGTGTTAAATGACATATAGGGCCTTTGAGGAGACCCAAATTGTGTAGTCCATCCTTGATGGTAAAGATTTTCCCCCATAGTGGTGGATTTTGTCCATATGGAATTTTATTTTGTCCCCAATGAGGGTTACCTTGCCCATAAGGAGCATTGTGTCCTAGGTAGGTTTGATATTGCCCACCCATAGGCCGCTGATGAGCATTATATGTGGCATACGGGTTATAAGGCTGTTGAACCTGCTGACCTTGGACGTAAGGATTTTGAACCTGCTGATGCAGGGGTTGACCTTGACCTTGCAAAGGCTGACCTTGCTGATACACATATAAGGCATTTTGTTGCCAAGGTTGACCTTGTTGCTGCAAAGGTTGGCTTTGCTGCTATAAAGGTTGGCCCTGCGACTGTAGAGGCTAGCCTTGCGAGGAAAAAGGTTGGGAGGATTGTTGAAAAAACAACGTTTGCAGCTGCAAAGGTTGATGCGACTGTTACAAAGGTTTACCTTGTGGTTGTAGCAGTTTCCCTTGTTGTTGCAATGCTTTCCCTTGCTGCTGCAAAGATTTCCCTTGTTGCTGTGAAGGTTTCCCTTGCTACTGCGAAGGTTGTCCTTGTTGCTGCAAGGGTATCTAGATAGTTCCTAGGGTGATACCTTGAGGGTATTGATAGTTCCTGAATTGGATCTAGCCATATCCACCAAGCACAGTGGATTGGCCAGGCTAAACATAAGGCCCAACTTGAGGAATGTAAGGTAGATTTACCATAGCTTGCGAACCATATGGGACATAAGCCAGATAATGGAATGGGACCTGAGCCATATATGACTGCTGGTACTGGACATTACCTAACCCTAATGGACCAATAGGGTTAGGAATAGCGCCATAAAAGGGTTGATTCATTCCAACCATGTGAGTTTGTAATCCACTCACATTGGTTTCGCCAGACATCATGGGGATATTCGGATCTTGCCCCCAGGTGGTGGCACAGTTTGTCCACTCACTGGAGGGGTAGAAGAACTTACCGAGACCTGACCTGAGACTGTCAGTTGAACTAGAAGAGTCAACCAAAACGACGAGATAGGTTGAGATGGAATGGTAGGTTGAACCGGAACTGAAGTGACTGCAATTTGTATAATTGGTCGGGAGGTCATGTTCTGAACGAACGAACCTGATGTAGACATAGCAGCAAAAGACTAGATGGGTTTTTGATACAATTACGAGGCACTAGGAGTGCCTAGAACAAACTGAGCTAGAGAGGTATAACCATGCGGAAATATGGGCTCACTAAACTCAGGATAAGAGAGAGACGGGACTCATCCCGTAAAAGGGAAACCTTCTGGCGGGAACTCGTATCCATGCTCATCATCTTTGTGAGGAGTGTGTGTAGCAGAAACTTTCGAATGACCCAGAGAGGAGACTAGGATCTCACCTTCTGGATCCATGGATGGAAACAACTAGCGACGAGGAA
The DNA here is from genome assembly GCA_031772625.1 of Pinus tabuliformis. Lineage (NCBI taxonomy): Eukaryota > Viridiplantae > Streptophyta > Pinopsida > Pinales > Pinaceae > Pinus > Pinus tabuliformis. Next base: position 486,848,220 of record CM062820.1, read on the forward strand.
CCAGAGACATCCGAGGAGATAACTCCAAAGGAATATCAGGTTGATCGTACGAACTGTATGGATGTTGTGGAGATATCACAACAGGATTGAACAATGGGTTCGGTGGATAAACAATCAACCTTGGCAAAATTTCTAGAGTCGGCAGACTCTTGGGTGTCTAGATGGGATTATCAAAGGAATCCGGATCAGATTCTTGTGGTGACCACGAATTTTATGGAGGTGGGAGAAGACAAAGGTTGGATGCTCAAAACAATTCCAAGTTCAACACCTTAATCTTCAATCGACTGAGGAAGTTCTGGATGAACTCCTTCGGAGGACCCTCAGTATTGGACAACGAAGGGGAACTATGAGATGGACTCAATTGTTCAACCATGATGGCTTCCCCTCAACAACAAAAGGGAAAGGAAACAAATTGATTAAGACTTTAACAATTTTGAAATTAACACGGAATTACTCAATTTGGTCTAAGAAGCAACTTCTTGGGATGTCATGTTTACTATGGGTAGCTATATTTTAGAAACAAAAAAAATGACTTTTTTCATATTTTAAGAGTCGATAAAAGGGTGAAAAGGTGACTCTAGTCACTTTCAATAGTTTTATGACCGTGAAAGGACAAGTTGCTCAATTATCTCTTCAAATTTAAAGAGTTAGAAAAGATGAAATGACAGCTCTGGTGAATATAGGTAAAAGGAGTACCAAGTAACTGTGAACTACAATATACACCTCAGCCAATGAATTGACCAAGGACTTGACGTACATGTAGGAAATCTCCTTAAATGTTGTGTTCAGTGTATCACATTTACAGGGTGGCAGACTCGACTTCCTATCGATAAAGGATTTCAACCTAGAGGGGTCTCCCTTTATATACGTGACGGTACAGGGAGAACAAGTTCATGCTAGCGCTATCTAATGTCGAAGCTAATGACATATGCTAAGTTTTAAAGGCGCCATAACACATCTCTAACCTAGACCACTAGATATGGTCGTTAATGTTTCAAATTCTCCTTAGGTTAATTGATAGCTTTTAAAGTTGATCTTGTAATTATGTCTCAATTTCAAGGCCTTAACGATGTCGTTTCTTCCTAAAATGTAAACTAGATGATGAAATGAATTCTTTCAATTTGATGAAGGCTAGCTATGTAGGGAAGAAAATCACTCAAATCATGCATCAAACCAAATGCAACATGCTTCTATGACCATATTCGAATGTAAAATGAAAAATATGAAATCTAATCCTTCATATGATAAGCAAATGCAATGCCGAATCTTAAAGCAAAATCTCTAAGATATAATGATGATTTTTCTTTTCGCTTTTCAAGATGCAACAAACGTAATCTAGTGCAAAGGGAAAGAGAATGCAGGCAAACCAAGAAGTATGAAAATCACTTTCACATCAATGATTCGAATGCAACGCAAAATGTTCCAAAAACTAAAAAAAGAATTGCACTTTCACTTTCAGTTTGGAACATAAAAAACTTCAAAGCAAACACTTCCTTTTGATCCAATGAGATGATTGAATTATAATTTATCATTGGTCCAAGGAAGCTTAAGCAACTTTCACTATATCCTCTAGTGAAAACAACTTAATTCACAAGACCCAAAGGTAATATGCAAGCATGTCTGAACACACAAAGACTTTTGAATGTAGGCAAACAATCTCTGATCGGAAGACTGACAAGTGTAATAAGATTGACCTAGAAGACCTAGAACCCTAAAAGGATAATCAAACTTAAAAAACACTCAAGCCACGTCAAAAGGCAGTTGCAAGCAGATAATAAGATAGCCAATGAACAAACACACTAGAAAATCACAAGGAGAAGACAACTGAAATTGAAAATCATAGAGAAAACCCTAAATTTCGAAGTTTTTTGCATTCATCGCACCTGTTAGCGATAAAGTAGTGATTGTCGCCATTGTAACTAAAAAACCCGCTATATCGTCACGACTGTCAGGCTCATATCCTTGATGGTCGAGGAAAAAGGAAAATAAATCTAAAATTTTCAAAAACAGCTCAAGCTAACGATTTTCGGTCATCTACCAAGTAATGAAACTGACTACAAGCAAGTAATGAAGTCTAAAAATCAATGGTTAACCAAACTCGTTAAAAGACATGGTGAAGGATATGAAGGAAAAGGTCATAGGCTCCCCAGTGGAGTCGCCATTTTGTTTTCAAGGTTAATCCTCTCTGCCGACAAACACGATACATGTAGCTCAATGAGTGGGTCTAGCGACTTGAGAGGACAATCAACTAGACATCTTCCTAGATTATGACTAAAAAATAGAACAAGAGAGGAGGCCTACCTTGCTATGATGCTAATCCAATTCCCTTTGTTGAAATCCTCAAACTGCTTGTGTCAAGGTCTTGTTCTTGCTTCTTTCAACACTTATGTACCTGCACAAAAAACCAAGAGACAACAAAGCATACCAAAACTAATAGCAAATCCAATAATAATCTATTTACCTGATCAAGGAATGCCAAACAAATACATACATGAACATATATATTGGGAAGATGAACCAATAGTTGTATTAGTATTTAAAGAATAAAGGGAAAGCTTACAACCATAGCCTTGATGTTGAAAGGCTCTCCCTGAGTTGTAATCCAAGTCCAAGCCAAGAAACTCTCCAACACTCCTTCTCCAAGTCTAATGAATGGTGTATAGCACAAGCTCAACATAAGGGTGCAAATGGACATTGATCAACCATTTGGGAAAGGTAGAGGGGAAATTTATAGGCAGAGAGAGGGAGTTGGACCTCCTTCAAAGATAGTATTAGGTCCACATCTTAAGGAGGTAGCTTATAGGGACGAGACCAACAAGTCAATTTAGGAGGATTCGGCCTCATCTATGCGAAACCACCTCTAGCTCGTCGCTCTGGAAGCTTCTAGATCACAAAGCTTCTCATCCTCTTTGTGAAAACTTCCTTTTTGAGACCATCGTGAGTATGAGAGAAAATAAAGTGATGCCATCATTGGCTTAACAGGTGCAACAGGCGATCATCATGGTTTTGAGCTTCATAAGGGTGATGATTCTTGTTTTAGGGCTTCATGAGCTATTTCTTTAGGGAAAGATCTAGATATTTTCTAGGGAAAGTTAAAGGAGGGATTTGAGCTATATACATCGATGAGTATATTGTATAATGATCATGTTTTGGGCACTTCACTGTATGTCACAGGGAAGTGCAGGAGGCGTGACAAAATATTGTGTAATAGTTAGGTGAATAACAAAGTCCATTTGGTTAGATAGATTTACAATCAACACCTGCTCCACATGCATATTTCATAGCCTACTGCAAGATTTGATTTTGAACAATAGGGTTTTCTACACATTAAAGGGATTGACCTAATGGTGTGAAGGGTGTGTTGGGAGGATACGATGAGTAGGGAGTAGTTTATGGGGGATTAGGAGTGTATGGAACTATGGGATTTGAAGGTCTATAGGGTGAAAATGAATGCGTAGTAATAGGCGTGGTAGGAGGATAGGGCATATAAAGGGGAATACATTTTACAATAGGAGAAGGAAAAGTAGGAGGACTTGTAGAAATAAGAGATGGTGAGTATGGTGGCATAAGCGAGGTTGGATGACGATTAGGATGCACAAATGGTAAGGATAACTAAAAGGTGTATTATAAGTACTGAGAGAATCCATTGGAGGATTGACTAATGTAGGGGGGGCAGAGTAATATGAGGGAACATGAATTGGATAACTTCTAGTTAAAGGGGAAGGCCTACTAATAGATGAGCGGATAGGAGTTGGTTGGGCAAGGAAAGGTCTGATGGACTTGAGGGATTCAAATTTTGAATCAGTAAGTTTTCCAGTCATGTCTACAGGATATACCTGAGACCCATTTGGGTACAACAAACCCCAATTTCTTGTTGGGCCATGTTGATTATTATCTTCATTAAAAATATCCCAAAAATTTGTTTGTAGCAGACGTTACTAGTGGAGTTGGGTGGGTGGATGTTTTAGTAGATGTTTTTATAAAATGTGTCTATAATAAACTAATGCACCAATGCATTACCATACCTATATGCATCAGTGCTTAAAAACATATGGTGCATCACTACAGACTTATTTTTTATAATAAATTAAAAAATAGTGATGCACTAAGTACATAATGCCCACCAGTGCATATACAACTCGATAACACTAGAAAAAGGTTGAATTTAAAAATCTATTGGTTGTAAAATTCATTTTTTCCAGTCTGGTGATATATGCTGAGAACACCCTATGCTAAACTAGTACACAAATTCCCCGATGCATAAACAATATGGCGCACCATGGTGGATTTTTTAATTTAAAAATGATGGTGTGCTTATTATAATATATGCATTAGTATTGTTAATTTAACTGAAATACCCAGTGCTTAACAGACAATGGTGCACCATTGCAAAGTTTTTTTTATCCAAATAAAAATAACGATGTGCTTCTTATATAAGGCACACTGATGCTTATACTAGTCAATGGCACTGAAAAAAGGTTAAATTAAAAAAAAAAATCGGTCGTAAAATTCATTTTCACAATTTCAGTGCTATATTTGCACGATGCACTGGTGCTATTGATGTACTTAAACACCCTGGTGTGTTATTACCAAAGCACACTTCTATAGGGTTTTTAATTTAAGAAAGAAGTGGTTCACTTAGTAAATCGTATGCATCAAAGTTGTTACCAGAGTGCATTGGAACAGGGTTAATATATATATATATATATATATATATATATATATATATATATATATATATATATATATATATATATATATATATATATATATATATATATAGATATAGATATAGATATATATACATATATATATATACTAGTCGTAAAAATCATTTTTACCATTTGCAGTGTTGTATAGCTCTCAAGAACTAGTGCTACTCTTGCCTCTGTCAAGTGCCCTGTCGTCAGTGCTTCCCTTACTTGTCATCCCATCATCTGATGGTCAGTGTGTGGGTTTCAAATTTTCTCAAATGGTGGTGAAATTTGTTTTATTCATTTACATGAAAACCATGCCTCCTCGATGGGAAAATGTCCAAGTAATGTCTATGTTTCTCTCCTATTTAATTTTTTAGCTTAGTAGGATTGAAAATTAGGTTAAAAAATTCATTGTTTTTATTTTTTTTCCTTCGCAGTGCATTCAATAGGTTCTTCTCAGACTAATAACAGTGCACCTTATAAATTTACAGGGTGCACCAAAAATTGGTGTATTAATGTAACACACTGCAATTGTTTCGGTGTGTTTGGTAAATTAAAATGCAAAGGGAAAAGTTATAATTTTTATGGCAGTGTGTCTGCTAAATTTACTTCCTAGTGCATTTATATTTACCAAATGTACCACATGCATGGTATGAAAAAAAATATAGCTCGGTTCATTCGATAACTTGAACATTGCATTTTAGTGCAAAAAGCTTATACATCTGCAATGATATGAAATTTTTTCTCAATGCACCGCATTGAAAATAAAGATAACCAATATTTTTTGTATGTATGCAAACCAAAAGTAGTGTGTCATGTGGCTTTACGCACCATGGTCGTTGCTTTCATGTTTTGTGGTGCATTAAGTTTGGTGCATTCTTGTTTTTTTGGCGCACCGAGGATGATTGTTTTTTTAATTGAAAGTTATATGCCCATATTTATAAATACATTTTTCATTTAATAGAATAAATTTATGTTTTATGTATGAGGCTGATGTATTTTATATGGCAATCATGTAGCAGAGACATTAATAGAGGGAGAAACAACAACAGTAGGAGAAAATGGCAGACCTATACAATGTGGTCCAACCGTGGGAGGCACAAGAGAGGGAGATATATTTATACCCTTTCCCTATTACCGCAGCGACCAAATTGCTCTTGAGGAATGTAATCATCCTTAGGTACGATGAGGAGGCTACATCCTTGAAGGCGCACTCTAGGTTGTTTGCACTATTTATTCGTTGGTGGGATGTCCACCAACAACCTTTCCATGTTGATCCTGACACGTGGTATACGCCCTCTGAGGGGCAAATATATTTTATCACTGGCCTATCCAGGAGAGGGGATGATTTCCCCAGATCCCTAATGTCCCCCTTGGTGTTGTAGCAAAGATTCAACTTGTCTAGTCTCAGATATATGTCGGGGATCATATAGCGTGTCCAATAGATTTTCACATGTGTGGTGGATAGCTACATATCGCTTCTTTTGGTGCAAAAGATGTTAGGTGCCTCTCATTATTACTTAGTACCATTGCACATTATACTAGTGATAGGAAGCGCATTAGTTTCCCTCTTTTGTTTTATGTCGATTCTTTGATGCAAAGGCCACGGTGTATCAGATGGTCTATCATTTTTTTGCAAATTTTGTTTATGGCTTTAGATAGATATCGTGCTATGATACATGGGATGGTGAACTTCTGTTTCACTTCAGAGATTTTTTGTTTCTTTTTTGAGAGGTTTCCGGAAACGAGGCCTACTTTTTATTCTTGCCTTCCTAGGCTGATGACTGAGGTGCATATATGCATGTGGGGCAATATGATGCCCAAGAGGGGCCTACCAGAGTATCTGGCCAAGATTTCTGCTAAGGCACTGGGGCTACTGGCCAGTAAGGCTGACCACATGTTTATCTTAGTGTCGTGTCCATATGTGGGGATGGATTGGAGACAATGTCCCAACATCCTCTGCACACTAGATGAGCCTGCATGTGATAGAGGTAATATTAGTTTTTATTTAAATTAATCTAGTTTCATTTTATTGTCTTAATTAATTAGAATAAAATTTATTTTTAGCACATAATTTAACTTGTTTTATTAAATTGTTTAATGAAATTATCTAATTATTATTGTGTACTATATATTTTGTATACATCGACAGTTTCGTTGGGGACATGCCTCCTCCCCCACTGGAGGGAGATGTAGATATGGTTGAGGCCCTATAGCGTGACACACATCCTTAAATGCAGAGGGGCGTAGACACGTAGGGTTGGTGTCAGATTCAGTATGGACTACTGTGACCGACTCTCTAGACTTTCGGTTGAGGAGGGAGTTTTCCCTGTGAGGGATCGAGACATCAAGGTAGAACGTAGGATCTTGGAGCTCTTGAGGGATTGTCTATGATATATTTCTTATGTGTCATATTTTTGGAGATGCCAAGCTACTTTCAGCGAGGACAAATGCACATGCAACAAATATGTCACATGATTCTTCACCCAGTTCTACCCCATCGCACAATGATGATCAGGGTGGGTATCCTTCTAGTAGTACTACCCCATCAGATCATTGATTAGGGTGTCAATGATCCTTCTAGTAGTACTCCACCTCCTCATCATTCACCTCATGATCACCCACTGGTGCTGCCTCATGTTTCTCTTAAGAGAAAAAACCAATCATCTTCTCCTCCACCTCATAGTTTGATTGTTGAGGCAGTTGACCATCCATCATCTTCTGCTACAAACCATGATGCCACTACTACATCTATTGTATAAGATATTTTATAGAATTTATTTGAATTTCTTCTACACACACACATACAAATAGGCACATATATATGGTGCATTTCTTTTGTTCATGTTGATGTACATAATTAATATGTTGGTGTTGATGTGTATATTGTTAGGTCATGTTAGATAATTTCATGTAAAGTGCTTGAGGATAGATGTGTATGTGATAACAATTATTTGGCATGAGATGTATATTTGAGGATGTGTGTGGTGACGATGTTAGATTACAATGCTTGTCTTTTGTTAGATGTGATAACGATGATGATGCCCTATTATATTATTAGATTTATGTGCTAGCTAATGACATTTATATTTTCTAGCGGTGTATATAATTAGATGATGTTAGCAAATTTGAAGGTGTATTTTAGATGATGTTTATGTTTGTTAGATGGATATCATCATGATGTTTATTTTTATGAAATAATATTTATTATAGATTATGTATTGATGAATTTATATCAAAATTTAATATATGAAATTACATGCAAAACAACTTTAAAAAAAATGCAAAGATATTTTTATAAATTACAAAGTTTAGTATGGTTGAAACTATAATTGTAAAATTACCATAAATGTTTTTCTATTGCTTAGATATTTCATTCATATTCATTCTAACCTAATCAGTAAAATATTTCAATACTCACAAAAGATTATAATTGCTTGAAATATGAATAACAAAAATAATTTAATATGAACGAACAAGTCTTAAATTTTTTAATTAATTAATTAATTAATTTATTTATTTTAATGAATGAACCATAAAAGAAATTTAAACTTAATATTTATAACAACTCTTACCAAATTAAATTAGAAATTTATCTCTCTAAAGACGAGGATCAATAAATGTAAAATAATGCTTGTGAAGTTACTTGTAGCTGGGGATTTGCTCTATTGGAAGTTCTCCCTTAAAGAGGAAAGTGAATTTTTTTCTAGTAATACAGATATAAAATTTTGGTGTTATTTTGGTCCTTTATTTGCTATTGTGGTTTAAATTTATCTTTTTTTTTTTTTATAATAAACATGAGTTAAATACTACAAAAATCATACCATATTAGATTTAAATTTTTGACAAATAATATGTTTGATTATTTCTTAATGAACAACTTACGAAATATATCTTTTCCACATACTTATCATGAGATAATCACTAAATTTCATGTTTTCATATTTCTCCTAGCTAATACATCATGTTTACAATGATAAAGACATGTATACTTTAAATACTTTACTTATAAATACTTAAAAATAGATATTTATTTTACATAATAAAAATAGGAAAGAAAAATGCATCACCAAGTCTATTAGAAAGTCAAGCAAATGCCTCTTAATCACCATCACATTATTTATCATTTAATTCTTAGCCACAAAATATTTTTTAATTCAAGTTTTATTTATAATTACCACTGAAACGAAAAGTCAAAACTCTTTCATTATCCATGAATAAAAAGTAAAAAATTCTCATGCATACATGTAAGCCCATTTGTTTTCTTATGGTCCATAAAAAGATGTAATCAACATTTTATACATGCATAAGACCTCCTTTTAGTTTACATAATGTTGCAAGAACTGTAATTTAAATATAGTAAACATGACATTACCTCTCATGTCAGTAATCTAATCTTACATGTTAATACACAATTTTTTCATTGTTAAAGCCCTAATATAATTATCACTACATGATTTATATTGATTTTGATATAAAAATGAAGAAAAAATGTGTGAAATAATTAATAACTAGTAAGTATCTAAATCTTCAATAAATCTACAATGTTGTTTCCAAATTCCCCATTTTCTCATTTTGGTTATATTCTTCTCATTTTCCTATTTGAGAAGGATTGTCACCTTGAATCCTTATTATCATAGATATTGTACACAATTTTTTAACCTCAAAACAAGGGAGGTTATTTTACTATATTGAAAAACTTTGATGATGGTTGGAATAGGCCTTTAAGTGCACATATATAACAAAGATAGGATTTTTCTTCTCCATTTTGTATCACTTTGTGAGTTATTTTAGATTGATACTCACAATGTCATTTGAGAAAGGAGATAATGAGTATATGTAGATTGATATATTAATAAAATATAGTTATAAATAAGCATTCTTAATGGAGTGCACACCTTTAGGATTCAAAATGAACTTTTATATTATCTAGATTAGAAAATGTTTTATATTAGAAATATATGTTTGGGGTCACAAAAATACAACAAAAGAGTACAAAATTGATAACTCATGCTTAGAATTACAATCTTTTGATCCATCCTAATGTCTATCCAAAGCCTATAGAAGAAATCTACCATAAATTAGATTTAAAAACATTAAAAAATATGTTAAAATTTTAATTTTTAAATTAGAAATTACACAATTGGAAACACTTAGTTTTAAGTGTAAAAATGTTTATGAATCTTACTAATTCTATAAAATTCCAACAAGAAGAATAGAAAACAATATAATGAAAACAATATTTATGTTTTCACCAACTTCACCAATTATTTATGTTGCATCGTGAAAACAAGGGAGGTTATTTTACTATATTGAAAAACTTTGATGATGGTTGTAGTAGGCCTTTTAGTACACATATATAACACAAATATGATTTTCCTTCTCCATTTTCTATCACTTTGTGAGTTATTTTAGATTGATACTCACAATGTCATTTGAGAAAGGAGATAATGAGTATATTTAGATTGATATATTAATAAATTACACTCTTAATGGAGTGCTCACCTTTAGGATTCAAAATGGACTTTTATATTATCTAGAGTAGAAAATGTTTTATATTAGAAATATATGTTTGGGGTCACAAAAGTACAACAAAAGAGTACAAAATTGATAACTCATGCTTAGAATTACAATCTTTTGATCCATCCTATTTTTTATCCAAAGCCTATAGAATAAATATACTGTAAATTTGATTTAAACACATTAAAAAAATATGTTAAAATTTTAATTTTTAAATTATAAATTACACAATTGGAAATACTTATTTTTAAGTGTAAAAATGTTTCCACTGGAAAAAAACATGTAAAAATGTTTGTGAATCTTACCAATTATATAAAATTCCAACAAGAAGAATAAAAACAATATACTTAGTGAAAAAAACAAAACAAAAACATATAACAATAGTATAAAATGATGAAATAACACAAGTACATATCACTCTCCATTTTCATCACCCTAATTATCTTCCTCTCTTGGCATGATAACATTTTTTTTCTAAAAAATATGTTTTGATCTAGGGTCATGTCTTAATACGAATGACCAATCCCTATCCAACACATCTGGGTAAAAAACACCTAGTTGTAGTGTTTGAGGAAAACATAAGGCTCCCTATCTTCATGCCACATCTTTCTAAAGTTGATAGATATCATCCCACTATTGCGATCTTCCTTTACAATATTCTGATCAAAGGTGTCCCACTACTTGATCACGGTGGCTAGAACAACTAGATTCGTCGAAATCAACTTTCACTCCACAGTCTTGTGTCATGCATCCATCATTGGCATACTCCATGCGAAAATGATGTCCATATGCCCACATAGATGGGAACAAATGCACATATAAAAAGTGAAAAAATCATAGTTTCATGTGTCCAATATGTTATAGACATTTTTGTGCCTAACAGCATGAAGCATGAAATGTCAATAATCTGAGGGATCCAAAGTCCCTAAACATGTTGTTCCTACCCCTAGAGGAACAAGGTCAACAAACCACAGCACTGAAAATCAGTTCTCCACCTGAAAACACTCAAAAACAAGCTATTTCTGGATCATGTCAGCTGCTCCACTGAGCATCTGCGCTGAATGTCAACTGCTCCACTCTGTACCTGCGCTGAATGTCAAAACTAATGAAGGCTACCTGCGCTGGGCGAGATTGGCCAAGTGGCACAGTCATTCTGCAAGGTGTCAAATGCCCAGGAAGCTTCCAAAATGACACTTGGATCAGGGAATTCGCCTTGTGATGAGTAAGAGGATCTAGATCTCCAAGTGGAAGCAAGAAAACTCCAAGTGGACTCAAGAACTGAAGTATAACTGAAGTGGGAGAGGACACTAGTCAGCTTCATGCCAACCTCAAGCTGACTCATCCTTTCTCCAAATCTCCTATATATAGAGCTCTCTCATGAGGTCTATGGGAGGCTGGAATCTTGTGAATGTAAGGAAGTGCTGTTGGTTTGTGCATAGAACTATTGGGTGATTGCTTTGAAGGAGGTGAAGAGGAGATTTCTTTCTGCTGGGAGGTGTTGCTGGATTGGGCCTATTATGGTTGTAACACTCTCAGAACTTTACTTCTTCTATTAATAAAGTATTTGAGGTTCTTCTATATGCATGTGTCTCTATGGTGAATTGATGCTTGTATATTTGATTTATTCTAATCCTTGAATCAGTTATGGATGTATGCTTCTTGTAGTTTCCTTTCTTTGTGCTTTTACAGGATCTTTGTGTAGCTGGGTCGGTGAAAGAGCAAGGAGCTAGGAGCAAGCAGCAAAGAGGGAAGATTGGATCACCCATTAGCGGAAGATAACGGTTAGTGGATCCCTTTTCTCTTCTCTCTCTCATCTCATAAAGAAGTAATCTTGAATAGCTTTGCATTCAGTTGTTGCTGAGGTACTATCACCCTTAGAGTGGGATAGGGTCATTCCGTATTGGATACTTTTCCCAACAACAAATTGGCGACTCCACTGGGGATCGTATCTTGTTGGTTGTTTGTGTTTTTGCTATTCATTTCATAAACAAAGGGAGTACCGAATCGAACTGTGTTTGAATCATTCAAATACAAAGTAGAGGGCAGCGACTCTAGCTCAGTTTCTGGGCAAGTTTATGATTTGAAGAGCTGATCCACAAGGACTCTAATAAGCTCTTAATGATAGCTTTTCATCCTCCTTGTCATCCCTTAGTGTGTCCTTGACTGATAGCTTCTGATTTGAGCAAAAAATGTGAATTTTTGAGCAATCTGTGACCCGGAAACCACCAGAAACGAAAGTTTCGTTCTTCAGTGCAGGCTGTACAAAGGCTGTTTGCATTTCAGCGCAGTTCCCGAAGGGGCTACCTGCGTTGAAGGTCAAACAGGCAGTGTTCCACCTGCGCTGGACCAGTCCTGCCTTGTGCTGCTGGGGTTTCCTGTTGTTTCTTGCCCTGTTTTCACTCTTGTTTTTGCTGTTTGTTACCAGTTAGTGGGCCTATCTGAAACCAACTTTCCTTGTCACTATTCCGCCTCAGTTGTATAAAGAAACTGTGTTTGTTCTTTGTGTATTTCTTGTACATTTACAGTTTCCCATAACGAAAGTGAACTAGTCTTGCTGTGACCTCTTAGGTCTAGACCTGTGATAAAGTGTCGTTTTGATCTTAAGAGTTAGTTTGTTTGCTGTTCATAGCTGATTGAGCTTTTGCTTTCGTCATATGGTTTGAATTTATATATTTCTAGTGTCGAAACAAGTAAATCTTAAGGTGTCTTTTGATTTTGGACAAGCTTGTTTGCTTTCACTTGAAATTGAATTCAAAATTATACAACAGCTTTCTTTTTGCATTACACCAACATTAAGAAAGAGAAAAGAAATACTTGCATTGTGCATATACATTATGACAGTCTGCATGTTGATTTAGGGAAAAATGCATTAGTGTGTGCTCTATGATCTGTGTGAAAAGGTGTTATCTTTCTTTTCCCTCAGTAGTTAAGGTTTTCAAAGTTGAAAGATTGAAAAGCTTGCTTATCATCTTAGACTGCATTTAGGAGTGTTATCATACATCTCGTGGTGATCCATAAAGGCAAACTACTAAACAAGATCAACCTTAAAATAAATTGAATTTACATAACAACGCATTGAAACATAACGCAAACACATAGAGGTCTAAGCTAGAGACGTGTTCCGGCGTCGTTAAACGTGATATCTTAGCATTGAGTGGTTGGGTGATTCCTCCACGGTGAAGCGATAAGTATCAATACGGACTTGTGCTCCCACGTACCGTCGCGTATATATTGGGGGACCCCTATAGGAATAAAGCCTTTATCCAATAGGAAACCGTGTCGGCCGCCCTACTGATCGCAATGCAGTGAACACAGCATTCACGAAGATCGACCACTCGTACCGTAAAACGTATTCTGTGGTTTTGCGAAAAGTTTGGCACACCCTCTGCCTAGAACTCCAGAGCAGTTTCTTTTGGCCTTTTTCAAACTCTATAACTGAAAAAGTCCATCCGAGCATTTGTCACTTCGGGCTCGTTAAAACATCGAAGGAGACTAGAGTCATCTTTAGCTTTTTCTCGACTCTTAAAAAGTGAAAAAGCAAGTTGTGTCTAAGCGTCGTTATAAAATTTATTTTAAACGGAACATAATCACCTCCTATTCCCGCGTTGATCTTAAAGTTGACAACATGGAAAGCCCCAACCAAGGAATTCCACATGATGGAAATCCTAGTCCATTCTCCTCTTGGGGAGAAGTTGGTGCGCCCCACATGGCCACATTGTCGCTTCCAGGACTGACAATTGGCCTGCCTATTTGGCTATTCTCAACTAATGTAGTTCAGACCACCATGGTTCCTGAACAGTCGAGTCAACAGTTAGATGAGTCTAGAGCTGCCCACCAGCCTTCAACTTCCTATAACTCTTCCTCCAATCCTTCATCTTCGAAATGTAGAGCCGGCAAAAGCCAAGCTCCCATGGAGAAGAAGGAGAAGAAAAAGAAAGAGAAGAAGAAGAAGGAGCCTAAGGCGACTGGGGGCAAGCAAACGACATCTAACAAAAATCCACACACAGCACAGACCGGGCCTAAGTCGCCATGTGTCATATGTAGAGGAGACCACTTCCATAGAGATTGTCCCTGTATTCCCCGGATACTAAGGGACTGGTCCCCTCGTTTGCACAATTCGGGAGCATCAACCTCTGATAGCCATGTTGATTGCGTACCGTCAACCAGCGAAAGTGAAGGTTCAAGACAAAGAGGGGGAGTAAGATCCCCCTGCAGACTGTGTGAAGGCGGTCACGCCATCCACCGTTGTCCCTTCTTAGACGAAGCGAAGAGAGTTTTGGAAGATCGTATGGTTTCACCGGTAATACTTCCTCCTGGATACAAAAAACTCATGCCGAGTCCTTCGTTGGTTGAAAATACAGCTGGCCTGCTCAAGTGGTCAGCTGAAGCGTCAGTCATTGAAAATGAACCTACTGAATCCAGACCAGACGAAAGTCTAAAGGTCGATACGGCAGTTGACCCGGTTCTTCCTTCAGAGGTTTCATCCTTAAATGACACCGTCACTGAAGATTCATCTTCAAATGACACCCTCACTGAAGAGAATAAGGATGACACCATCCAGATTCTTTTCGTCAACACCGACTCTGATGAGCATCAGGGCAATGTGCCCATTCCTTTATCGCAGGAAGGAACATCGTTAGGATCGTATCCGGCCATGTATTCGGTCCCACCACCAAGCAACCTGGTTGTGTCCTTTGATTGGAACCAACTAGGCAGACCCCGGTTACCAGCCAATATACCATTCAGAATCATAGTCCAAATCTACAGAATGGTAATGGCTGGAACTATCATTGATGAAGGGGCATCTGTGAGTATCCTTTCCTCTATTGCTTGGAAAGCACTGGGTTCCCCAGAGCTTTTGCCTGAGATAAGAAATCTCTCGGGTTTTGATAAAGGAACCAGTCGACCGTTAGGGATCCTCCCCAATGTACCTGTTACATTGAAAGGGAAGACCGTTCATATGAACGTGATGGTCGTTCAAGGACCCTTGGATTATAACCTACTCCTTGGACGAGACTATATATATTGCATGGGAGCTATAGTCTCCTCACTCTTTAGAGTAATGTGTTTTCCACACGAAGGAAGAATGGTCAAGCTCGTAGACCAACTTTCATTTCCGGGATCACGCATCGCAAATAGTCAAATACCAACCCTAAATGGTCTATTCACCCAAGAAATGTCTCCACCCCCAGTCCTTCTTCCCGATGAATGCGAGTGATTCGGAAAGATGGGACTGGAACCAAGGGGGCATGCATCCTGGTCTGCTTTGGGCAGAGGAAACCTTGGGTATAAAGTAGAATTTCCGCGAAGGAATATGACTAGTCCGTACCCCGTCCGTGGAAGGAAGAGAGGGTTGTTCTAGAATAAGATTCTTTTGTCAAAGTTATGTGTTTGATGATTTCTAGTCATTCACCTTTGTCTAAATAGGTAGGCAATACCAAAGAAAGAGATTCCTTTGCGGCAGCAAATTGTAACCATCTTTGGGTAAAAGGCAAGCCTCACCCATTAAAACAAATGTTTTGAAGGATAAGTAGGGGCAGCCTCCAAAGAAAGAGATTCCTTTGCTGCAACAAATTGTAACCATCTTTGAGTAACCTAATGATAGACATCGCCGAAGAAAGAGTTTCATTTGCGGCAGCAAATAAAACCATTTTTTGGATAACCTGAAAGAGGCAAGCCTCCCTCAATAACATTAATGTTTTGTCTTTGAGTAGTGTTCTTCTCTTGTCGCAAGTAGCTGCTCTCTTGTCGCAAGTAGCTGTTCTCTTGCGATCTTGCAAAAGAGCTGTCAAAAGTTGGGCCGACGGGAAGACAAGTACCGCGTAAGACCCGTTAAAAATAACGAGAAGACAAGTATCGTTAACATTAGACTGGCAAGACGACAAGTAGCTGTGAACACCCAAAGAAAAACAGAGGTGGAGGAGAGGAGGGGCAGCCTTGAAATTGTACTTTATACCTGGGGGCATGCGAACCTTTTGGAGTGCAAGCAATGAGCGGTTATTTATCTGTTTTTTGGATTAGTCGTTTCCAAACTTGCATAAAGAAAGGATGTGGGGCAAAGGTCAAAATTTGCCAAATTAGGAGCATAGCTTCGTGAGATAAAGCTCCATAAAAAATAGCTATCTCACAGGAGACATTTCTTATCTTATGACTGGTATTTCGAGCAGTTTTACCGCGGAATTTATGCTCGTTAAAAAATAGAAAAACGAGATCCGAGCAGTTTTAGCGTCATAGTTCATGCTCGTTAAAAAATAAACATAAGCTTTTGAGCAAGAGTTTCCTCCAGAGTTCAAGCTCATTAAAAAATGAACCTATTCCGGTAAATAACCATTGTGATCGTAAATTTATTAGCCATAAAAGCCTTGGTCGTGTTTGCACCCGCCACCTCCATTTCATTTGGCCAATCGTTCACCTCCATATGATTGTTTACCCATTTTGAGGAACAGCTGTGAAGAGTGATTTCACTTAGCCATCCTTGTGACACTGCCGTGATTGGAAAATTCCAACCTGTACCTGGAATCTGCTGCTATCCCTGTTTATCACTCGTTCCTCAAAAGACGAGTCTTCTTTGAGCTCTTTTCTCCTGACTCGTAAAATATGAAAAGTTTGCCGAGTTTTGGCCTTCCAGCTCGTTAAAGTGACCGGAAGAGCTATCCCTCCTCTAGATTTTAATCTTTTTGGACCTGAGGGATTATTACACAAAAAGGTCGAGCGCTTGTTTTATTCGGCTCGTTAAAGTAATCGAAAACTCATCCCTTCTGTATTGTTTTATACTTTTTCGGACTTAAGGGATTAGATGACGAAAAAGGAATTTTGGAGTTAACTTTCTGTACCTTTTCAGACTCTCTAAATATGAAAAGGACCGAGTTTTCCTTGTCGTTAGACTCGTTAAAATGATTAAATAGCGACAAACTTGTCTTTAGACGAGAACGAGTTTCCCTATCGCTAAGCTCGTTAAAACATAGCGATGGGCTTGCCCGAAGGGCAGGTTATAGAACAAGCATATGTTATCCTCCTCAAGCTTGACAAAAATAAAAAGGTACTGGTCAGAAATGACTGGGGAAAAATTGGGAGAACCTCAAAGCTTTAATGGTAGCAAGTCGCTCTTGAACATGACACTTTGTCCTCCGTATCACATCGGGTTGGGTTGTTTCATTCACCGGTCTCATCACCATGGTCCTCGCCAAACCATCCACATTTGGGGTAATGCTACCGATCCATCACATCAGTGTCGTTATATGTTCAAGAGATGTTGTTCAGAAAGAGTCAACCGTGTCCCATCCACTACCATACATTATCCTTCATCCACCCATGATCGCCACCCTGAATCATATTTCACAAATTGTTTTCACCTCCACTAAAATCATTAGCTCCGTTCCGTGTCATTGATGTGGGATTCATTAAGGCCCTCCTTTGACGGATCGCTTCTTGTCGACTTCAGCTCATTATCCAAGAAGTTGATCTAGGAACAAACCCCCCCAGTACTTTGAAGCTTGCATGCCTCAATGGCAAGTTTCTCACTTCCGGCGATAGGTATACATCAATGACCTTCGACCAGAAGATTTTGCGTGGTGTTCGACGCCAAGTCCTTTATTCACACCACGTGAATTGTACTGCAGTACCTTGAGGGTCATTGTCATTATTGGTGATTCCTCTCGCGCTTGTTAACGGTTTACATTATTGACCGGTAATCAAGCGATGTCTTTCCATGTTCGACTTCAGCGCAATTCTCACATGGATCGACTTGTACTTAGAGTGAAGATCGAACGAGTTTGAAGACCCCGGATCTAGTTTCATCCATCCGGGCTGCGATATATATTCAGGATATAAAGACATTTGTTATGTACATCATTGCAGCAGATGATCATCCTACTCAAAGGATGATAATTTCAGCAGAGAATTATCAGTCTACCATCAGACGATCGTCTGTTCTATGTACCAAAATGAATTTATAAAGTTGAGCATGGGAATGCCCGCCTCAGCTAGATCATGAAAGCAGAATGAAAAATAATGTATTGTATTGTATTTTATTACAGGGCACCTCTCAGCGATTGAATGAACTTCGGATCCTCCTGATAAAGCATTTCACCCGATAAACGACCTCATACTTTAGGGGGCAACTGTTATAGACATTTTTGTGCCTAACAGCATGAAGCATGAAATGTCAATAATCTGAGGGATCCAAAGTCCCTAAACATGTTGTTCCTACCCCTAGAGGAACAAGGTCAGCAAACCACAGCACTGAAAATCAGTTCTCCACCTGAAAACACTCAAAAACAAGCTATTCTGGATCATGTCAGCTGCTCCACTGAGCATCTGCGCTGAATGTCAAAACTAATGAAGGCTATCTGCGCTGGGCGAGATTGGCCAAGTGGCACAGTCATTCTGCAAGGTGTCAAATGCCCAGGAAGCTTCCAAAATGACACTTGGATCAGGGAATTCGCCTTGTGATGAGTAAGAGGATCTAGATCTCCAAGTGGAAGCAAGAAAACTCCAAGTGGACTCAAGAACTGAAGTATAACTGAAGTGGGAGAGGACACTAGTAAGCTTCATGCCAACCTCAAGCTGACTCATCCTTTCTCCAAATCTCCTATATATAGAGCTCTCTCATGAGGTCTATGGGAGGCTGGAATCTTGTGAATGTAAGGAAGTGCTGTTGGTTTGCGCATAGAACTATTGGGTGATTGCTTTGAAGGAGGTGAAGAGGAGATTTCTTTCTGCTGGGAGGTGTTGCTGGATTGGGCCTATTATGGTTGTAACACTCTCAGAACTTTACTTCTTCTATTAATAAAGTATTTGAGGTTCTTCTATATGCATGTGTCTCTATGGTGAATTGATGCTTGTATATTTGATTTATTCTAATCCTTGAATCAGTTATGGATGTATGCTTCTTGTAGTTTCCTTTCTTTGTGCTTTTACAGGATCTTTGTGTAGCTGGGCCAGTGAAAGAGCAAGGAGCTAGGAGCAAGCAGCAAAGAGGGAAGATTGGATCAACCATTAGCGGAAGATAACGGTTAGTGGATCCCTTTTCTCTTCTCTCTCTCATCTCATAAAGAAGTAATCTTGAATAGCTTTGCATTCAGTTGTTGCTGAGGTACTATCACCCTTAGAGTGGGATAGGGTCATTCCGTATTGGATACTTTTCCCAACAACACAATAACCCTAACATAATTAAAATTTAAAATATAGATATGTTACAATTCAAAGGTGCATTATGAAGTTAAAGATGTACAGAAAGAGATTATTATCGAGTTTCTACACCCAATCCCTATGTTTAGTGCATCTTTTTCAGCATCCAGGTAATGACCAGACACACTGTATTTCTCTCTAAATTGTTCAGAAACCCAATTGTTGGGGCATGTCATTGGAATATTTTCTTTTAAATGATTAGGATAAGGCATGCTTCTACCACTCAATCATCTGAATTATTTCATGTCACTGTCCCATTTCCTCCTCTTCTATTCATACAATGTGACCCATGGTTGTGTCGCTTCTAAATTGTAAAGAATTAATTTTTTGATGGATTCAATTTCCAAATTTGCTAATGAAATCAAACCGAAAAATATACAGTATGTATGTTATCAAAATATGCATTAACATGAAGTTCAGTGTGAATAGTTACTATGTAGAGATTTGACAAATGATAAGCCACTTACTTTTTATCATGCGCTTTTTTCCATTCGTTTGGAGAATCCCCCCTTCTCTTTTGTCTTCATCCCTTTTGTTATCCCAAATCACTGCACCTGGTGTGTTTTCAATCTACTTGATGTACTCATTAGCATAATAGAAAGACTCGTATGATATGTACCCCTCTACCATAGACCCCTTGGATTTTTCCCTTTGTCGAACAAAACCTTTCAATGTCTTCATGTACCTCTCTAAGAAGAACATCCAACGACAAGAAACCACCCCAAATAATTTAACCTCGTCTACTAGATGAATTAGAAGATGAACCTACAAGTCCATGAAACTCGTCAACAATTCCTTCTTAAACATACAAACAATCTCATCTATCTTTTGACGCCACCATAGATAGCTAGCCATATGAATCCCCTTTGATTTGATCCAATGTACAAATGACGATAATTTAGATATGGCATGTCATAGGTCTTCGAAGAAGTCATAGTTCACGCACCCACACCAAGAAGAGAAGAATGACACTGCAAAGTAGATAATACATACAAAAATTAATTATAATATCCAATTGCATAAAAACAATAAAAAATAATAAAATCATTCTTTTGACATACATACTCTTAGAAGGTTCAAATTGTCATGCGATTTCAACCCCAACAAATGGTCTTCCATAGTGAAGCAACATCATAGTGAAGACCCATATAAAGAAGGCACCCTCACACCCATTATAAATTCCTTTGCCAAAGAAAGATCATCTTTATTCAAAATCCATGGGATATCACCTTCTTTGAAAGACCAAAAGGTACCAGCCTCTCCTCTACTTTCTTGTATTGGCTGATGCTTCTTTTTAGTTTTTGAAGAAATAAAATATCTCCTAACAACCAATGTGTCATTATTTCTTGATGATATGTGCCTCCATAAAGAAGATGAAACATTTTTAAATATATGAATGGGATCTAGTAAGTGGAAAATATTAAGATTCTCCCAATATGGGAGCTCATAAAAGACAAATTTCATTTTCAGCCCAATGGGAAATTTCTCAACATAGGTGTCAAAGAATTATGGATCATCGAACATAGGCTCCCCATTTGAATTGAAATTTTCTGAAAAATCCTTTTGTTTCTCTCTCTCATATTCTCTAAGCCATTCAATTGGTGTCATTATTGCAGGCCTTTGGGTTCTATCTAGTTTACCATTAAAGGCAGATGTTTCTCTTTTGTAAGGGTGTTCTTCTGGGAGGAATTCCCTAGAGCAGTCATACACTAGATTTCATAGGTGGTCAAACCACCTAGCAATTAGATAAGGTCCACAACATTTACATCCATGATACCCTTTTGTTACAAGACCTACGAAATTATTGTATATAGGGCATGTTAGCAATCATGAAGATCAAAACAATTGCAGGAAATTAAATTAAAATGAGAAGAAATATTGTTACGTTTATAAAAAATAAATAAACATGTAATTTACCAGAGAAAACTCCTAAGTCTGGATAATCATGTATGGTGTAAACACATATGCTATACAATGTAAAAGTCTTATATATTATGATGAGTCTTGATACATTGTATACATGTATCCCTTCCCATAATTCCTTCAATTCATCTACTAATGGTTGTAAGTAGACATCCATATTCTTCACTTGTCTTCTACCAAGGACTATGAGAGCCAACATAAGATGTTCATTCTTCATGGAAAACCATGGGGGGATATTGTTATTGATCACTACTACAAGCCAAACATAATAGTTGGTGTTTTGGAGGGAATATGGGTTGACGCCATCCATGGCTATGTTGAGTCATAGACTTTGTACTTCATCTTTGAATTTTTCGGTCCATGTATCCTCTATATGCTTCATGGCTATTGAATTTTTTGGGATTCACATAACTCCCGACTCACTTCTGTGTGAGGCATGCCATCCCTGCAACATAGCTAGTTCTTTTCAACAAAAGACCCTTTGAATCCTTGAGATTATAAGCATGTGACTCAATATCTAATGAGGACCATGGGATTTACCCATTTTTCTTATTTATGGTACTTGTCATGCCCACATTTCAGATATATGTCCTTGTCTACATAGTCTCCTCTATATAGAATACAATCATTGAGACATGCATGATATGATATGTACTCAACACCCAACATTTTCAACAACTGCTTTGCCTCTTCGCAGATACCCAAAAAGACATTATCACTTGAAAGAACTGTTATCTTTGAATAACCTACAATTGGTGTGGAATATAAATGTACTATGTCAATATTTAACGCTCATAAAATTGACCATTTTTAATGTTGATTGTGTAACAATATTTCTCAAAATATAAGGAACTTGATTGATCATGGTCAATTACCTCAATATTGCCAAGAAACATGCATTCAACATGCCAAACTTGGCTTTCAAGTTGCATAGTAACATGGTTGTTCCCAGCTGGATAGACTTTGATTGGCCGCCAGGTACAAGGAGAGGGGTGGTGGAAGCATATTTCAGGCTTTTGAATAAGGTATCAGTGATATGAGCATCATCCCCTAGCTTATTATTATGGAATGCATTGGACAAGATTGCCTCCATGGTAGTTGTATCCCCTAAGTAATCTCCGATACCAACCTCTATTTGATTGCTTCCATTTCCAACTTGTGATGAAGAACTACTATTGTTGGAGTCATTTCTAATTAGTGAATCTGGACGTAGTGAGAATTGAATAGGTGGTTGATTTAACCATTATTTTTAGGCTTCCTCTTCGAGTCTTGCTCTTAATGCAACCTTCTCCTGATTTGCACTAGAAGATGGTAGGTGGGTCACTCATCATCACTAGAATCCTAATTTCAAAAAAAATTGAACATTAGTACATCAATGATATTAGTAATCACAATGGAATTGGTTTGTTGAAATAACATTATACCAAACAATTATTACCATCATTGACCCAGGATTGTGGCTGGAAGGTGCCATGTTCCAATTGGCAGGGTGAAGCGACTATCCATTTTCATATACCAAATGCTTGTGTTTGGCTGCTCCTGATAAGAGATTATGATGCTTTTGAAATGGTGGAATATTTTTTGCATCTGAAATCGATTCTGAATCAGGATCCTACAAATTTGGATATATTTTTATTCAAAATTGGCATGGATAAAAAATAAATAAATTCAATTAGATAATCGAAATATAGATAAAATATTAACTTACTGGAGATGGAAAGGGAGCACTCCATGAAGGACTTTGAGCAATATGTAATGAGATGGAATTTGAAGAATTGACCATTTTATATTATGATAGTTTCTCCCTACATTTGAGTAAAATCAGCAATAAATTTTTGTGTACATACCTTAAATTATTTTTTGTACACAAAATATTATTCGCTTGATGGCGCTCAACGATGTTCTGGGCTTGAAGGCAGATAGCTCACCAAACAGTGGATATGTGCAAACAGCTCTGGAGTAGGATGTGGGCAGTGTTGGGACCACACTATAGGGTGTTTTATAGTCCATTTTGTCACATCCGGTCAGTGAGCCTCCTAATGGGATCAATCAACATCTTATTCCCCCTTGTCACCATCTTGCACAAAGCCCTAAACATGTACCTTTCATTTCCTAAAGTTTCAGCCCTAAACTACTTCATCTGAGCCAGTTTGAGGACCAACGCTCCCTGTAAGCCTATTGGGGTGCGTTCACCAGAATGTTTCTCCACTATAGTTTGCGTTGGTCACTAGTAGGTTTCTCCCCTTTACACCTACGTTGGTTCTAGAAATCTGGGAGAATGATCAGGATTCTGGAAGCTTCCCCTTCTAGGAGTTTCCAGAAGTTGTTACAACTACTTACCTTGGATAAAACATTCGGATCCTATCCTTCCCTACATTGGAGTTTTCACCACTTATCCTTTGATCCTATCCCTCCATCAAAGGTGGATCTCTTACCCTAGATTGGTAATTGGATAAGAACTCCAAACTTACCATACTTCTCTATATATTCCCAACCTTCTATGTGGTTGGGGGTTGGATTTTGGAGAGTGATTCTTCCCTTATGCTGCTGTAGTGAGTGGTCATCATCTCATGCATTTAGGGTGATTGGAGGTGCATATTGTGACAAGGAAAGGACAAGTCAACAACTTGGAGGAGCTCTTCTATAAGATCAACTGCTACTTATGGTTGTAATCTCCTTCCATTTATATTAATGAAAATAATTCATTGTTTTCCTATATGTTATGTTGTTATTTCACCTATTTCAATACCATGTTGATCTATTGAATGAAGTACCTAGATGATATTGCATAGATCTCGTAGTTTATTGGCTTTTGTTATCTGACTGTGCAGGTTATAGTTTTGGCATTCAGAGATGGAATTAGAGCTTCCAATATAAATAAGGAACTAAGTGTGCGAAGGATTCCATGTAGGCCTCACTTCGTCATCTATTTAATTTAAGGAAAAGCTTTGTGTTCCTTGTCTCTATGTTGTTCTAGGTTAGCCACCGACCTAGGGGAGATACTTTTGTCCATAATCATAAATCTTGTATAACAAATTGGTGACTCTGCTGGGGAACAAATCATTCCTTTGGTGGTTTCTTTTTCCATTGTGTTTGATTACCTCCTTGAAAGACCTTTGTTGCATCATCAAACAAAGAACAAACCTAGGAAGTGATTTCATTGAGCCTTTTTTTCAATTTTCGTGTTGGAATCCTCTTTCCCAGGACCAACACACCCCTTGTGTATTTTATAGAGCATTTCACCCCACCTTGGCCCACTCTACACCAGCGTTGCAACACACTGGTGCCTCTTATGCACCAATGTTGACCCCTATTTTTGAATGAATTTCTCCTTGGTTCTTGAGCCTATATTTGGTTAGCCTACTTCCAGCTGAACTTGCTTGATTCTTCAGTGTATTTTGATCTATCTAAAGCATCCGTTTGGTTTGCATTTGTGTTATTTACCTTTGGTAAGAATTGGTTTTGATTTTTCTTTGTTCTTATCACTTGGTCGCTTGTATACTGATTTCATTTGATTGTTCGTCACTTGGATGAATTGTTGTTCTAATCCTAATTCTAAAAAGTGTATTAAATCAGTAATTGAACATTTTCATCTTAGTTTTCTCCATTTCAAAAATTAAGTGTGGTGAAAAGAAAATAATTTCATCGACATTTAGGGTTTTTCATGTGCATTAGCATAGGAACAGTTGCATCGGAAAGGAAATTGCATCTTGCATCTTGTTTGTTGCATATTGTGTGTTGCATCTTGATTGTTTCTTCCCTTCCTTAGCTATATTTTCATTGAAAGAGAAAGGATTTCTATTTTCTCATGCTATATTTGCATTTTAGGATATTCAGGTGACATTCGTGGTGAGCCCTAAAATTGAAACATAATCAAAGATAAACAGTAAAATTTATTGAATCAACCTAAGGAGCATTTGTAACATTAACACAAACATTTAGAGGTCTAGGCTAGAGACGTGTTTTGGCATCATTAAACATAGGAGTTGTCGTTGTTTTCTAGCGTTGCATCCTGGGGGTGAAATCTCGTTCCACGAATGTGTGTGTATAGGACTGTACTCCACATACCTTAGGGCATATTTGTGGTGCTCCACGCATGTAAAGTATATGGGAACGCTCTCATCAAACGGTTACGCATTAGACAACACTACTATGGACTACACTCCCACATATTGTTTCATATATTTTGGGAGTCCCCAATAGGTTTCTATCCATCCTTAGGTAACCAAGTCTTCCACCTTATATACTATGATACACCAAACACATCATTCAGGGAGTTGGCTGCCATACTTTAAGTCCTTGGTTCTCCAAGGTGTATATTGCAGTTAATGGTTGCTTGGTAATCTATTATGCCTATATTACCCTCTTTTTGATTATTTTTTTTGTGTTAATAAAATTTATTTTCCAACGTGGAAGAACAAAATCCCCCTCCCTATTGTTTGCGTAGAATTAAAAATAAGCCTCCTCTTCCTCCAAAGGCTACTCCTAACTGTCGTCCAATACATACACAAACATAAAATACTAAATTGGGAACATCGGGAACTACTTCTAGTCCTCCACCTGATATTGATAAGCCATAATCATCTATCCCTTTAAGTTCTGAACCCGAGATTACATCTATTCATGTTGGCGACACTGACACAATTGAAACATAAGTTCCCGAAACTTTGTTTCCTGAGGTTGTCAAACCTAAGGATCCTCAACCATATTTACCTAAGTCTTTGTGACTTTCCTCCTCTCTTCCTTTATCTCAGACGGAACCAATATATCTTGGGCCTAATGGTGAGCCTCTTCAATACGAACTTATAGGCATTGAAGATATCCCATAAGAAGAGCCTTTTCCTTCTACTCCTATCCATTTGGAAGGAATTTATTTATATCAAACCAATCCTCTTATGTCTCTTTAACCATCGAAATAATCTCCTTTACTCAATTCTTTGGGCTTATCCGCATATTTCTCACGGATATCTTCATTGGGATTGTTAACCAAGACTAGGTATGAGTTCAAACTACTAGCTTGTGTCAACCACTATGGTTTAGAAATCAAGCTTCACATTCTCATCTATGTTTGTAACATCAACAAAAGCTCATTTATATGGTGGTTCGTCCGTCCCACCTACCTATCAGTCATTATCTGGTACCTTTTCTGGTGTGGCTTCTAGCCCTTGGATCTCTCCCATGTCATCTAATTTAGAAATAATGTCTGGTACTTCTCTTATGAATTTCGCACAATCTTCTCCTCTTCCTCCATCTACACCTACAATAAAGCAATGGGCTGGCCTTATATCAGTGGGCAAAGCTACCCTCAACAACCCAACCCTCCTTATGTTGGGTACCCTCCATATGGATCACAATTGCCTCCATCATCCCCTCCTCCCATGGCAGGGGGGAAACCTATTTTTGGTATACCTCAATATGGTAATCCACCTAGTTATAGTCCTCCTTATCCTGGAATGGATTCCAGTGTTTGGAAACCTACTTTACCTGTTCAACCTGGTTCATATTGGGATCGATTGTTGAATCCTCAAACTGTATTGTCTTCATCGCAAATTCCTACCTATCCATCAACACCTCAACAAGCTCAAATATATGTGAACCAACCTTTACATCCCATTCCAATAGTGTCTAGTTCTCCCTAGATCCTGATTCGTCAACCTGTACAAGGTTCCTCACCTTCTCAATCACTTGCAGAAGGTACTCCTCAAGTTTCAGTAGGCCAAATTCTTCAATATTTGGCACAGTCTCAATCGAACCCATATGAGGGGGTGATGCAAACCCCGATTGGGCAATAGTACGAATCACATCAAGTGCCTTTTGAAAACAAGCAAATCTAAACCCAACCATTCCAACAAATTTATTGCCATCCTGGGACTGGGCAACAAACCCACTTGTATGTTGGTTATCATAACTCCATATCCTGGTAACCATGTTCCTTATTATCAGAACCCTCCTTGTTCAAGAATGAAAGTGCATGTTGCAGAAGCCATCCTTGATATCTAGGTCATCTGCCTCCGAAATTTAATCGACAGATACCTTTTGTGGCTACTCTTGAATTGTCAGATTTAACTAGGCTTACTAATGATCCCATCGCTCATTCGCCATGGTCGCTGATTATTCCCACTAAGTTTCCTTTTAATATCCCAAATTTCAATGAGAATTTAGGAGAAGACTCGTCAATCCATGTTATGACGTATCATCTATGGTGTTCATCCAATTCACTTAATGATGATTCCATTCAACTCTATCTTTTCCAACAAACGCTTACAGGTATCGCAGCTAAATGGTATATTGAGTTACCTATATCATCGTTTAATGACTTCAACACTTTAGCCACTACCTTCCTCACACATTTTCAGACACCCATCAGATATGAAACTAGAACAAAATTATTGACTAACTTTAAACAATCAGGCTCTACTCACATTTCGGATCACATTCATGAATGGAGATGTCGTCATCGGTTGGTCAAGGCTTATGTTCGTGATCACTTGTTAGCGGAATAGTTTTTCAAATCTTTGTTAGCTTCCATAATAGAAGATGTGGCCAAAGGTGGAGTCATGACTAAAGAGAAATTTATTTCTCATGCTCAGTATTTAGATTTGGTTTATACCCAATCAAGCACGCTCTATGATAAGATACCAAACACTCTGAGACCTTTGAATATTATTCCTCCTCCACCTGGTAAAGAATCTCATGTTGTCGATGGAATTATAGGTTCTTCTAGTTTGCAGTCAGCGAGTAAACCATCTGGTATTTCTCTTACCACTCCTGCACAAAACCCTCCATCTCATCCTCCTGCGGCTTCTACTTTCGAGATAAATGTCGTCTCATCTAATAAAGGAAAGTCTCAACAACAACTTGGAAGCAAGAAGAAAGGTAAAGGTAAGAAAAATAAATATTCCTCACCGCAGGATAAACAAACAAATTCATCTTCTGATGAGAAACAAAAGCCTCAATACCCATGCTTGATTTGTAACGAGGATCACTTTACACGTGATTTTCCACACTGCGCTGAAGTGAATCAGTTCCATAAATCATCCACTTCTCCTGTTGTGTTGACCGACCCATTTCCCAACCAAGAGACCCTTATGGTTGCCAAAGATGCTATAGAAATTTTGAATAATAAACACTTATTCACAGAGATTATCCCGATTATACACTATTGCGGAAAACATGCACAATACATAATCTCCTCTACGTTGATCATCAATTTAGCAGCATTAAAAACAATGAAACATCAATCGCATGCACACATTAACACAGTATGTAACCGGGGGAAAGCATACAGCTGAAAACCCCACACTATCTGTATATTATAATGACTGAGAACATGTAACAATACATAGTACAATACTCCTCACAAGTACTCAGTACTATCTCCACCTGTTACACACAAAACTAGCTCAGATCCGAACAAGTCACAGGTTCAAATCTCCTCCACTGCTTTGCCTGCCTCTATTGCACAATACCAAGTGAAAATCATGTGAGCATAGGCTATTTCATTGGGCATATACTGCACAATCCTCATGGGCATACTCAATCCATTGATTGTGCAAGATCTCATGCACAACTATAGTCACAACTGATAGCAATATCAACCTCTAACACCTGTCTCCACTGAAATGTACATGCACTGACATGCAACTGAGTTAACTGATGTATTCTTTAGTTGCTTTATGAGTTAATAATTAGTGAATTAGTTTAAAAATTAATTCACACAACTCATCACTAGTCTATTTGCAGTTAGACTAATTACAACTAGTTCAACCAAGTCAAACTGAACACAACTCCATCAACTCCACATCCAACTCCACCAAACTCAACTGCTTGAGTTCTAACTGAAGTCCTGCATGCAATAGCTCAACTGACCCACAAAGAAAAGCGTATTTCCTTCTGACAGCTGCATGTGCCACATCTGTAGCTCAAACTGAAGTGCTCCAAGAGGATAAGATAATTTTTATAGTCCAAATATTATTATGAGACAATAATATTCGACTGTTCTATTTTTAGCCTGGCAGTCTAAAAATAGAAACCTGCCCATATGTCTAAAAATAGAAGTCCATCTATTTTTACCAACATGAGCAATCATCCACAAATAACATACTGCAACCCATAGACCATGATCCATATGTCTAAAAATAGACATAGTCTAAAAATAGACTTTGAGCCAAAAATAGCCTGCGGGCCCACTTAGTGAAGGCGACTTCTTTCCACTAAGCTCCATCATCTTGTTGCATTCTCAAACACTCCCTCTCAACAATATATGGATTATCATCAACCCCTATCCTGCCTCGGTGGTATTCGAATTTGCTCCTGGAGAGCGCCTTCATCAAGATATCAACATCCTCATCCTCCGTTGGAATGTATGAAAGTAACATGATTCTCCGCTGCACACAATCTTTGATATGATGGTACTTGATGTCAATGTGCTTAGATCTATCATGAAATATAGGATTAGCCGAGAGTTTAATGAAACTCTGGTTATCACAGTAAATCACAGTAGGCTCCAAGTGAGAATCGAACAAACCGACCAGGATCTTCCTCATCCATATAGCCTCGCATGCAGCCAAAATTTCTGCCATATACTCGGCCTCTGCTGAACTGAGTGCCACGGATCTCTGCTTCCTACTGTACCAAGAAACTACTGTCGAATTGATACTGAAGACCCTTCCTGATGTTCTCTTTATGTCTGTTGGGCTTCCTGCCCAATCTGCATCCTTGAAGCCACATAGCTTCACCTCATCCTCCTGTCTGTACCACAATCCATATCCCGATGTGCCTCTCAAATAACGCAATACATGCTTGCCTGCCTTCCAGAAGAGCTTGGTTGGCTTAACCGTAGCTTGTGAAAGCTGGTTAACAGCATAGCATATATCGGGTTGTGTATTGACCAGATACATAAGCGACCCCACCAACTGTCGATAAACAGTGGCATCCACTTCTTCCGCTGAAGTGGCATCCTCCTTCCTCCAACCTCCAGGAAGAGGAGTATCAATAGGCTTGTAGCCATGCATGTTGAACTTCTCCAGTATCTCCCAAGCATACTTACCCTGAGAAACAAATAGTCCATCACTGCACTGCCAGATTTCCAATCCCAGGAAATAATGAAGGAGGCCCAAGTCCTTCATCTCAAACTCCTTAGCAAGATCATCCTTGCATGAAAGTATCAACAGTTCATCACCCGTTAGAATCAAATCATCTACATAAAGTATAATGATAAGCAACTTACCCTCCACCACAATCTGGTATAGGTTAGGATCCACCTCGCTCTTGGAGAATCCAAGTTCGGTGAAATAGTTGTCTATCCGTGTGTACCAAGCACGTGGTGCTTGTTTCAACCCATACAACGCTCTCTTGAGCCTGCACACATGTGACTCACTGCTGAAGATCTGGAAACCTTCAGGATGTTCTATGTACACCTCCTCCTCAATGACTCCATTGAGGAACGCAGTCTTCACATCCATCTGATGAATGTGCCACCCCATCTGCGCTGAGAGAGCAAGAATCGTCTGTATGGAAGAATACCTTGCGACAGGTGCAAAGGTCTCCTCATAATCGATCCCCTCTATCTGTGAAAAGCCTCGGGCAACAAATCTTGCCTTGTACTTCTCCACACTCCCGTCAGCCGCCTGCTTAACTTTGTAGATCCATCTCGAACCCACCACTGATTTCCCTTCCGATCTAGGAACAATCTCCCATGCACTGTTTCTGACAATCGAATCATACTCTTCCACCATGGCGTCTACCCATGTGGGATCCTCCACAGCTTCCTCGAAAGAGGATGGCTCAGTCACAACACATTTTCTCACAAGAGCCATGTATCCAGTGTATCGATCAGGTGACTGTCTCTACCTGCGTTGGGCTGTAGGTGGTCCTACAACTTTCTCTGCATCTTGAGCTGGTCGCTCAACTTCTGTCAAGCGCTTTCACCCTTTGATGGTTGGCGCTGCATGAGTGGTTTCTTCCACTCCATGAACCTCGTCCTGTGGCTGATCGACGTCCTGAAGCTCATCTTTAGGAACTAATAGCTCCTCATCTGCATGCAAGTGTGGCTCCCTCTCAAGTGAACACTTCATGGCTTTCTCCTCCTGAAATTTTATATCCCGTCGCACAACAGTCTTACCACTATCTGGCAAATACACACGATAGTTGTGGGGCGTATCAGTGTACCCCACAAATATCCCAACCTCTGCGGTCGCTCCAACTTCTTCCTGGCATCCTTCGTCACATGCATGTAAATGTTAGCACCAAAAATACTCAAATGAGAAAGATCAGGCTTCTTACCAGAATAAGCCTCCTCGGGTGTACTCTTGCCAAGTATCCTGTGAGGACAACGGTTCTACACATATACTGCAGTATTGCATGCTTCTACCCACAAGTGAAGGGGTAGGCCTTGATCATGCAACATCGCCCGTGCAGCACCCATGATCGTTCTATTCTTTTGCTCAGCAACCCCGTTCTGCTGTGGGTTATGGGAGCTATGGCTCTCTTCGAATCCCTTCTGCACTGCAAAAATCCTTGAACTCGCCAGAGATGTATTCACCACCATTATCACTCCTAAGAGCCTTCACCTTCTTCCCCGACTCCTTCTCGACCAGTGCTTTGAACTCACAGAACTTTGAGTATGTCTCGCTCTTCTTCTGCATGAAGAAGATCCAACATTTACGAGAGAAATCATCAACAAAAATCACATAATACATGTGCTTTGCTATCGAAGCTACTGAGAAAGGTCCACACACGTCTGTGTGAATTCTCTCAAGGATCATCGTGGCGCGACTATCCTTCTCGTGAAAGGTGGCTTTCACAAACTTTCCCAAAGTACACCCCTTGCACTGATCTAACTGCGCAAGAGTGCCTTTAGGAAGCCCTGTAGTGATCTGCTGCAGTATCTTCAAGGCTCCATGGTGAAGGTGACCCAATCTCCTGTGACACAGCTCGCCATCATCCCGGCTTACCAATCCTTCTGCCTTGCATGCCAGTGCTGCGCAACCATCTACATGCAACTGATAAAGGTTCCTCACTTGAACCCCTATCTTCCGGGTTTCTCTAGTTGTCTTGCTGCGCAGGAAAGCCTTTCCCTCGCTGAAAAGAACACCATATCCCTTGTCTTCTAACATCGCCACAGATATAAGATTCTTCTTCAATCCTGGAACATGCATCACTTCCTTCAATACGAAGGGTTTACCAGACTCCCTCTCAAAGGAAATGGTACCGATACCGGTCGCATTGTATCTACCATCATCTCCCATCTTGATGTGCACTCGATCTCCTGTCATGTGAAAAGATGCACCACTATCCAAGAACCACACCGATCCCATCACACTTGAAACCAAGCATGTGATCAATGAAAAATCAAGCTCAAACTACGAGGCTAGAGTCTCTCCTATTGCAGATCCAGCAGCTTGCTTGTTCTTCTTCTTTTGCGGAAAATTAGTGGCATAGTGTCCGTGCTGGTGACAGTGAAAGCACTTCACCTTGGACATGTCCAGCTTCCTCCCTTTCGCACCAGATTGAGAAGATTTCTTGTTCTTCCCCTTCTTTGCTTTGGCAGCCAAAGCGCAATTTTCTTCATCAGTTCCCTTTGATGAAGATTCGTCCCTGGTATTCCGCCTGATCTCCTCCTGCACAAGATCTGACCAAAGTCTCTCCCATCCTGGCAATTTCTCCCGACCATTGACAGATCCCTGATAGGAATGCCAACTCTTCGGAAGACCAAGGAGAGCCAAGCTCACCAAGTCCTCATCATCGACAGTCACCCCCACACTTCCCAGCTCATCCCTACATTGAGTGAACTTCGTGAGATACTTGGGCATACTGTCTCCCTTCTCACATTTGATGTTTCAAAGTTTATCCTTGAGCACCAGCTTCCTCTGATCGCTCTTGCTTTGGAATAGATATGTCAACTCTTTCCACATCAAGTATGGAGAAGCCTTTCCATGTAGGCTGGACACAATGTGATCCTTCACGCCCTCTAATAGAATCCTTCGACACTTTGCTGTCTTCTTTTGCCAAGCATAAACCTGCGCAGTATCAGTAGGCTTTGGGACATCAACCTGTATGAACTCCTTCAGCCCATTATCATCTAACAACGCCTCCATCCTGTCCTTCCATGCAATATAGTTCGAGTTGCCCTCAAGAGCATACTCCAATCGCAATCCATTGAAGGACATTGCCACGTTGATACCAAGAAAACACTGCTGCAAAGTCGAATTCCACCAGCTCCAAACTCAACCGCCTCTGATCTAGAATTCGTGAGAACAAATTATTTCTCGTATAGAGATTGACTGTATGGGCTTTTACCAGATATTTCACCTTCCAAAGGAAGGAAGAATCCAGAGGCTACCTGGCACGATTACAGACTCTGCTTCAAGAAATAAAATGTAAACACTTTCTGAATAGTAGATCTGATGATCAACAGCTCTGATACCATGTAGAAATTTTGAATAAAAAACACTTATTCATAGAGATTATCCCGATTATACACTATTGCGGAAACATGCACAATACATAATCTCCTCTACGTTGATCATCAATTTAGCAGCATTAAAAACAATGAAACATCAATCGCATGCACACATTAACACAGTATGTAACCCGGGGAAAGCATACAGCTGAAAAAGCCACACTATCTCTATATTATAATGATTGAGAACATGTAACAATACATAGTACAATACTCCTCACAAGTACTCAGTACTATCTCCACATGTTACACACAAAACTAGCTCAGAACCGAACAAGTCACAGGCTCAAATCTCCTCCGCTGCTTTGCCTGCCTCCATTGCACAATACCAAGTGAAAATCAAGTGAGCACAGGCTATTTCACTGGGAATATACTGCACAATCCTCATGGGAATACTCAATCCATTGATTGTGCAAGGTCTCATGCACAACTATAGTCACAACTGATAGCAATCTCAACCTCTAACACCTGTCTCCACTGAACTGTACATGCACTGACATGCAACCGAGTTAACTGATGTATTCTTTAGTTGACTTATGAGTTAATAATTAGTGAATTAGTTTAACAATTAATTCACACAACTCATCACTAGTCTATCTGCAGTTAGACTAATTACAACTAGTTCAACCAAGTCAAACTGAACACAACTCCATCAACTCCACATCCAACTCCACCAAACTCAACTGCTTGAGTTCTAACTGAAGTCCCGCATGCAATAGCTCAACTGACCCACGAAGAAAAGTGTATTTCCTTCTAACAGCTGCATGTGCCACATCTGTAGCTCAAACTGAAGTGCTCCAAGAGGATAAGATAATGTTTATAGTCCAAATATTATTATGAGACAATAATATTCGACTGTTCTATTTTTAGCTTGGCAGTCTAAAAATAGAAACCTGCCCATATGTCTAAAAATAGAAGTCCATCTATTTTTACCAACATGACCAATCATCCACAAATAACATACTGCAACTCATAGACCATGATCAATATGTCTAAAAATAGACTTTGTGCCAAAAATAGCCTGCGGGCCCACTTAGTGAAGGCGACTTCTTTCCACTAAGCTCCATCATCTTGTTGCATTCTCAACAGATGCCTCTTCCTCTAACATAGTTTTGATGCTTTCCTCCTCAAAGTTGAAATCCAGTGTCATGGTGGCCACTCGGAACAAGGACTATGGTAATGTGAATCCAGCAAATGGTCAAGCTACTGATCAACCTTCCAGTTCGACACCACCTTCATGTAACCTTGTTCCACCTTTGGTTCCTACAGAATTTATTATCAAGCCTCTGAAGGGTGTTATCCATAAGTCATATTTCAACTCTTGTTTAAGAGCTTCTCAAAATTACAATGTAGTTGAAGACTTGGCTTAGTCCCCTTCATCTATGTTGACTCTTGAGGCATTGCAAAACTACCCCACCCAAAATAAGGCCTTATTGTCAGCTATCGTATGTGTGGATCAATCAGATTCTAACCTCGTGGATTTCTCTCATGAACACTATACCCGTCAACTTCTGGCTTAGTTAGATTTTATGATCCAGGTCATTGTCCATGGTAAGAACATTCATCATTATATTGTGGACAAGGGAGCCTCAACTTGCATCATGTCTTTGTCTTGCTGGAAGGCGATTGGTTCACCCCAACTGAGTCAATCGACCACCACATTAAAATTCTTTGATGGAAGGACATACAAACCTTGTGGGATTCTGAACTCCCTCCAAGTGGAATTAGGGGGAAAAGTCGTCTCCATTGAAGTATAAGTTATTGACGAACCTTTGGATTATAATCTTCTATTAGGATGTACATGGGTTTATGCTATGGTTGTCTTCATTTCAACTTACTTCCGAATGATTGCCTCAACCTCATAAAAGCAGGATCGTGGCCATAGATCAACTCACCTTTTTCACCTCAGATTCCATTGTTACTGGAAGTGTCCCTCTTGTAGGGGAAGGCCTACATTCCTATCAACATGTTGGAGTTGGTTTATTGAAGGATTCATTGCATATGGGAATTTTTTTGCTCCCTCGCACTCCCCTTCCCAGCTCCTCCACTTCAATTTCTTATATAAACATGATGTCAACATCTACAATCCTAGTCGATCCATGGATTGGCCCTGATGAAACTGACATCAAAAGTTTTGGCGGCCGAATACCTCTTAGCCCCATTGAGAAAGATTATGAAACCATATACTTGGCTTGTGCGGTCCATACTTTTTCTTCAATTAATTGGTAGATCGATCACTGGATTGTGGCACACCCTCTGATTCTTTCTCGCGTACATTCTCTACCGACAAAAGCATCATGGATATCATGATGTCAGATGATGCACCGTGGAACAAACATCATCATTGTTCCTCCTTCCTAGATACCATTGAAGATAATATTAGTGGTTTATACCTACCTAATTTTGTCGAATCATTTACAAATTTCGTTTCCATTCTTGAGATTGACTCTGAAAATAACCCTTGTTCTTTTTGACTCCTTGGTTTCATCATTTTGAGACAAGGAACTTGTATTGATCCGTTAAAATTTTAGGCAATCACTGATTGGCAGCACCCTCCACTCTTGTTAAGTCGCAAAGACTCCAAGGGAAAGCCAACTTCATGAGGAGGTTCATCCCTATCTACATTGAGCTTACCAAAGGATTTACTCGCTTACTGAAAAAAAGCGGTTCCCTTCCAATGGGATGATGTTACACAGAAATTGTTTGATGCCTTGAAAGATGTACTAGTTTGATAATCTCTCTTATATCCTCCCAACTATCAGCGCGATTATTTATTGTACCTTGTTGTCGCCTTCTCTACTATAGCTATAGTGTTGGTCTAAGAAGACAATATGGGGACTGAAGATCCTATTTATTATGTAAGTCAAAACATCAACGATACTAAGATCCGGTATCCTCATGTGGAAAAGTTAGATTTGGTGGTTGTTCAAGCCGTCTAGATATTTCTCCATTACATCTTGCTTCGTAAAACTACGATCATTTCAAATTGCAACCCTATGACATACATATTGTCACGTCAATTGTTGGGGGGTAAATACTCTAAGTGGATCGTTATTCTCCAAGCGTTCAACCTGGAATTAATCAAATCCAAATTAAAGAAATCCTTAGTTTTTGCCAAGATAATGTGCGATCTCCCTTCCCTAGATGTTGAATCTACATATGAAGATTCCATCCCAGATGAGTCATTGTTCCTGATCTCGTCATCTAACCCATGGTATGGAGATTTTCTCATTTATCTCCAGACCCATATTTTCCGTCCTCATACCTCTCACTCAGATTAGCGACGTATCTAGTACCAATCCTGAAACTGTGTGATTATCAGTGACACCCTTTACTGTCGTGGTATCGATATGATTTTACGAAGGTACCTCACTCTTGAGTAGGCCGAGTAAGACTTGAATGGATGCCACTCAGGGACATGTGGTGGAAACTTATTTGGTTACACTACCGTGCAAAAAATCTTACGCACCAGTTACTTTTGGCCAACCATTTTCCATACTGTATCCTCACAGTCCAGAAATGTCATGCATGCCAAATCTGTGATAAACAATTCTACGCTCCGCCAGCTCTGTTGCATCTTTTTGTCACTGTTGGTCCCTTTGTGATCTAAAATGATCATATATTAAACTGAAGTAGAATTGATTAATGCCAACAGTGAACCAAATGTTAACTTAAAGTTCTTTAACCGTGAGAATCGATTGAAAAGGAAAGACTTTACGACATATGAGAAACATAAGAAATATGTAAACAAAAGTGAAAAGTAGCAAAAACACAGTGATACCAGACAACAAGATTGATTACGGAGTTCGTCCCTGATGGACTACGTCTCCGAGTCCACTTTCAAGATGGGCAACTGCTTTATTAGGATTGAATCTGAGGAGGTCTATTACAAAGAAAATTAACCAAACTAATTGTGCATGCATGCACTTCTGGTCACTATCACAAGATATCTCTTTGAAATAGCTTTCCAACGCCTGTCATGGTTCCCAATTCCGACTTCGAATGCTCCTGTTACGCTGAAAATGAAATAGCCTATATCCTCTAGAATCTGCATACAAAACTCAAAACCACTCTCCTTACACCTCAACGAGCCAAACTGTCTTTATAACCCCACAGATACACTCTAACCCCTTCATGCTGAGTTTAGGAGTGAATTAGCTGAAATTATGGTTTTTAGTTTAAAGAGTTAATGTCAAATAGTGACATTTTGGCTTAGGTGTATTTAACACATTAAAAATCCAAATAACAACCCACTTTAAAACCTTATTATAACCCGAAAGACGTTAGCAGTTAGCTAACCAGGTGGAGGATGCTGATAGCGCATGTGTGCGTGCAGGTAATCCTACGGTTAGAGCTATGGTGGTTCTGCAGACTCACCTGCTAACGGTTGGAAGATGAGGTTATTCTGCCGCTCACATCCAATGGCTACCCACCTGACCGTGACTATCCACCAAACGGCAGAGACAAACCCTAACTGCACAGTGAATAAGTTGTTGTTCACATGTCCTATTCCGATGCGGTTATGGTTAGGGACTTGTTCTGATGTGGTTACATGGATATCCGCTGCGGTCTAACTGTGAGCTCCTACCTGCTAACATGTGCCTCCTGTAGTCTTCTCCCTGCGCGGTTAGGCCAGCGGTTAGGGACTGTTTTATATGTGTTTTGCAATGTTTTTATGTGTTACAAGGTTTTGTTTTAACATGGCCCGAGAGGGTTTAGACTTAGGTTTATTGTATTTTAATACATGGCTTAGGTATAGGTTAGGG
This sequence comes from Pinus tabuliformis, assembly GCA_031772625.1. NCBI lineage: Eukaryota > Viridiplantae > Streptophyta > Pinopsida > Pinales > Pinaceae > Pinus > Pinus tabuliformis. The sequence goes on from CM062820.1 coordinate 486,886,778, forward strand.
TTTGCATTAGGTTTGAATGGTATAATGTTTTTTTAGAGGTAGGATTTAGACTTGATCTAAAATAAACCCCCCCTTTACATCAATTGTCACAATGTGACATTCGAACCCATAAGATGATAACCATGGACCATGTCTGACAACCAAACCCTGGCAGAATTTACAACAAATAATGTCGACAAGCAGGTAGCACACCATATCCTTTGAACAACATGAAAACCATATCAACCATTGATAACAACGGACAACCTGAACCATAAACATCATTGTCGAAGCTGAAGATACTGGACATTGAATGCTGACGATGAATACTGGAAAAGTTGATAAAGTTCAAGACCTCATTGACCATGATCATTTGAAGATCACTTCGACTTTGAACCACTGAAGACTCCGCTCATGATAGACTGACAAGATCCTCCTGGATCAATCCTATCCACTTGAAATCTTTTGGACCACAAAATTTTGACTAGATAGATAGCAGATGAGGGTAGAGCTCCCTCACTCTCCACCTTGTCTGGAAGATGTACCAATACATTCGATCAATCACTTGAAAGTTATGACCCTGATGATTTTGATCGTGGCATCCTATGAATTTGTGACCTGTTCCCATCTGCAATATGTACAACTTGTGAAGATGGTCAAACACCCTATTATGAACATGGAAATTGACTTGTTTCCATGAAGTACCATGAATTAGTGATTCATAAACATCTTTGAAAACAGTCTCTGCAGAATATTTTTCAATACCACTGACATGTACTAACAATCTATTTTGCAGAATAATAGAAACATTCAAAGACATTCTAGACTTCATACCAACTACTTGATTTGATATACTTTCCTGGTTCTTGAGTACTAAGTGAATTTGCTGCAATAAACTCGTCAAAATGTAAGGTGAAAACTGCTGCAACTTAGTTTGATTTTGAAAGTATTGAAATGTCAGGTGACTTATTTGAATCACTATTTCTTCGGTCATTAAATGATGTTTCCATTGATTAGCACTTTCCCCTGATGCATAATTTTCCCTTAGATGTATTGGATACTTTGACAATGCTTTAGGAAAAGGCTTTGATATGAAAAAAATGGGCTTCCTCTCCACTTGAAAAGAGGCTTCCAAACTATTTGAAACATGAAATGGTGACACAATACAACAGAAATTTAACACTAACTTTCCCCAATACTGACCTGCATCCATGTAACTGATAACTTCCAAACTTGGACTGAATTGACTCATTCTGACATTAGGAAGAGGAGCTTTGGGCATCAACTGTAACTCATGTTGTATTCCCTACTTATGAGTAAGATGTTTGGTTTCTTTAAATAGAACTGAAAAAGTTTCTACCTCTTCGATCAAACTATCTTTAAACCGGGACTCATAACTTGAACAAACATCATGTCGATTCTTATGTTGTTCTCTTACACACATGGGTACAAATCTCTTATTTGAACTTATTAATCACTTCATCTGATTAGCAAAAACTAAATTCAAGTGATTTTTACTTTTATGTGCCCTGATAATAAATTCAACCCCATCTTTCTTAAGGTGATATTTATGCTCTCTCTTATAAAATACTGCATCACGATCATAAAGATAAAGACTTCCTGAGATAAATCCACATATTTCTATGGGAACCACATCTAATTCCACTTCATCAATGTAATTAGGTGTAATGGAAAATCTTAATCGACACCGTTTTGTGACTTTTATTTGAGTTGATTTATTTAGCCATCATAATGGGTAAGGTCTTGGATGATTCCATGTCTCCAAACCCAAGTTCTTAACTAAATATTTAGATATTAAATTGGCTTGTGATCCACTGTCAAACATTGTATCTATTTTTGTGCGCTTAGAAGTTATCCTTATGTTAAATAGTTCAACTCTTTTATCCTCATTTGAAGGATTTATGTTTTATGAAGATGCAATAGTATTTGAATTTGAACTAGTGTCAACAATTTTACGTGTCGAAACTATGGCAGTTATCCTCCTTTCATCACCTGAATTGGAACCTAGATCTTGTTGGATTACTGCAATTGCTTTCTTCTCATCCTTCTCTTTAAGGAAGTTTTTGGGCTTAAGTTCGGGACGAAGTTTCCAACACCTAGATTCATCATGACCTATTCTCTAGCAATGAGAACAAGTAGGTCTTTCCTTCTGAGTTGTCGCTGATTTCTTTCTCTTCAAATTGTTCTTCCCTTACTGTCATTGGAATCCTTGATTTCCAACTCTTTGGATGATTGTGGTGAAATTTTGAATGGTCTGCCACCTGATTCAATATGAATGGCTTGAACACACACTCCATCAAAGTCATCAGGATTAAACATCAATAATGTATGCTGCAAATATGATTGTAAATTCTCTATGTACTTTAATAAAGTTTCACTTGTATCCAATGAAATACCAAGCGCTAATGCTTTCTTTCTGAACTCCTGAGTAAACTCTTGAACACTCTACCCTTTAACTTGCCTCAAATGTTGCCAATATATAACAGCTTGCTGCATGTATCCTAAAGGATAGAATTGTTTCTTAAGAGCTTTTAAAAACTTAGACCATGAAGAGATGACTTTACCTTTTCGCTTTACATCTATCTGAGTTTTACTTTCCCACTAGATTAAAGTTGTTCCCCCCATTTAGAGTGTATCTAACTGAATTTTCGTTTTATTGTCAGAAATGTTCTGAATACGACAATACACTTCTAACTCCTTAATCCAGTTATCTAACTTTTCAGGATTCATTTCGCCATCATAAATAGGTAACTCAAATTTTACATCAAGTTTCAAAAGAGATTTTTTCTTAGGTTTCTTTTTTGTTTCATATTCTGCACTGGAAGAAGAAGAAGATGATGATGATGATGGAGATGACGAAGGTGAAGGAGGTTTATCAGCCTTGCCTTTACCTTTGTCCTTATTCGATTTATTTGAAGAAGAAGCTGCATCTCTCACCTTCTTATCTTTGTAAAATTCTCCCAACATCTGCTGCATGCTCAAGAATGCTTGCTGAAACTATTCCTCATTCATCTTAGTTTCTGGAGTTTCATCTGCATTAGATCCTATCATGGTCGACTTATGAGCGAATCTTCACTTTTCAATATCTAGATTAATCTCCTCGAGGATTCCTTCTCCACGTTGTGACTTCAACCTAGTTAACATTCACTAGAAAAATTCTACAACGCAACCTGCTCTGTTACCAAATTATATGATCTGAAATGATCATATATTAAACTAAAGTAGAATTGATTAATGCTAATAGTGAATCGAATGTTAACTTAAAGTGCTTTAGTTGTGAGAATCGATTGAAAAGGAAACACTTTATAACAGATGAGAAACATAAGCAAGATGTAAACATAAGTGAAAAGTAGCAGAAACACAATGATACCAGACAACAAGAATGATTACGGAGTTCGTCCCTGACGGACTATGTCTCCGGGTCCGCTTTCAAGATGGGCAACTGATTTATTAGGATTGAATCCGAGGAGATATATTACACAGAAAATTAACCAAAATGATTGTGCACACAAGTACTTCTGGTCACTACCACAAGATATCTCTCTGAAATAGCTTTCGAATGCCTATCGCAGTTCCCAATTCGGACTCTGGATGCTCTTGTTACAATGAAAACAAAACAACCTGTATCCTCTAGAATCTGCATACAAAACTCAAAACCACTCTCCTTACTCTTCAATGAGCCAAATTGTCTTTATAACCCCTTAGATACACTCTAACCCCTTCATGTTGAGTTTAGGAATGAATTAGCTGAAATTAGGGTTTTTAGTTTAAAGAGTTAATGTCAAATGGTGACATTTTGGCTTAGGTGTCTTTAACACATTAAAAATCTGAATAACAACCCACTTTAAAACCTTATTATAACCCGAAAGATGTTAGCAGTTAGCTAACCAGGCGGAGGATGTTGACAACGCATGTGTGCGCGCAAGTAATCCCACGGTTAAAGCTCCAGTGGTTCCGCAGACTCACTTGCTAACTGTTGGCAGATGTGGTTATTCCAACGCTCACATTCAACGGCTACCCACCTAACCATGATTGTCCACCAAACGGTGGAGACAAACCATGACTGTGTGGTGAATGAGTTGTTGTTCACATGTCTTGTTCCGATGTGGTTACAATTAGGGACATATTTTGACGCGGTTACATGGATATCCGTTGCGGTCTAACTGTGACGTCCTACCTGCTCGCATGTGCCCGCTGCAGTCTTCTCTTTGTACAGTTAGGCCAGTGGTTAGGGACTATTTTATATGTGTTTTGCAATATTTTTATGTATTACAAGGTTTGCAATTGTTTTAAGTTTAGATTTAGGTTTATTGTATTTTAATACATGGATTAGGTATAGGTTAGAGTTTGCATTAGGTTTGAATGGATAATGTCTTTTTAGAGGTAGGATTTAGACTTGATCTAAAAGAAACCCCCTTTTAATCAATTTTCACAATGTGACATTAGAACCCATAATATGATAACCATGTACCACGTTTGACAACCAAACCCTGGCAGAATTGATGACAAATACTGTCGACAACCAAGTACCACACCATATCCTTCAAAAACCATGAAAACTATATCAATCATTGATAACAACGGACAACCTAAACCATAAACATCATTGTCGAAGTTGAAGATATTGGACACTAAATGCTAACAATGAATACTGGCGAAGTTGATAACGTTCAACACCTCATCGACCATGATCATTTGAAGATCACTTTGACTTTGAACCACTGAAGACTCCACTCATGGTAGACTGACAAGATCCTCCTGGATCACTTTGTGAAATGGTGCATCAATTTTATGACATGTATCCTCACTCGGCTGGGCGGCATGGCTACATATTTGTCATTTTTGACTACTTTACTAAGTGGGCTGAAGTGATGCCTACATTCAATAATACTGGAAACGACTGCATAATTTTTCTTCAACCACATAATTACTAGGTTCGGTGTTCTGCAAGCACTAATAACGGATCACGAGAAGCACTTTCAGAATCATATGATGACCGAATTAGATGCTAAATTGGGACTTTCACATGAAAATTCCATTCCCTATTATCCTAAGGCTAACAGATAAGTTGAGGTGATTAAAAAATTCTGAAGACTATGCTTCAATGTATAATAGGGGTCCATAAATTAGACTAACACTTGCTTCTCTTTGCTACCTTGTGGGCATATCGAACCTCAGTTAAGACTGCTACTAGATTCACACCCTTCTAGTTGGTGTATGGTCTGGAAGTGATCCTCCCCATCGAATGTAAAATTCCATTGCTGAAACTAGCTATCGAAATTATTCCTGCTACTTCCACAGAGGAGGAGCATCTTTTACATCTAACTCGTTTGGATGAAACCCAACACGATGATGTGTTAGCCAATGAAGCCCATAAAAGATGCATCAAAGCACAATATGACAAAAGTGTCAAGCCTATAATCTTCTTGGAAGGAGATTTGGTTCTCTTATATGACTAGGAGGCCGACAAGTTAGGTCGACGAAAGTTCCATCCCATGTGGCTAGGCCCATACATTTTCAAGCAAGTCCTTGGTAAAGGAGCTTATGAGTTAGTATATCTCGATGGAGTTCCACTGGAGCAACCTAGAAATGGGATGTACCTCAAAAAATACTATGCTTGATCCCATGCATGGTACATTGTGTACATACTATTTATAGTTGTGTTGAGTGTGTTTTTCAAAGTTTCACATGGTTTTTGTTTATTATTTTTACTTTTGGATTGCAAATGTCAACCTCTCTCAAACCACATATTGTTTATTCCAATGGTGCTAGCCTTAGTACTTGGAACCTATACTCCGCATTGTGGGCTATCTTTGCTCCAAATGGCTAGCTCGTGAGTATGCAAGGGATTTTCATTGGTCACTTGAATAACACCATTGAGTATAATGTAGTGGTTGAGCTACTTTTTTATTCTATTTCACATGGTATCCACCGTATAGTCATTAGGCTTGACTCACAGCTCGTAGTACTACAACTCGTGAATATCTATTTAGTGAGAAATATTTCCATCCTTTGTAGGGTTTTGATAGTGCATCTTTTGGAAAGAAATTTTGATTTCATACGATATGAACATATTTCTAGAAATCTGAACACATTAGAAGATGCCCTAGCTAATTTTGTTTTAGATTGAAATTTGCAAAGAATGTAAATAACTTTCAATTCACATCACATCATATTGAAAGTAGAATAGGAACTAGGAAACACTAAAAATATATATAAATTAAGTTTGGTTTTACAAAATGTGTGCCTCGAGACACATATGGCTACATCGTCCATATAAAAACTTCATGTATAATATCTAATTAGAAAAATCAGTAGTGCTCATGATAAAACGACATTGCATGAGCTATCTTTCGCAGTAATCGACCAATATGATTAGGCACTCCAATTGTGTGTCATTGAAGTTGCAATGGATGTGGATCGACCATGGTCTCTTTAATCCCATGTGTCAGTCCTTCCATGTGGTGCTACACCTATGATAGGATCTCTGCTACATCATGATCTCGTAGCGCATCCCGTCCTTCTGCAACGACCTGAACTGGTCTCACTGCCTCTTCCCATGGTTATCTCTCTGGGTGATGGAGATATGTAGCACCCATTGGTCGAACAGGTCTGATATCTGCATGAAAACATTAAATATTTTAGTCTAAGGTACATTAAAAACCAAGAAAATGCAAAACTTTCAAAAAATTAATGGTCGAAGTACCTTACCTGAAGCATCCCATTTCTCACCCTCAGGCAACTCGAGATCGAGATCATCACGAAAATCCATCCCTACGTAAGGATAATCATCGATAATGATGAACTGCCTGGGTAGCCATGCAAATAAGGCTGGTGAAAAGTTGATTGTTGATGGACTTGCATGTTGACTCATATGGTCTATCCACCTCCTCATCCGTGGGGTCCTCAGATTGATGGGCTCAAGTACAATCTATTGAGGCTACAGTAATGACACCCACTCTAGAGAAAAAGAAGCTAAGATCATGCCATAACCATATTTCTTCAACTTCCCCTCCTTTTCTTTAGTAATTTTTTCCTTCAAATTGACCAAGACACCCGCACTCTAGTTGAATATTGTCTAATCTATACATTCTATCCCATACTGCATCTATGATTTTCTTGCTACATGTAGTGTTGAGTTGCCTACCAATATTGTGATAATGAACAATATTGTTCTCAGAGTTAATTGGGTTACATCCTTTATTTTGATATTTCCATCCCTAGTAGGAAGGGCTTGAGGTATGCAATAGGTAGCAATATAGTCTTTCATTGTCTTTTCGCCACTTCTTCCACCTAGAAGAGAGACGAGGGAACCTCACTTTGACAATCCTATTAGAAATTAAATATCCTCTATCTGTATCTCGAGTAGATTCTCCCCAAACCTAAACTATTGTGCCTAAATATCCCATGAACAGACAAGGTACTTCAACAACTTCATTTTTCACCTCATACGAGGAAGCCAGAAGAATTTCAATAACCCACAATTTTTGAGCACCTAGATGGTAGTAGGGTCATTTTCCGCATTGAAATCTTGTTCCTCAAACATCAATAAGAAATCCATTAGGCTCTTTCCCATGCAAAAAAACATGACAAAATTTGAGGCAAAACTGAAAGACAACTTAGGAAAATGCACCCAATGCACCATAGTAGTGTTTACCAGAGCATTGCACCTCTACCTGCAATGTTCCTCTACCCAGGTGCAACGCAGTTTTCAACATAGGGGGTTTTGGTCCTAGATATTTTTTATGAACCCTAAGGGCCTCAAAACCTTAAAATTTTTGCATGAAAACACAAAAATGGACTATAGAAAGATAGAGAAAGGTTTCAGTTCCTACCTGGAAGTGACGACACTTGAAATGGTTCCATGGATTGGCCACAATCAGTTGTAGAAGATTGAGGGAAAAAGGGCTCCAAATACTCACTGTTGAAGGTAAAATGTGAAATGGTAAAAATGAGAAGTTATTTTGAATATTTATGGTTATTTTCTCATTATTTTATTCATTTTTAGTGTTTTGACCTAGATATGCTTCATTTTTACTATGAAATAGGTATGTTTAATCATTCTTGTGGTGTTTTGAGCAGGTCGACAACTATTAGTAGGTTTTCATTATGTTTTGAATAGGTTACTTTGACCACAGAGTACACTTTTATCTCTTTTTCGGGCTTTTTAAACCTACGAAAAAGGAACCCCCCTTGATTCCTCTTTCATCTCTTTTCAGACTCCCAAAATATGAAAATATTGTCAAGCACTTGTCTTTTCGAACTCGTTAAAGTAAATGAAAAGACGTCTACTCAGTATAAGTTTAACCCTTTTTTGGACTGAGATAGACTAACTACGAAAAAGGAAAACCTTAGTCGAACATGGCTAAGAGGTTCTCTTGGGTATTGTTTTCTACATTTTCGGACTTAAGGGACTATCTACAAAAAGGGACATCTGGAGTTTTCTTTTTCGCCTCTTTTTCAAACTCTCTAAACATGAAAAAGATGTCAATTTTTACCTTCACTGGACTCATTAAAACATCAAACAGTGATGGACTTGTCGAACATGACAAGGTTGAACCACTCCTTCTCAAGGTTCATTAAATATACTCGGAGGGATTCATCCGAAGGATGAACTTACAGATCAAGCATATGTTATCCTCCTCAAGCTTGTTAAAAAATAAAGAGGTATTGACTAGTATGGTTGGGGAAATTGGGAAAACAAGGGATTCCATTTTGCTAATGGAAGTGAGTCGCTCTTGAACATGACACTCTTCCACTTCATCTCTATGGCTATTGGGTTGGGTAATTTTCTTGTCTTTTGGTTATCATACCATTTTCAAAGCCTCCATTTCATTTTTGGGTCAATGCTTCCAACTCCATTTAGTGTTGTCAGTGTGTTCAAGAGAAGTCATTCAGTTGATCTCTACTACAATACTCTTAAGCCTTCATTTCATGTCTGCCTTTCCTGATCCAGTTCCATGTCAACATCATTTTGATCATTCTGTCTTAATCATCATACATGTTTCATGTCATTTATGAGGTATACATCAAGGCCCTCCTACGACGGGTTGCTTCCTGTTGACATCAGCACATCGTCTAGGAAGTTGACTTAGAAACACTCATTGGTACCTTGGTTCTTGAATACATCAATGGTAAGTTTCCTCTCTCTCAACGACATGTTTACATTAATGGCCTTTGACTTAAAGATTCTGTGTGGTGTTTGACATCAACTAATTAAGTCACACAATGCAGATTATACTATAGTACCTTGAGATCCATTAACATCATCAGTGATTTCTCTCGCGTAAGTTAATGACTTACATCATTGGTTGGTAATTAGATGGTGTCTACCATGTTCAGCTCCAAATCATTGATTCACATGGTTAGACTTGTACATTGATTGGTCGTGTGAATGAGATAGAAGACCCCAGATCTAGTTTCTGCCATCTGGGCTGTGATTTCAGGATTATACAAAGATCACAATGTATGATGGTCATGATCATATAGACAGTCATCCAGTCATGGGTCCACTAGTTTCATCTATGGATGCGTCTTTTGATCATTGTACATGTTATGTTATCTTATGAGCTAAGTATGGGTATGCTTCCCTCAACAAAAAAAGATATCATGTCGTAAATGTATTGTAATAGATGAAGCTCGTCGATTGTCCTTGATCCCTACTTGTCACAAGGTAAATCACTTCAGTCATTAGTCATCACCTCTAACTTTTCTCTTTAGGGGGAATTCTATTATAGGACATTTTTTCACATCTGATTAGTGATCCTCCTAATGGGATCAATTAACATCTTATTACCCTTTGTCACCATCTTGCACAAAGCCCTAAACATGTACCTTTAATTTCCCTGAGTTTCAACCCTAAACTGCTTCATTTGAGCCAGTTTGAGGATGGACACTCCCTATAAGCCTACTGGGGTGTTTTCACCACCAAGTTGCTCCACTATAGCCTACATTTGTCACTTGCAGGTTACTCCCCTTTGCACCTGCATTTGTTCTAGAAATATGGGAGAATGATCGGGATTCCGAAAGCTTCCCCTTCTAGGAGTTTCCAAAAGTTGTTACAACTACTTACCTTGGATAAAACATTCAGATCCTATCCTTCCCTACATTGGAGTTTTCACCACTTATCCTTTGATCCTATCCCTCCATCAAAGGTGGATCTCTTACCCTATATTGGTAATTGGATAAGAACTCCCAACTTACCATACTTCTCTATATATTCCCAGCCTTCTATGTGGTTGGGGGTTGGATTTTGGAGAGTGATTCTTCCCTTATGCTGTTGTAGTGAGTGGTCATCATCTCATGCATTTAGGGTGATTGGAGGTGCATATTTTGACAAGGAAAGGGTAAGTCAACAAATTGGAGGAGCTCTTCTACAATATCAACTACTACTTATGGTTGTAATATCCTTCAATTTATATTAATGAAAATAATTTGTTGTTTTCCTATATGTGATGTTTTTATTTCACTTATTTCAATACCATGTTGATATACTGAATGAAGTACTTAGATGATATTGCAGAGATCTCACAATTTCTTGGCTTGTGTTATCTGACTGTGCAGGTTCTAATTTTGGCATTCAGAGCTGGAATTGGAGGTTCTAAGCTTAGAAGGAATGAAGTGTGTGAAGGATTACAGGTGGGCCTCACTCTGTTATCTCTTTACTTTAAGGAAAAGCATTGTGTTCCTTCTCTGTCTGTTGTTCTAGGTTAGCCACCGACATAGGGGAGATACTTTTGTAAATCCTGTATAACAGGGTGTGAAGGGGAATATTCATGAGATTTTTTTTTTTTTTTACCTTCATTAAAGAGTGGGGAGGGTTTGGTGGGTAACTTATAAGGTTTTATACGGGTTTATTGTAGTGTCCAGGCTTTGCCTATTTTATCACTGACCATTTCTATTTTTCACTAAGGTGGCAATTAGGGCTTTGAGGTGGTAAGAATTGGATATGGAAGACTTAGTAGATTAAGAGTTGGAAATCCCGAACGAGTGGTCTATCTTTGGGATGCTAGATTTTTATGGTTTTTCTAGAGCTGAGAAGGCACTAACCTATAATGTGAGCTGGAAATTAGAACCCCACCTAGATCATGGAGTGGTGCCGGAGGTTCAGGGTCATGTATACCTAGTTTCAGTTGCAGGAAAGGTAGTTTCTCCTGAATTCACTGAGCCCTTGGGTTATCCTTTCTCTGTTGTTATCTCTTAGCCTGTTCCTTTGTATGATTGTCTTTTGGTCTTGCGCATGGAACGAAAATACCTATCTCTTCTGAGGGATATGATGGCCAAAATTTTACAATTGTTGGCCTTCTTGATGCTTCAATAAGAGGGGCTTTGACCAACATATTTGGTTTACCGAGCCCGATGGAAAAAACCCTAGTCAATTTTGATGTTGAGGGGAGAGTCGAAGGGGAATTATAATATGGGGAAGTCAGTGGTTTAGAAAATGATGCTCTGGTCTTCCCACATGTACCTATCATCGGTGAGAAAATAGAGGTACAAGAAGGGTCAAAAGTAAAGGATTCCACCATCCCATACTCAACGCTTGTTAATTCGGTGGTGGAGGAATTGACTTGGGGTAGTAAGGAGGGTTTAAAGACATTACAGTCGCCTGAAAATGAGGGTATCAAGGGTGGGAAAACGAAAAAAATAAGAATCTTCTTAAGAGTGAGGCTGTAGCGTTCCAATATTATCTTTGTTTAGGAGACGGTGTGGAGATGGCAGAAGCGAAAATGCTAGCAGAAAAGTATTTAGTGTGAAAGGACCGCAATAGGGTTTTTAGTGTTGAAACCCTCAAAAATTGGTGAGACCAACATTTAGCACGGAAGATAAAGGATTCTTTTGAAGTTTGTCTCTTAGCGAAAGGGTGGTTTTAGTTGATCTTAGGAGGATGCGCTCAAGGTTTTGAAATAGGTTTGATTTATTGACTCATCCCCAACGGTCTTTAAAGCCCAATATCCCTTATTTGATGCACATAGTGAAACATTAAATGTTATTAATGTTTGGGTTCATCAGCTGGGTCTCCCAATCCACATGTTGAACACCCAAAGGTTTGCGAATATAGGAAATATTCTCAAGAAATTCAATGAAGTTGACTATTCATTTAAGGAATCCAAGGATTGGACAATGGCCCACATTCTAGTGAATCTTGACTTGAGAGCTGAATTATATCAAACAATGAATATTGGCAAGGATAAGGAGTGGCTGGTGGATTTATATTATGAAGGGGTTCCATTTAGATGCAATAGATGCCACCGATTAAACCATCATACCTGTTCACTTCCCTTCACTCCCAACATTATTCAAGGTGGCATGTGTAAAAAACAAAGGAAATATGTAGTAGCAGGAGCTTCAAGTGATGGGAAGTCATGTGTGGATGCCCCTATGGAGGAGTTACTGCGTTTGGTGGATGGGGCTCCGGTATTGGATTCGGTACATGTTGTAGTGAAAGAGATAGAAGAACAAGTCGATGGTTCAGAAGGGATACAATAGGTGACATCTTTGGATTATCATAGGCTGATGGGATTGGTGCGTCTTGAAGGAACTATTGAGTAGCATATGGTTGGTCAAATGGATATGGATCAGTTTCCTACCATCAATACGAACATATGCTCTCTTCGGTCATTCAAGGGGACTACTCAGGGTATTCCTCTCCCTCATTATTCCTTTTCATTGTTATCGTGTCCTATTTCTCATTTAGATATGAATTGGAATAAAAATGTATGTGAGCCAAAGGTTAGAATGCTATAAACTATGGTTTCATCATTGTCCCTATAATAAGTATCATGTGACATCCTTCAGGTATTTGATGTTTGTATGTCCCTGAGTGTTTCTTTTGACTCAGCCTCTTTGGAAGGAAGAGGTGTAAACTATTGGGTCTTGAAAATGTCATTCATTTCCATTACACTTTCACTATTATGTCCATTATATCACCTCCATTTCACCTCCATTTCACTACTATGTCACTACATTCATCCCACTTTCATTATCATTGGGTCACATTTATGTTTTTCCAATCTTTATTAATTCTAAGCCTTTTAAGTGAATTTGTGGTTAAAAATTAGAAAATAATGTGCATATGCTTATACCTAACAAGTGGGTTGAGATTGTTGACACGTGTAGGTCAAAAGGAGGCTTCTAGAAGACCCTTATGTGGCACTCTAAGGCCAAATTCTAATTTGAGTGGAAAGAATCATGGGATCATGAGGATATGTGTCACATCTCCTAATTGTATTGTAACTCTAAGAAGACATGTGTCTTATCAGTTCCTATTTTGATTAGGACTCTAGAGGTAGAGGGAGAGATTCATGGACTCTCATTAATGAGATGGCTCTCATCTTTTTGTATAAATAGGAGATCTCTCTCCTTCATTTATTAGTTCTTAAGTCTTAGCTTGTTAGCTTGTGAGATGGCTTTGGAAAGCTTTGGAGAGCTTTGTTGTACTTTGTAATTTTGAATAATTTGAATAAAGTTTTGATGTTCTCAACATGGAAGGAGATGTGAAGTAGATGTCATGGAGCATATTAGAATGTAAGGTAGAGTAGATTTCATTTTGTAATTTTGCTTTGATTTCATTATGTCATTTGATTGCTTTCAAATTTGATAGATTAGATTTTCCATTCATGCAATTTTAATTCATGTAAGTGTGTTCAACCGGTTGATTGTAGATTAATTTTTCTTTACATGTTTTTGCATCAAATAGTGACATGAGATTTGCCTCTCTGCTGACTTTGTTTTTTTAGCTTTTCAATTTCAGTTATGCTTTGATTTCAGTTTTATTCATTTGCTTTGTCAGTTAGTTTAGATATCAAATTCCTCATATCATTGACGATTATCTCCGAAAGCCATATCTTAGACTACCTGGTGAGGAATCGAACTATGAATGATGTGATTTTATTTTATTTTTACTTTTCTGCAATTAGATATCAACTTGCTCATATCATTGACGATTATCTCCGAAAGCCATAGCTTAGACTACCTGGCGAGGAATCGAACTATGAATGATGTGATTTGATTTTAGTTTTACTTTCCTGCAATTAGATATCAACTTGCTCATATCATTGACGATTATCTCCAAAAGCCATAGCTTAGACTACCTGGTGAGGAATCGAACTATGAATGATGTGATTTGATTTTACTTTTATTAGTTTGCAGTTTTTGATTTGTTTGAGTGCAATAGCTTAACTTTTATTTCCGTATTTAGATAAGCAGCAGAGACAGTGATTTCATGATCAGTATTTCATCTTTTGTTTGATTTAAGTAGCTGCATATTTACACTTTTGTTCAAGTACTGATTTGATCAATAGCATGTTTTGAGATCTTTTGAAGTGCTAAGTTTTGGAAGTTACCATTAGGGACATAAACCTTGTCTTGAAATCTACATCCATACTTGACCTTTAAAAGTATTCTTAAGACCTTAGAATAAGATTTCCATTTGCATCAGACAGTTTAGGAGATCAACAAAAACAAAACCCCAAAACAAAATAAAATCTATAAAACAACGAAGTAAGAAAAAGGTTAACTAAGCACATATGGTGCACCACACTTCATCAGTTTACGATACCCGGATTGATAATTTATGTAGAACAATTTAAGACGTTAAATTGACTAGACATAAATCGACATCGATACAATCTTAGGTTGCGTCAAAAAGTTCTAAATCTAACTTCCATAGGAGGTGTCTTGGGGCCCATCTCTATCATTCAAGACCCTGGAAAGGTAATATGAAGAAAATCAAACATAATATTGGCTCAGGACAGGGATAGAGAATAATTAGCTTCGGGGAAACAATACTCAATGGAATAGGCACTTAGAGCTTTATCGGCCCAAAGTGGGGTTCCCAAATTATAGTTTTATCATTCAATTTTAGGGGTTTATAAAGCAATCCCAAAAACATTTCTTTTAAAATATTAGTTCAGTCTACAGGCCCATGGGTTTCTTTTTCTTTAAGAAACTTTTGGGGAGGGGGACAAAGTGATTGATTCTCTTGAGGCCTTGTTCCCTAGATGGCAGTTCGCAGCCTCAGATGTAAGGGGTCGCTCAGGTGGTCTAGCCCTTGGATGGGATCTAATGAAAATTCAGATGGAAGGAATCTGGAGTATCTTGAATGGTCTAGGTTTGGATGGTCTCTCAGTAGATCTAGGTTTCAGTTTTACTTTCCTAAACATTTATGAGACGCATGATGATCATGTTCCCTTCTGGACAAACTTTTTGAAGACATATCTAAGTAATTGTGAGAATTTAGTTATGGGGGGGGGGGGGGTGGGTGCGGTCTAAACTTATCTATAAGTGCAGCTAGATCTTGGGGGGGTCATGAAAGGCCTAAAAACCTTTATAATTTCTTCTCTCATCTTATTTACTCCTCAAATATTGTCGATATTCATCCCTCTTGGAGGAATCAACGTTTGGGAGAAAACAAGGTGGAAAAATGTCTGGATCACTTCCTTCTGACTAAATCCCTTATCAATAGACATTCAGTTATGTGAAAATGGATTGGTGTTGGGGGACAATCAAATCACTCTCCCATAATTCTAAAGATTAAGGGAGGATCATAGAAACTGGCTAAATCTTTCAAAATGAACATCAGCTGGTTAAAGGAGGAAGAATTTAGGAATCTAGTTTCCACAAATTGGAAGCATTATGATGGCGGTTTAGAAATTTCTGTGGCTCAACAATTTGGAGAGAATTTGAAGCACATCAAACAAATGTTGAAGGATAGGGCTTCCCTCAGGCGGTCCAAGGCTAAGGAGGAACTCCATGACATTGAATATCATTTGAGATTAATAGTTGATTCTCATGAAGAAGGGTTTAAATATCGGTAATCAAGAGATATTTTGAGAAGGTTAACCACCAGAAGCAAGGGTATTCTTGCAGACAGTGAAGAGGAGTGGATATTGAAAAGTAGGGCTATATGGTTGGAAAAAGGAGATTAAAACACTAAATTCTTCCAAGCATATGTGAAGGGGTGCAGGTCTACCAATACCATATGAAAAATGAATGATCAGCAGGGGAGGGAAATCTCTGATTTTGAAGGATTAGTATCTATGAGTAGAGATCACTTCAAAATTCCCTTGAAAGCTCCTGATATGGCATCAATTACAGATATCATTAGAGTCGCAATTTTTTCCCTTGGTTTGTGGAGGAGGAAGAGGGAAGGGCTCTGATGGAGGAGGTCAGTGAGGAAGAACTTAAGTCAACCCTTTCCAGCTTTCAAAGAGACAAGAGTCTAGGGCCGGATGGATGGATGATTGAATTCTTTTTGGATTTCTATGAACTCTTAGGGGAAGATTTGCGGCAAGTGATAAATGAGTCCAGGGAAGAGGGAAGTATTCTTTCGACATTCAACACTACCTTTATTGCTCTAATTCCTAAAGTTTATGACCCTTCCTCATTTGAATAATTTAGACCCATATCCTTATGTAATTGCATTTATAAAATCATAGCCAAAGTGATTGCTTCAAGAATCAAACCTATCCTGTCTAAGGCTATCTCTAGTGAGCAGTTTGGTTTCTTGGACGGGAGACAAATTCATGAAGTTATTGGGGTAGCACAAGAATATATTCATAGCATGAAAAAAAAATATCAAACAGGTCATTGTCAAGTGGGATTTGTCCAAATATTTTGACTGGGTAAACTTGATTTTTATTCGCCTCATTCTTACTCATGTAGACTTTGAGGTTTCGTTCATAAATTGGATTATGAGTTGTATTATGTCAGGTTCCTTCACAATTCTTATAAATGGTGTAGCATGCCCTTTTTCAGAGCTAATAAAGATCTATGATAGGGTTGTCCTTTATTGCTGCTTCTCTTTCTCCTTATGGTTGAAGGACTTAGGAGAATGGTGTCTGAGGCAAAAAGAAGGGGGGTTTCAAAGGTTTAAATGTTGCACAATCAATGTTTATCACACACCTATTGTTTGTCGATGACATTTTAATTTTTTGCAATGGAGATTATAGAGACATTCAGTGTCTACATGAAATCTTAATTCTCTTCAACAATGCAACTAGAATATTTATAAATGATATGAAATCCTCTCTCACAATACATAACTTGTCTATTCAGGAAATCAAAAACATAAGAAGGTTGTTCCCTTTTGAGGCCAGGTCTTTTAAAGATGGAATCAAATACCTAAGGTTTCATCTAAAACCAAATTTCTACAGGATTGAAGACTGGGTTGTCTTCTGGAAAAATTAGAGAAGAGACTCGCCTACTGGAGTCATAGATAGTTGTCATGAGATGGGCACTTGGTGCTGGAAAAATTAGTGATTGAAGCTATCCTGATTTACTGGATGGCTCTTGCTTGGATCCCCCATGGAATTCTTGAAAAAGCTCAGAGAATCTGTTTTAAATTTCTTTGGGAAGGGACTTAGGAAAAATTTGTCTTGCCTTGGGTCAAGTGGTTGAGAATAGCAAACCCAAAGTTGCTTGGTGGGTGGGGTCTAAAAAACATCTTTCTTTTTTTGAAATCGTTGGCTAGAAAATCTAGTTGGAGGTTGTTATCCACATCCAACCTATAGACTGAAGTTGTAAACCAAAATTATATCAAGCCCCTTTCCTTGGAGAATTGGATTCATTCACCTATCAAGCCTAGAGGAAATATCTCTGTGGTATGGAGATCGATCCTCAATTCTTTTGATCTGATCTCGGTTGGGTTGGCTTGGAGGATTGGAAATGGTCAAAGGTTGAGATTGGGTTGTGACCCATGGTCTGGTAGCGGAGTTGATCATATATTTCCACAAAATTGGTCTCTTATCTGCGGGATGTGGGAATCACCTATTTGAATCAAAATACCAAATTTGCATACCACCTCCATTTGGTCATAGGGATGACTATCTACTACGAATCTAAACCTGCCCCAAGTTTTTTGGAACATTTGGGGGAATTATATTGAAGCGCTATCAAGAGCCCATATAAGAATTTTGGATCAGGAAGACAAATTGGTTTGGGATTTCTCTCCACATGGTTCTTACTCCCCTAAAGTGGGATACATTCACCTAATGTCCCAGGCTCAATTGGAGGAGGAAGTCTGGTGGTGGCAGGCGGTTTGGAAGGCAAAGTGTCCTCCAAAAGCTAAACTGATAACATGGTGCATTATGGCTAAGAAGGTTTCAACATGGGATATCATGCAACACAAGTATGTTGTGGGTCTGGGATGGTGTGCCTTATGCAAAGGTGCAAGTTAAAAAATAGATCATCTCTTCTCCTCGTGCCCTTTCACCCAACAGACTTGGAATGAACGTAAAGTGATGTTTCATTTCCAGTTCAGCTGGGGGGTTGCAATTTTTGTCGTTTCCTGGCAGGCTTGGGGCCAAGACAAAACAAACATAAATATCTAGGCCCTTCCTCTGATAATAAATTGGGGGATATGGATTGCTTTGAACAAAGAAATCTTCCTTGGAGTGGCCTCAGACCCAAGGAAAATAGCTACAGAAAGTGTGGCTATAATTAGTCACTTCCAATAATATAAAGAAATGCCTTCTCTTGGAATCATTACAACTAAGAGTCTAGACAAAACATTCACCTGTGGCTATTTCGACGGGGCAACCGGGATAATGGGAACTTGGCTAGGGGAGGGTTTGTTCTTTTCATTTCTAAACATCATATATTTCAGGTCAAAATGGGTTTTGGCAACGGATCAAACCACTGGGCAGAAATTTTGGATTGTAGATCATTATTGGCTTTTGTTATTGAAAAAGGGTGTTAATCTACAAGCTAAGATAATTATCTATTATCTAATCAGTGTGAATCTACTAGCTAATATTTACTATCTAATGCATTGATGTTCAGAAAAATTGGAAAAAAAGTGTGGGTTTTTTTTAATTAAAAAATGAGCGGGAATTAATTTTTCAAAATCTAATTTCATTAAGTCTTTTAAATATTAATAAGTTACTCACTATTTCATTAATTTTTCCAAAATTTCAAGGGAGAGATTTGCAAGAGAGACATACTAGGAGCACTGAAGAGCAACAAAAAAATTTGGAACAAGAGGACTATTCACAATATCAGAAGTTGAAAGGTATGGTGATTCACTCAAAACCCTGCATAGTAAAAATTTTAAATTTTATTGTTGATTTTACTAATAACCTTTTTTTTACAATTTCTGTCAGGTTTAATTAAAAGAGAGATTTGCAAGAGATACATATTGGGAGCACTATGGAGCAATGAGATGTTTTGGAACCACAAAAAGATTAGAACTTGAATGGTATGGTGATTCACTCAAAACCTTGCATAACAAGAATTTTAAATTTTACTGTTGATTTTACTATTGTTTTTTTTACAATTTCTGTTAGATTTATTTCACAATTCAAAAAAAAATATTAAAAACCTTGCATAATAAAAAAATTATAATTTATTTTTCTAGTAATTTTTTTTTACAATCTCTGTTCCTATTTAGATTGAATTAAAAAAAAAATAAAAATAAAAAAAAAAATAAAAAAATAAAATAAAACAATACTTACTCTTAAACCCTTGCTTCTTCTTGCTTATGTGACTGCAAAATTTCACCTTAAGATTTAACTCCCTCTAGCACTTCACAATTAGGGCTTTTCATTTTAGGCAGTTTAGATTTAATGGGTTTGTGTACTTACTATATATAGGGTGTTTTTCATGTAAAGTAGGGGGAGCACTTATTGAATCAGATCCAAACCCTGTTGGCACTGTCCATTTTTTTAAAAAGCAACATTTGTTTATCAGTGCACCCTGTGTAATACAATGCATCAGTCATGGAGACACTTTTATCATTAGGTATCACACCGAATATTGTCGGCCTTGTCCATTTTTTAAAAGTGGCGTTTATTTATCGGTGCACCCTGTGTAATATAATGCATTGGCGCGCCTCTACCAAATAACACTATTAAGTCCAAAAGACTTGTATTTAATTTTTTTATGTTTTTGTTTTTTAGTGATGGCGGTGCTTTTATTGTTACAAATCATACAGTTATAATTTAAAGTTATTTTTAAAAATTCATTTTCATTGTCGGTGCTGAACAATTAAACACCTAGTGCATTTATTAGATTAAACACACTAGGGTATTTATGCAAATAACCACATCAGTTACCAGAACCCTTTTTGGCTTAAAATTATTTGATTTATGTATAAAATATATTTAATGTCTTCTGTAGTGAATGGTACAGGTTGTATATTGATATAAAAATATTTGAGAAGTTGTCAAGTAACAAAAATATGGATCAGCACAATGATACCTCATCTAAAAAAGTGGAAAAGACAAGCTATTTATAAATTCTTTACAAAATTGATGTGTTTGAACTATATGTAAGTTTAACTAATATGTATTGGTTAATGTGTGTCATGTAGAGCCATAATATCAGGGAGCTTGATAAGATTATTTCCAATCTAATTGTAAAAGAGCGTAAAAGCATGATAGAAAAAATGTAAAAGGATGAATAATGTGAATGAAAAAATTCTATTCAATATGATATTTTTTGTTTTTTGAATTTTCATTAATAATATAATTAAGAATATTAGACAGCATGTTTCAAACAATATATTAATTCGTATATGTTTAATGTTCTAAATGGAGCAACAACGAAGGAAATGATCAATCTTGTTCTAAGAAAAGAAAAATTATAGAACATGTAAATGACAATGAATTGGTCCTTAGCTCATCTGGAGTGGTGTTGGAGGTTAATGAAAGGGGGGATTGTTTTTACAAAACTATGAGGGATATAATGGAATGAACGTATAGATGTACTTTCCACTTACAATACAAAAATCAATCCAATGATTCCAAGAACCAAGTTATATCTAAACTATAGGAAGTGTTTCCAGAGCAATGGTCAATGAGACCTGTCAGACTTGCAATAGAAAAAACATACAACAATAAAAAAGAATCATTCAAAAGGTAATATTCCTAATTAAAATTATTTTCTAGAATTATATGTATATATTACTACAAACCATTCATTTATTAATATCAATTTTTTTATATTTATTTTTCATATATCAATATAAAAATAGTTTATTACTTTTCCAAGAAGATTATGAAAATACCAAAGGATCAACGAGATGATATGTGAAACATGCTAGTAGGAATGTCCAAAAAAGTGTAGAAAGAGATGGTTAAAGAAATGGACATAATATAAACACAGGAGGAGCCATCTCAACAACAACATGCTTCAAATGTATGTATCATTGACGGTGTACATATAAACAAATAATTTAGCATTAAATACTCATTTTCAAGTATTTTATTGCAGAAAAGAAAACCAAATGAAACTCATGCAACACATAAAACAGGACGACAAGGAAGAAAGGGGTTGAAAATGATTCCATACAACTAAATTTTAATAAAAAGGTATGGAAAAACATGTGAGGAGGTTTTAACCCAAAAGTTCGAAAGGTTGGGTTAAAAACTCCTCACAAGTTTTTCCACACCCTTTTAAGAAAAGGGTTGATATCAAATTTTGTGAGTAAGTTTTAGTATTTCCTTATAACAACTCAAGGTTTCATTTTTGTATATTTTAAGTTGTTTTACAACAACCATCCTTCAATGTCTTCAAATAGGTGCTAACATACAAAGAAGAGACATCAAAAGAATTAATTGACATTGGGTTAAATATGGGTTGTGAGTATATGTTGGCATATCAAAAATTAATTGTAGAATTTGTAAGTATATATGTTGTTTTACTTCTCTAAGTAACAAAACAAAAAAATCCTTTATATTAAATCTACGATTTATTATGGGCTAAAAAACTTGTAGGAAACAAAGTATGGAGCTACACCAATAGAAAAGTTGTTGCAACAAGACATGAGACTTAGTTTTGAAACCATATGTACAATTGATGGCTCACTTCTTGCTATGGTACATTGCTATTCTGTTTACATTGATGTATATTATTTATTTCAATTTTCATTATTCTCACAAATGCAAATACACTCATTACACTTTATTTTTATGTTTGTAGATGGAACATGATCAAGAAGATGAAAACAATTGATACAATCAACAAAACATTTGTCCAAATAACCCAAGTCATGGAAGTAGTTTGAGCACTGACAGCAGTTCAAGTGAAGAATGATGATCTATTTGGATATCAAAGGAAGATGATGTATTTTTCGAAATAGTTGTCTATGAAAATTAGAAATTTTATTTAATGTAATGGACATAGTTTCCCAATTGAAACACAAAGGGTTACCAATAACTATCCCATTTTGTGTGACAAAGAGTCTCTTATTCATATATAATAAAATACATTTTAATTTATTCTATTGTGTTTTCCAATGCCGTTGTGAAATGTTACACCACTAATTAAATATATGGATGATTAAATATTATAATGAAGAGATTCAAAATCTAATGATATAACAAATTAATCCAAACATCATATACAAATGCACTAATCAAAATTTAATTTATATGAATATTTTTATAAGAAATATGTCAATTTTTCTATGAATAACAAATTTTAAAAATCACATTAATTGCACTATCACACGTCAATATTTGTAAAAAAGAGAAAATCTCATACAAAATATTGATGCCTCGGTAAAATAAACATGCACCGGTGCATTATTTTATCTAAAAGCACTATTACAACAATATTTTTTGCATAGCCGGTGCCTTTTATAAAAACTACAACATCAGGGTGTTCGAAAAAACATAAGCATCAGGGCATTATATTCTTCAAGCACCAGAATGTTTTCATTTAATGCCCTATTGCATTCTAATTCTTAAAGCACCAATGCTTTCATAGAAATAATGCCTCGGTGCTACAAAATATTGTTTCCAACCTCGGTGCATTGTTCAAATTAACAACACCGGTTATTCTATATTAGTAGCACACCAGTTATTTTCTTATTAAAGCACCAATGCTTTCATAGAAATAATGCCTCGGTGCTACAAAATATTGTTTCCAACCTCGGTGCATTATTCAAATTAACAACATCGTTTATTCTATATTAGTAGCACACCAGTTATTTTCTACAAATCATAAGCATCAGCGTTGCGAGTTTAAATAAAAGCATTGGGTATACAATATTTTTTTGCCTGCCCTGGTGTCATTCCTAAAAAGTATGACCTGGGCTGTTTGTTTAAGATATACACACCAGGGTGGTATACATTTCAGGCACTAGTGTTCTTTGCATTCAATGTCCTGGTGATTTTATTTAAATATTCAACACTGGTGCTATTTTTCATTAAGTGCACCGCTAAAACCTTCGACCGCCCAGAGTTTTTTAGTTGTGATAAAGTTTCGTTATCATCTCTACTAAAACACCCGCTACCACAAATAGATGTTGTAGCAGAGGTTTTTTGACAATTTTTTCCAATTTTATAACACTAAAAACCTTTGTTATAACCTCCGCTAGAAGGTATTTTCCTTGTAGTGTTATAATCTTGCATAACCAAGCTTACTTATGAAAAGAAGAATACTACTAGCATGCAATAATCTAACTGTATTATATTTTTTCTTCATCACACTGGTCTATAGTTTAAACATGTTTACAATTATACTAAACTTCTAGTTGATTATGATCTATCCAATAAATGGTAAAAGTATGTTCATAGAATTCTTTAAGAAATAACTCAACATTAACAAAACACTACTTATGTTCATATGTAAATATATATCATAATTTCAATGTTTTAAATATACAATTACCTAAACCATATCTAATACTCAAAGAGAAAATTATATTCTCTTCTTTTTGGTTGCATGTATACTTAGAAAAATTTCATCCATAAATTACTTACAAAAATAAAAGAATTTAGCAAATGACAGATATTAAAAATAGAAGTTAGTCAAGGGACCAAATTGTCAATCTATTCTGGAAAATAATATTGGAGCTACCAAGCTCCACCGAAACTTGATTCTTTCTCCTGAAAGGGTCCCCTCAAGTTTCAATAAACTACCAATCAATTATTCCATTGTTCTTTCTTTTTATCACTATACTTCTCACCTTAGTTCAACACTGAGTGAATCTCATGGAAATATAGGACAAAAAATACCCCTTTTTAAATTTTGTTGGTACTTAGTAACTTCCTCCTCCTTATCCACCAAGTGGAAGGAAATTACTTGGCTCATTAATGAACCCCACTCTCCACAACCTCCTAAGAAAATGTTTTGTCTTACTGGGAGATTTATTGATTAAAAAAAATTCATAATTCAATAATCTGGTCCTTAAATTTGATGCCTAGGGTAATTAAATTCAACCATTAAATTGCAACCCATAGTTTCTCTTCAACCAATTGCAACCTCAAAATTATTTTCCATATTTTTTATTAAGAAATTAACAAAATGAATTTACATAGTATAACTATCGATGATTGATAAACCAATGCCAATTGATTCTTAAATTCAGAACATCAAACACAAAATATATATAGATATATATTCACAAATAAACTCTAAGTCAGGGGATATCATACCCTCCTCTGCTTGAGTTTAGCATTGTCCCGAGTTTTCTTTAGATTTCAACCCAGTTTTTAAAATAATGATGGATATGATTCTTTAAAATCATATTCCCATTCCCAAGTTTCCTCTTCTCGAATAAAGTGTTTCTAAAATTTGACTTGGGCTATAACTATATTCCAGAGCATGACTTCCCTACGTTGTAGTATGCATAGAGGTTTTTCCAGGAACTCTCCCTTTGGTTCTACCTATACAACATTCCAATCAATTATGTGAGCTAGATCATGTACATATTTCTTTAATAAAGACACATGAAACACATCATGAACTTTTATGCTTACTGGAAGAGCAAGTTGATAAGCAAAAATTATTTTCCTTGTTAACACTTCAAAGGGTCCATAATATATGGGTGATAGTGTGGCACACCTACCAAGTCTAAGAGTAATATTCTTAGGTTTCACTTTCATATGAACACGATCACCAACATTAAATTATTTTTGAAATCTCTTTAAATATGCATAACTCTTTTATCAATCCTGAGCTATTTTCAAATTTTGTTTCACCTGCTTAACTATTTCTTCTATTTCCTTCAGCATATCTAGTCCTAAAACCAACCTATCTTTAGGATGATCCCATCTTAAAGGAACTTTACATCATCTCCCATACATTACCTCAAAAGGAATCATCTTTAGTGAAGTATGATAACCATTATTGTAGGCAAATTCAGTTAAATGTAGATAATCTTCCCACTTAGTGGGCCTATCTATAACATACATTCGCAGCATGTCCTCCATTATTTGATTTGTCATTTCTCTTTGACCATCATTTTGCAGATGATGATTTGTGCTAAATTTCAATTTCGTTCCCATTCCTTAAAATAAACCCTTCCAAAACTTAGAGATATTTTTTTTATCTTGATCTAAGATGACAGTTTTAGGCATACCATGTAATCTAAAGATTTCCTTCATGGATATTTCTGTTATATTAATGGATTTGAAAGTAGACTTTACATGTATAAAATTTGTTTCCTTGTTGTGTTTATCTACCATAACCATTATAGAGTTATGTTGTCCCCTTTCTTTTGGAAAACCAATGATAAAATCCACGGATATTACCTTCCATTTCGATTCTGGAATGACTAAAGGTTGTAACAATCCAACTGGATGTTGATGGGAAGCTTTAACGTGTCGATGTTCCAAAAACAATTCTAGATATTCAGTTGTTTATGAATTCAAATTAGGACAATATAAATCCTTTCTCAACATGGTTATTAGCTTCTGATAGTCAATGTATAGTTGTAGGTTTTTTATGCAATTCATCCAGGATAAACAATATTATGTTTTGACCTTGGGTATATAAATTTTCTCTATACATCAACAAAACCTCTTCATTATTTAAAAAATCATTCTCTTCTTCATATTGAGAATCTTATTTTTAACATATTCTTTATCAAAATCTGCAACTTTCCTCACTTTTTCAATCATTTTTTCCAACTACTTGCAAAAATAGCGTAAATCTGATTTAGTTTTATGCTAAGAGCATATGTTATTTTATTTTCTTTTCCTTTAATGTGCAGTATTTCAAAATCATACTCAATAACAAATTCCAACCACTGAGCTTGCCTAGCATTTAAGTTTGGTTGATTAAACAAATATTTAAGACTGCCATTATCAATTTTTTACTGGAATCTCATCACTATAATATAGTGGCTCCACATTTTTAAGGCACGGATAATAGCAAGTAGTTCTAGATCATGGGTAACATAATTCCTCTCATAGTATTTAAAATTTCGAGATTCATAGCTTACCACATGACCTTCTAGCATTAATAATCCCACCCCAAACCTTCTTTACAAGCATCAGTACAAACCATAGAGTCTTTGTTGCGTCAACTAGCTTAAAATTAGGGTAATAGTCAATAATTGCATCAATTTCTCAAAGTTTTCCTGGCATTTTTTATTCCAAACAAATTTAGTTCCGTTCTTCTGTAAAGAATTGATTGGGTAAGATAATTTGGAAAACCCCTCTATGAATCTTTTATAATAACCCATGATTACCATGAAAGATCTGTGGCGACATTCTTCAACATTGGCCATTTCATAATGGTCTTTATCTTCCTTGTATCAACAACAATCCCCTATTTAGATATAAAAAATCCCTAAATAATGAATCTATTTTTGATAAAATACAAATTTGCTAAACTTAAGATAAAATTTATTTTCCCTAAGTGTTTGGAGAACGATTTGTAAATGATGATTACACTCCTCCTTATTATTTGAACATAGTGTTGAGAAGTGTAGCAAGAAAGTCTCAATTTGACTTTGCCTTGGTCAAATTGAGAAAAATTGAATTTCCACATTAAAAAACAACTTGGAGGAATATAACTTGAGTGACATGGATCTTATCACTTAGTGAGCTCATTAAATTTGAGTTAGAGAGCTTGGAGTTCAGTTAAGCATGTGTGATTGCTAAATTTTAGTAATCAAATTCAATTATACCCAGTTGCGTTTAGTTAAGCTAGTTATAACAATTGGAGGAACTAGTGGAAGGTCAATTATGTCATGGGACAATAGTCTAACTCAACGATCATCCAATTAACTAGTCAATTAGCTCAAAATAGCTAGTGCATGCAAGGAATTCAAGTTCCCAATTGTGGTGGAGATTCCAAGGCAGTGTAACAAGTAGTTGTAAAATAGTTTGAGTATACAGGTGTTGCATGCAATCAAATGATCAAACCTTGGAAATTATGCAATCAATTGGAGGAAAATTCCTAAAAAATATGGGATAATGCTCTAGGAATTGTACAAGGAAATAAGGGTTCAAGGAGAGACAAAAATTGACTAAGTTTGGTTTAAAGCTTCTCATTGAGTAAAGAGATAGGTTATTCACTTCTAGGTTGTGCTCAGAGTGGGAAAGAAATTACAATACATCTCTATTCATATGATTAATGAAAAGAGGCTTGAAGGGTTTTTCCCAGTTGGGTTCACATAGAAAAAATATTGTTCATGTGTGTTATTTCTTATTGCATGTCTAAGATTGTTGTTCTAAATTGTGAATTGAATTCTGCATATCAGTAGAGTAGAATTGTGTCTCTTGATTTAGATTAAAATTTCTTGAGCAATTGCAATTCTATCACCATATTTTCTACATGTATCAGAGTAGGAATTTTGAATTTGTTTCTCAGGAGGTTTGAATTTACAGCTTCAATGTAGTAGCCTTCAATGGACTAAAATTAGAGTAAGCCTTGGAAGGCAACTTGAATTTCATTGCATTGAAGTATCGCATGGAGGTAGTGCTTAATGACAATGGATTGCTAGAATACATCAAGAGGTATGTTGCAAAACAAGTGGTATCTAATGCCCAGAACCTAGCCCAATGGAAGAAATATGTATCCAAGGCAAGGAGAATAATCTTAGAGGGAGCACGAGACCACATTGTCTCAAATATCCATGGGAAAGAAACTCCTTTCACAATGTGGAAGGCACTGACAAATATTTTCAAGAATAGTAGTGATCATATAAAAATGGCCCTCAAAGGTAAACTTCCATGTAGGTTTTAACCTTGTACAGAAATTACCTGCAAACAAATTCTTAAAAGCAGAAAATAAACTATTGCGAGAGCATAAAACATAAACAGATATACACAGATATTTTCCCTTGGATCCCGAAACCGAGATTACTAGATTGATTTTTCAGTATATTCCTTTCAATGTTACAATACATATATATACATGCCGAATCATCCATAAACCCCAATCCATTAACCCTGGATTAGAACATAATCATAGTTCCCTTGACCGGATCTACAAAATGCCATGGACAAAAAACCATCATGCCCAAAACCATGTGTGAAATCCATGCAAAAAACCGTAGGTAGGTCACCCCACCTAATATAGGGTCCAAAAAAATTTTCCCAGGGCACTGCCCTAGACCCCGTGCAGGGGGGCTACCCCCCCCCCCCGCTCGTGGGGTAGTCATGGAAATAATATGACACACACCCAACATTCCAAACATCATGATGAAAAAGAATGATACTATTTTGCAGCATCTCAAAAAATTTACAAAAGTTCATGATGAGCTTGGATGGGTTGGTGTAAATGTTACAGAAGATGACTTGGTGAAATCCACAATACATGAACGAGACAACAAAGCACATGCAGTCTTGGAAAGATTCCACTATAATTTTTGTGGACCTTTCTCGACAACCTCCACTGCTAGAAACAAATATTTTTTTATTTTTATTGATGATTTCTCAAGGAAGTATTAGATATTCTTCATGCAAAAGAAGGATGAGACATTCTCAAAGTTTGTAGAATTCAAGGAACTAGTTGAGAAAGAGACCGACAAGAAGGTGAAGGCTCTCAGGAGTGAAAATGGAGTGAGATTATGTTTCAAATGAATTCAATGGTTTCTATGTGAAAGAAGGCATTCAAAGAGAGCTGACAACACACCACAACCCACAGCAGAATGGAGTAGCTGAGAGAAAGAACCAGAGCATTATTGGAGCTACAAGAGATATGCTACATGACCAAGGCCTACCACTGCAACTGTGGGTAGAGGCTTGTAACACAACAGTCTACTTGCAGAACCATAGTCCTCACCGGATTCTTGGTATGATTACATTGGAGGAGGCTTTCTCAGGGAGAAAGTTGGATGTGTCTCACTTCAGTATTTTTGGAGCCTCTATTTACTACCATGTCTCCAAATATTTGAGGAAGAAACTCAAGCCGACACCAGAGTTGGGGGTTTTTATGGGTTACACCGACACTCCACACAATTACTGGGTGTACTTACCTTCCCTCAGAATGACAGTTGCGCGAAGGGATGTAAAGTTTGATGATGAGAAAGCGATGCAGTGCTCTCTTGAGAGGAAGCTTCAGATCCCACCAAAAGAGGAGTTTTAGCTTCAAAGAAATAGCCTCAGGAAGTTGTAGAGAAGTCAAAAATGGAGGAATAGAGGGGATGTAGAATGGAGACATCCACTCAAGTAGAAACATCCAGAAAAGGTAGAAAAATAACCAAGGAAGATGATAGATTGGTGCAAGATGCGAGGGAGAATGTGGGAGCTCCTTCAAATTTGGGCAGGAAAAAGAAGTCACCTGAGAGATACACTGGCTACATGGCTCTAATGACTAAGCTAGTAGAGACTGAGCCATCATATATTGAGGAAGAAGTTGAGAAACTAGTTTGGGTTGATGCCTTGGTGGAAGAATATGAATCTGTCATGAAGAATAGTGTTTAGTAAGTGGTCCCAAAACCAGTAGATAAATCAGTTGTGGGTTCAAGATGGATCTTCAAAGTTAAGCATGTAGCAGATGAAAGCATAGAGAAGTATAAGGCTAGATTTGCGGCCAAAGTATTCTCTCAATTTGAGGGAATTGACTATGTGGAGACCTTTTCTCTTGTTGCAAATTATTCATCCATTACATCAAGTCTTTCATTGGTTGCGCAGATGAGGTGGAAGATCCACCAGATGGATGTAAAAACAACATTTCTCAATGTTGTTATTGAGGAGAAGGTGTGCATAGAGCAACTAGAAGGTTTTGATACATTTGATCGAGAGTCTCATGTATGTAGACTCAGGTAAGCATTGTATGGTTTTAAATAGGCACCTCGAGCTTGGTACACCAGGATTGACAGTTATCTCACTGGTTTGGGCTTCACCAAAAGTGAAACAGATACAAACATATATCATATTTTGGTAGAAGGTAAATTTATTATCATTGTTTTATATGTTGATAATTTAATATTAACAGGTGATGGGTGACTGATCATCTCTTGTAAGGAGGATATTGCAACGGACTTTGAGATAAAGGAAATGGGTCTCATGCACTACTTCGTCGGGCTATAAGTATGGAATGGTGATGGGGAATTGTTTGTGTCTCGATGCAAGTATGCCACAGAGATACTTTAGAGATTCCACATGGATATTTTTAAGCCCATGGAGACACCTTTATCGACTAATTGAAGGAAGGAGACTACGAATTCAAGTGAAGAGGTGGATGCTACCATTTACCGGCAGTTAGTGGGTTCACTGATGTATCTTTTGAACACATGACTAGATATGTGCTATGTAGTCAACCACTGAGCCAAGTTATGGTTATGCCAACCACATTGTATTAGAAGGAAGTTAAGCACTTTTATGGTACCTCAAAGGCACTACCCAATATGGATTATGATACAGACAGACAAAGGGAGTGAAGTTGTGTGGATTCATAGATGCGGATTGGGCAGGGAGTCCATCTGAATGAAAAGGTACATTAGGTGGAATTTTCATTGTTGGGACCGCAGCGGTTTCTTGGCATAGCAGGAAGCATATATTTGTGGTGCTCATCTTGGCGGAAGAAAAATACGTGGATGCAAGTCAAGATGTAGAAAATATGTGATAGGTTAACATGATAATGCAATATACATCAAAGCAAAATACTATAACCTACTTCCACTATCAATTTGCAGAAGCTTAAATATCGAGTTGAACAATATAACTAGAAGAAGAAGAATCAATAGCACAATACACATGAAAATACTTTTGGGGAAATCCTCAGATAAAAACCCCAAACTATTGTATTATCATACATGGTGGAAATACATAGGAATTATACAAAGCCTTAGCTCTCACAGCTAGCCAACTCTCAGTACAATCCTCACAGATGCTCACAGGAAATCTTGGCTTCTCTCCAGCCTTCCTCTCTGCCCTCCAAGCTCCTATTTCCTTGCGTTGTTCCTTGCGGATGATTAGCATATTACCAAGTGGAAAACCTACTTAAAAATTGTGCAATCCTCAAGGGTAAATCCTTGACTTCATGCATGAGTTTTCTCCATGATAAAAACACATGCAACTGATAGTACACTGTCCTTGAACATTAATATCAACTGGGTCTTTCTCAGAATAGACATGCATGAGTTTTTGATGAGGGAATCTTTAGTTAACTAGAGTAGCACTAGTTGAGTGCATTAATGCATCAATTGACTGTTAACTCACTATCAGTTCCTCAAAAAGTCTGGAACTAATTTAACTGGACTTAACTCAGTAAACTGAGTTAACTAATTACAACTCAATTATAACTCAATATTATCTCCTTAATTTAAGGGATAACTCTTGCATGACTTCAGAAAGACTTCTAACTTGAATTTCTCCAACTAATTAATTTAAAATAAATAAATTAATTATTTCCAAGTATCTGTTAAGACTAAATTCGATTTTAATTCACAATTTAATTCAAGGACAAATTAAATTGGAATATTATTGTTATCGTATTTCAACACTCCCTCTCAACAAGAAAGGGATTATCTGCCACCCCGATCCTATCTCTATGGAACTCAAATTTACACTTTGACAATGCCTTTGTCAAAATTTCAACATCTTTCTCCTCTATCAAAATATACCGTAGCAACATGATCTGTGAAAAGCCACAGGCAACAAATCTTGCCTTATGCTTCTCCACGCTACCATCAGCAGCTTGCTTTACCTTGTAAAGCCAATGAGAGCTCACAACTGACTTGTTCTCCGGTCTCGGAACCATGTCCCAAACACTGTTATGAACTATGGAGTCATACTCCTCCACCATAGCATTAACCCAAATCGGCTGCTGCACTGCTTCCTCAAAGGAAGATGGCTCGATCTCAACACATTCCCCAACAAGGGACATGTATCCAGTGTACCTTTCAGGTGACCTCCTCTGTTTGCGCTGAGAATATGGTGCTTCCACATTCTCTCTCACATCCTCCAACAAGCTGTCAGCTTCTCTTGTGTGCTTCTGTGTTAGGTCCCTATACTAATAGTGTAATCCCTTATTGTTATTATTAAAACCCCCTTATTATATTGTTGTGCCCATGTAGTCCCCATATTGTTATCATTGTGCCCAATAGAAGCCGGCTATTGTTATTATTGTGCCCTTACATTATTATTGTTATGTCGGCTCTGATTATATTATGACCCCTTAGACTCCTATATATAGAAATGAGTCTTGTCATTTGTATCATCCAAGAATAGTTCATTTGTGTAATGTAAATGAGGTTTCCTCCTCGAAGAGGCTGAATTCTAAGGCGTTTATATTTCTTTTCATCTTTTTGTGAGCTGGTTTCATAACATTTGGTATCAGAGCTTTAGATTCTAGGGTTTTCGCTGCTCCAAATAGGTCATCGTGGAATTTTCACTATAACTTTTTTTTGCCGATGTTTCATAAGCTAAATAGAAAACCCATTTGAGACGAAATCTCGCTAAACCACAGATCCAAATTTTAGAGCTTCTCTCACTATATTTTCTGAGATATGATCTGAGGAAGTTATAGTTTTTGCAAGCTCCCGAATTTCATCTAAAATAGGTCATCGTGGAATTTTCACTATAATATTTTCGCAACAAAGTTTTAGAAGCTAAAAAAAAACCCATTTGAGAAGAGATCAGTCTGAGCTGTGGGTCCAAATTTTATATCTTCTCTCGCTATATTTTCAGATATATGATTTGAGGAAGTTAGATTTTTTGTAGACTCCCGAATTACATCTTCAACATGTGACCTTGGGAAAATTATCATAACTTTCTCTCTAAGCATTAGATTGAAATTTCATAAGAAGTTACAGAAAGAGGACAGATTTTAATTTTTGGTATGTATTTTTTAGATCTGAAGGTCAAAACAGTAAGACGTGGCACTTCATACAAGGTCGTTATTCTGAAAAGGTTTATAATCATGTCATCTTGGGAGATTATGCATAACTCTTTCTTGGAGAATCCAATTTCGATTAGACTAGTGGAATTGGAAAGAGGACACAGAGGGCTACTACAGGTCACAATTTCAGAACTAGAGTATCTGAAATTACAGAGTTACGGTCGTTTAAAAATCGAGCTCCTAAAATCAAGAAAAAGAAATATGAGGAAGTTTGATGGCAAGGATCTGGTAAATTGGTGATCCAAAATGGATCCTAAAAACTCTAAGTCTAAGTCCTTAAAACTATTGGAAACATTATCGCAAGGAAAAACCATGAAGAATGGCAGAAAACAGAGTTTAGCGGAGAATGCACCAGAGTCATTGGATCAGATAGATCAATGGCCCAGATTAAATCGGGGTATCACATTGGAGTAGGCCAGCGGAACGCTTTGGAGGCAGCCCATTGGGAAGTGCGATTAGAAATCCAGTGATTTAACAAGAGCTGTCGGATCGTGTGCGTAAATCCAACAGTGGAGATCACATAATCGCATCACAAATATTACCAAAGGCAGCACTTACCTGCAGGCCCAAAGTCTATGCAATATGCGATTTTCGCTTTATCGCATCACTATAACACAAAGGAGGATGTATCGAGGGCTTGAGAATTAGTGATCTATGATTGTTGATCACGATATCGTATCGCAATATTGCATCGCTATAATACAAAGGAGGGCTTACCGGGGGCTCGAGGACTTGCGATATGCGATCGCGATATATCGCATCGCAACGATACAAGGGGTGATACCAATGGACCCGTGACCCCGCGATATGCGATACGCCAATATCGGTGATCGAGTAATACAAAGGGTTGTTGACATGCGATATGCGATTGCGATCAGGGTGGACCTGAAAGGAATTATAGATGCGGTTCTATAAAATTTGAAGTCCGATAATAAGCGTTTTCCTATGTATTTCTGTGTATTCCCACTATGGATCAAATACAAAGGGATTATGACCGTAGCGCTTGCGACTTGCGATAGTGATGCAACAACAGACCTGATAGGATTATAGGTTGGATTCAATATCATTTGATGTCCGACTTGGCAGAACTTTTCACTGTTTTGGTGTATTTCTTTGTGTAAACAGAGGAACGTATTCTTGGGGATTTCACCCGCGCTAGTGGTCCTTTCCATTCAAAAACAGGTGGCCACCATACCTTAGAGCGTTTTCCAATGATTGTTTAACGCTCAACGGGGATTTCAACGGACAAAGGTCGGATTTGAACGGACAAAGGTCGGGAGACAGAGAGCCCGAAGAGGGAAGGAAAATAGACAGCGTTGATAGGCTTAAAAGCCATTCAATGGCAGCACAGTTGGTAGAGGAGGTCAGAGACATAGAAGAGAACAAGAGAACGCAGAAGATAGAGAGAAAGAGGGAGAGTCTGTGCACTCTTTTAGACTCGAGGATTTTGAGTAAATCCCTGTTGTTTTGTCACTGTTGTGTTGAGACTCTGTTTGAGCTCACACTTGTAATATTCTTCTCTTAAAGACATAATATAGAGGTCAACATTGAAAGCTAGACCAGGAGACGTAGCCAAGAAGTCTAGTGAACTCCTTCATTATTTTGCTTGTGTTGATGTGTGACTGTTATGTTTTATAATTCCTCATTGTCTATATTATTCACAATCTTTTCAATCCATTGCACTAAATGATATAGGCATTCCTGCACATGAGTTTGTAATACCTTGAGTTCCTATTTTAAGATCATTTTCAGATCAATTGGATACTACAGATGGAGAAATATTTTGATCTACATGGTGTGCCACTGTTACAAAAGGTATGTATTACATCTAATTATTTAGAACCGAATCAATTTTTATGGTATAAAGGGCTTTGTTCTCATAAACCACTTGTCACATGGTCAATTTTCACAGAGGAAATGATATCACATTATGAGGATACAAAGAGAAACACCTTCTTTAGCCAATTGATAAATCTCAAACAAAAGGGTTCAATGGTAGAGCACATTAAAGAATTCCAAAAATTGAATATAAGGGTAAATGATATTCCAGAGAAGAAAATGGTTGATGTCTTCATAGGGACTTTAAAGGATAACATTCAACACGATGTTCGTCTTTGGGAACTGGATTCATTGGATAAGGAATTCAGGTTGGCAAGAAAAATTGAAAGCAAAATTATGGAAACAAGGAATCCCACCACTCACGACTATAATTATGGAAGTTTTGTTTCTCCTATCCTTCCACAACCTACAAGGTTTACACCACAACAATTGGAAGAAACAAGAGAAAAAGGGCTTTGTTACAATTGTGATAGAAAATACACTAAAGGTCATAAGTGTGCTGAGAAGAAATTATTTTACATAGATTATCTAGAGGAGAAAGAAAAGGATCAAGAAACATCAAAAGAAGAGGATATACGCAAGGAACCCACCCCAGAGAAAGAAGAAATGAATCCGACCATATCTTGTAAAGCATTGGAAAGAATTATGACTCCTCAAACTCTCAAGATAAAAGGACATATCAAGAAGAAAAAGGTTCAAGAAGTGAAAGATCACATCGAGAAAGAAGAAATGAATCCGATCATATCTTGTAATGCATTGGCTGGAAGTACCACTCCTCAACCTATCAATATATAAGGACATATCAATAAGAAAAATGTTCAAGAAGTGAAAGATCACTTTGAGCATCAAGAAATGAATCTGACCATATCTTGTAATGAATTGGAAGAAATTACCACTCCTCAAACTATCAAGATAGAAGGACATATCAAGAAGAAAAAGGTAATAGTGTTGATTGATTCGGACAGTACCCATAATTTTATTCATTGTAAGATAGCCAAGGAATTGAATTGCTTCCTGTATCTAGCACCAGAGTGTCAAGTGATGGTTGCAAGTGGAGGAACCATAAATTGCTCTGGAAAGTGCCATAATATCAAGCTATCCATGGGAGAATATGTATTGAATAGCCCAATGCTTTCCATTCCAATGGGTTGTGCTGATGTTTTACTAGGAGTCCAATGGCTACAATCTTTGGGTATGATAGCTTTTAATTTTCAAGAACTTATCTTGAATTTTTTTCGGAAGGAAAGGAAGTTGAATTGAGGGGTATCAAAGAGAAACCGGGAAATACAATTAACTCTAACAACATGACAAACCTTCTAAATAAAGAACAACGGGGCGTAATTGCACAATTATGTTCACTAGAGG
The DNA here is from genome assembly GCA_031772625.1 of Pinus tabuliformis. Lineage (NCBI taxonomy): Eukaryota > Viridiplantae > Streptophyta > Pinopsida > Pinales > Pinaceae > Pinus > Pinus tabuliformis. Next base: position 486,923,006 of record CM062820.1, read on the forward strand.
ATCCCACATCGAAATCATGTATTTCTCCAGATCTCCAAAACATTTTCGACAATCATTCCAAGGTATTTGAGAATCCCAGAGGCCTCCCACCTATTCGTGATCATGATCATGCTATTCATATGATTCTAGGAAGTGTTCCTCCAAACATCAGGCCTTACAGATATCCATATGCCCAAAGGAGCGGGAATTCATTCAAAAGTTGTAGAAGATCCCAATTCAAACAATATTGCGAGAACTTGAAAAGGAAGGAAAAATCATATTGGAAACTGAAGCAGTCACAGAACCGAGAAATCAAAAGCTACGAAATAGATCAATTCCAGAGTATCTCATCAAGTGGAAGAACTTACCCGCTGAAGATTCCACATGGGAGGACAAGAATTTATACAAAAGCATCAAGAACTATTCAAGTGTTGAGGACAACACTTTTTGAAGGAGAGGGGCATGTTAGGTCCATATACTACTAGTTTAATTCCTTATTGCTATTAGTACAACCCCCTTATTATATTGTTGTGCCCATGTAGTCCCCAAATTGTTATTATTGTGCCCTATAGAAGCCCACTATTGTTATTATTGTGCCCTTACATTATTATTGTTATGTCGACTCTGATTATATTATGACCCCTTAGACTCCTATATATAGAAAGGAGGTCTTGTCATTTGTATCATCCAAGAATAGTTCATTTATGTAATGTAAAGGAGGTTTCCCCCTCAAAGAGGCTGAATTCTAAGGCGTTTATCTTTCTTTTCTATCTTTTTGTGAGTTGGTTTCATAACATTCCGTCCATCTCTGGAAGACTCTGCTTGACTGGATGTCTCCACTCCTAGAACCTCTGCATGCGGATACTCTGCATCAGTCTGAGGCTCCTCCTCCTTTGGAACCAACAGTTCCTCCATAGCCTATAGTTGGAGCTCCCTCTCAAGGGAAACTCGCATGGCCTTTTGCTCATCAAACTTGATATCTTTGTGAACCACTATCCTCCGACTTGTAGGCAAGTACACCTGATAGTTGTGAGGTGTATCATTATACCCCACAAATATCCCCAACTATGTTGTCAGCTCAAGCTTATTCCATGCGTCCTTTGTCACATGGAAATATACCGATGAGCAAAAGATCCTGAAGTGACCCACATCTAGTCTCTTACCGGAGAAAGCTTCCTCTGGTGTCTTCATCCCAAGTATGCGATGTGGGCTTCTATTCTGCAAATAGACCGTTGTGTTGCATGCCTCAGCCCACAAGTGAAGTGGTAGGCCTTGGTCATGCAACATTTCCCATGTTGCCCCTACAATAGTTCTGTTCTTCCTCTCGGCCACCCCATTCTGCTGTGGGTTATGAGGTGTCGTCAACTCTCGTTTAATTCCTTCTGCTGCACAAAAGTCCTTAAACTCTTGAGAGACATATTCTCCACCATTGTTGCTTCTCAAGGCCTTGATCTTCTTCCCTGACTCTTTCTCGACCAAAGCTTTGAACTCACAAAACTTTCTGAAATTTTGGTCCTTCTTCTGCATGAAATAAATCCAGCATTTACGAGAATAGTCATCAATGAAAATCACATAATACATTTGCTTTGCTGTGTATGACGTCGAGAATGGTCCACACAAATCAATATGAACTCGCTCTAAGATAGAATTTGCTCAATTGTCTCCACCATGAAAGGAAGACTTGGTGTACTTTCCCAAGGTACAACCTTTACATGTATCAACTTGCTCAAGTTTACCTTTGGGAAGTCTTGTAGATATCTATTGCATTATCTTCAAAGCCCCATGATGAAAATGGCCCAACCACCTGTGCCACAATTTGCCAATGTCTTGGCTTTGCACCAATTATGTTTTCGTACTCAATGTTGCACAATCATCTACCTCTAGTTTATAGAGATTCTTCACCTGAATCCCTATCCTCTTGGTCTGACCTGTGGCTATGTGTCTTAGGAACGCCTTTCCTTTAATGAAGACAACATCGTAGCCTTTTTCCTCCAACATCTCGACCGATACCAAGTTCTTCTTCAGTCCAGGCACATACATCACATCTGTCAAGGTGAGAGGAGCTCCATGCTCCCTCTGAAAAGCAACCGTGCCCACCTATGAAACAATATACCTTCCACCGTCACCCATCTCTGTGCGCATCTTGAGGTCTTTATCCTCCAAGGCACTGAATAAATTTTTATCACCGGTCATTGGAATGAGGCTCCACTATCAAGATACCAGACACAACCCATCATCGATGACACCATGCATGCGATGAGGGTAAAGTCCATTTCGACTGAGAGGCTAATACCTCACCTTCTGATCCCTTCTTAGAATTCTTCAATGGGAAATTAGTTGCATAATGTCCCATCTTGTGACAACTAAAGCATCTTACTTTAGACATGTCACCCTTCTTCCCTCCATGAGAAGAATTCGATTTGAAATGGGAAGCCTTCCCCTTCCCTTTCCTTGCCTTACTTGCTAAGGCCATATTTCTTCATCATCATCCTTGGATGAAGAACCATCTCGTGTGCTCCTCCTGATCTCCTCATGCATAAGATCCAACCAAATTCGTTCCCAATCCGGTAATTTCTCCCTTCCATTCACAGAGTCCTGGTAGCTATTCCAACTCTTTGGAAGGCCAAGGAGAGCGAGGCTCACCATATCATCATCGGCAATAGTTATTCCCACACTGCCAAGCTCATCTCTGCAGGTGGTGAGCTTGTTCAGATATGTGGAAATAGCATCGCCCTTATCCATCTTTATTCTTCGAAGCTTATCCTTGAGTGCCAATTTCCTCTGGTCGCTACTGTTTTAGTAGAGGTCCTTCAATGTCTTCCACATTGAAAATAGAGTATCCTTCCCATGGAGACTCGAGACAATATGGTTTCGAACTCCCTCAAGGATGATCCATCTCGCCTTTGCCATACACTTCTTCTACCCAGCCAACTCTTATGCATTAGTTGAAGCTGGCTTTGGGATTTCTTGATCAATGAATTCCTTCAAGCCATTGTCTTCTAATACAGCCTCCATTCTATCTTTCCATGCTATGTAATTCAAGCTACCTTCCAAGGCATACTCGAGTCTCAAGCCATAGAATGCCATTGGCCAACCTTGAAGTATGATATGAATTCGATTTGCGCTTGCAACCTCGAACTTCAAACTTCGAATTCTCTTCTCATTATATTGTTCACAGCTCCGATACCATGTAGAAAATATGTGATAGATTAACCCGATAATGCAATATAAATCAAAGCAGAATACTATAACCTACTTCTATTATCAATTTACAGAAGCTTAAAGATCGAGCTGAACAATATAACTAGAAGAAGAAGAATCAATAACACAATACAGATGAAAATACTTTTGGGGAAATCCTCAGATAAAAACCCCAAACTATTGTATTATCATACATGGTGGAAATACATAGGAATTATACAAAGCCTTAGCTCTCACAACTAGCCAACTCTCAGTACAATCCTCACAGATGCTCACAGGAAATCTTGGCTTCTCTCCAGCCTTCCTCTCTGCCCTCCAAGCTCCTATTTCCTTGCGTTGTTCCTTGCGGATGATTAGCATATTACCAAGTGGAAAACCCACTTCAAAACTGCGCAATCCTCAAGGGTAAATCCTTGACTTCATGCATGAGTTTTCTCCATGAGAAAAACACATGCAATTGATAGTATACTGGCCTTGAACATTAATCTCAACTGGGTCTTTCTCATAATAGACATGCATGAGTTTTTGATGAGGGAATCTTCAGTTAACTAGAGTAGCACTAGTTGAGTGCATTAATGCATCAATTGACTGTTAACTCACTATTAGTTCCTCAAAAAGTTTGGAACTAATTTAACTGGACTTAACTCAGTAAACTGAGTTAACTAATTACAACTCAAATATAACTCAATCTTATCTCCTTAATTTAAGGGATAACTCTTGCATGACTTCAGAAAGACTTCTAACTTGAATTTCTCCAACTAATTAATTTAAAATAAATTAATTAATTATTTCCAAGTATCTGTTAAGACTAAATTCGATTTTAATTCACAATTTAATTCAAGGACAAATTAAATTGGAATATTCTTGTTGCCATATTTCAACACAAGCAACATGTAAGGCGATATGCATGAGAAAGATACTTGTGGGATTGTTTTTTCAGATGATGGATCCAACTCTGATCTATTGTGATAATCAAATTTTCATTAAGCTCTATGATAATCTGGTATTTCACGATCGATCTAAGCATATAGATATATGGTATCATCATTTACCGGACTATGTGCAGAGGCAGATAATGTTGCTACAATACATTTCGATAAAGGAACAAGATGTTGACATCTTGACAAAGGCTTTGTCAAGAGGGAATTTCAAATTCCACAGGTGTAGGGTAGGGATGGTTGATAATCCTCTTCTTACTAAGAGGGAGTGTTGAGAAGTGTAGCAAGAAAGTCTCAATTTGACTTTTCCTTGGTCAATTGAGAAAATTCGAATTTACACATCAACAAACAACTTGGATGCAGATAAGTTGTGTGACATGGCTCTTGTCACTCAATTAGCTTAGTAAATTCGAGTTATAGAATTTGGAGTTCAATTAATCATGTGTGATTGCTAAATTTTAGTAATCTAGTACTGTTATCTCTAGTTGTGTTCGGTTAAACTAGTTCTAACAGTTGGAGGAACTAGTGGAAGGTCAATTGTGTTGTGGGAAAGCAGTCTAACTCAGTGATAATCTAGTTAATTGGTAAATCAATTCAAAATAGCTAGTGTGTGTGAGGAATTTGGTTCCCATTTGTGGCGGATATTTCAAGGCAGTGTAACAGGAAGTTGTAAACTAGTTTGAGTGTACAGGTGTTGCATGTATTAAGATGATCAAACCTTTATAATTGCGCAATCAATTGGAGGAAAATTACTAAAAATAGGGGCTAATTCGATAGGAATTTCATAAGGAAATAGGGGATCAAACAAAGGAAAAATTTGACTAAATCTGGGTTAGAGCTTCTCATTGAGCAGAGAGGTAGGTTATTTACTTGCAGGTTGTGCTTAGAGTGGGAAAGAAATTGTAATACATCTGTATTCATCTTATTAATGCAAAGAGGATTGAGGGGTTTTTCCTAGTTGGGTTCCCCTAGAAAAATTATTATGCATGTGTGTTATTTCTTCTTGCATGTCTAAGGTTGTTGTTCTAAATTGGAAATTAAATTCCACAGATCAAAAGAGTAGAATTGTGTCTCTTGATTTAGATTAAAATTTCTTGAGCAGCTGCAATTCTATCACCATATTTTGTATATATACTAATATGTCATCAATAAATACAATGACAAATTTGTCTAGATATGGCCTATGTACACTATTCATTAGACACATAAAAGTGTTTGTCGCATTAGTGAGTCTGAAAGGAAGTACGATAAACTTGTAATTTCCATATTGTGTCCTAAAATCTATTTTATGAATGTCTCAGTCTTTGATCCTAATATGATAATATCCAAATATTAAGTCAATCTTCGAGAAGACAATAGCTCCTTTGACCTGATCGAATAGGTCATCAATCCTTGATAATGGATACTTGTTCTTGATTGTCATTTTGTTAAGCTATCGGTAGTTTATGCAAAGTTTAAGGGTTCCATCTTTCTTTTTTACAAATAAGACCAGTACACCCCAAGGTGACACACTAGGTCATATATGTTTATTGTCTAACAACTCTTGTTGTTGTATCTTTAGCTCCATTAACATTGGAATACTCATTATATATGGAGGTTTGGATGTTGGGACTACTCTAGGGATAAGATATATAGTAAAATCTATGTCCCTTCATGGAGGTAGTCTTGAGATTTCTTCAGGAAATACATCCTTATATTTTCTAAAACGGGATAATAGCCCATAGAATGTTTCCAATTACTATTAGAATGATATTCATTCTGAATTGCATACAATATACATCCCTATTTGGCACATTCCTTTAATTGTAAGGTCGATATTTGCCCCATTGAACAATTCTTGGAACCCCTTTTATTGTACAATTCTCCCCTTCATTATTGAAGCATATGAAAAAAATTCCAAGCAGTCCAAGAATACCCTGTGTTGTTCTAGCAAATCCATGCCAATAAGGTATCGTATGATCCCAAAGGTCGAATATTTAAATTTATTTTAGTGTGCAATCCATTTAAATCTATTGAAAATTCTTTACTAATATCAGTAACCCTTCTTTTGGTTCCTGTAGCTAATTGCACTATCGAAGGTTTAATCTATTCCTCCTTTTTTTAAGACCATTTTTTTCAATCACAAGAGTAGAAATATAACTTAAAGTAGAGTTGGGATCAATTAATAGAGTTACATCATTTCTAAATATTTTACCTTTAATCTCCACCATAGTGGATTGATGGTAAGAATGTTTATCATCCACTGCTACATTAATCCTTGGAGTATTATGAGAAACATCATTCACTATAGATGTCTCCTGAAGGTTATCCATTGTTGATTTCCTATTCAAAGTATTTTGTGGACAATCCCTCCACAAATGATTTTAATTATTTCCCCAATGCTTGATTGGTTGTTATGAAACCAGCTCAGAAAAAGATATAAAAGATAGATTAACGACTTAAAAATTAGCCTCTTCGAGGGGGCAACCTCCTTTACATTACACAAATGAACAATTCTTGGATGATACAAATGACAAGACCTCATTTATATATATAGGAGTCTAAGGGGTCCCAATACAATCAGAACCTACATAACCATAATATATTAAGGGCGCAACAATAACAATAGAGGGCTTCTATGGGGCACAATAATAACAATATGGGGACTACATGGGCACAATAATATAATAAGGGGGTTGCACTAATAACAATAAGGGGCTACACTAGTAGTATAGGGACCTAACATGCCCCTCTCCTTCAAAAAGTGTTGTCCTCAACGCTTGATGCTTCTGTATAAAAATTTTGTCCTCCCATGTGGAACCTTCAGCGGGTAAGTTCTTCCACTTGATGAGATACTCTAAAATTGATCAATTTCATAGTTGTCGGGTTCTTGTTTCCATGACTGCTTCAGGTTCCAATATGATTTTTTCTTCCTCGTCAAGTTCCGACAATATTGTTTGAACTGGGAACTTGTCACCTATAACCTTCTTTAAGCGTGAAACATGGAAAACTAAGGGTACTTGGGAAGATGCAGGGAGCTCCAATTTGTATTCCATAGTACCAATATTTTGCAGCACCTTGTAAGGAACATAGCACTTTGGTGATAATTTATTATGCTTCTTAGCTTGCTTGAAGGACATTTGTTTGTATGGTTGTATTTGTAAAAATACCTAGTTGCCTATATCAAAACTTTTTTCACTGTGATGTTGATATGCCTGTTGTTTCATTCGATTCTACGAGAAAATGAGGTTATACTTTTTCTTCTTGATATGTCCTTCTATCTTGATAGTTTTACGAGTGGTAATTCCTGTCAATGCATTAAAAGATATTGTCAGACTCATTTATTCTTTCTTTGGGGTTGGTTCCTGGTGTATATCCTCTTCTTTTGATGTTTCTTGATCATTTTCTTCCTCCTCTTCACAATCAATGTAAAATAATTTCTTCTCATCACACTTATGACCTTTAGTGTATTTGCTATCAAAACTATAACAAAGGTAATTTTCTCCTTTTTCTTCTAATTGTTGTGGTGTCAACCTTGTAGGTTGTGGAAGGCTAGGAGCAACAACACTTCCATATTTATAATTGTGAGCGGTAGGATTTCTTGTTGCCATAATTTTTCTTTCCAGCCTGAATGCCTTCTCCAATGAATCGGGTTCCCAAAGACGAACCTCATGTTGAATGTTATCCTTTAAAGTACCTATGATGACATCAATCCTCTACTTCTCTGGAATATAATTTCCCCTTATATTCAATTTTTGGAAGTCCTCAATGTGCTCTGCCATTGAACCCTTTTGTTTGAGATTTATCAACTGGCTAAAGCAGGTATTTCTCTTTGTATCCTCATAATGTGCTATCATTTCCTCTGTGAAAATTGACCAAGTGGCAAGTGGTTTACAAGAAATAATCCCTATATACCATAAAAATTGATTCGGTTCTAAATATAAAGATAAAATACGTACCTTTTGTAACAGTTGGACGTCATGTAGATCAAAATATTTCTCCATCTGTAGTATCCATGTTATGAGATCCTTGCCATCAAACTTCCTCATATCGATCTTTGGGATATGGTGGGTCCTCAATATAATGTTATATTCTATGAAATCATGATTTACATTTATTTTTTTTCTCATCATGAGTTTCCTCTACTACCTTTTCGTCAATAGGAGGCCTTTCTTGTAGCAGCTTTCTCCCACCTTCCTTCAAACTGTCCATGTCTTTCTTCAAATCTTCCATGCCTTTCTTCAAATCTTCCATGCCTTTCTTCAAATCTTCTTCCATACCATCGATATTAGCTTCCATGGTACATATAAAACTATTTATCTTGGCTTCGATCGCATTATTCAAATCATCCATCCAATTTTGCGTACTAGGTGTTTCTATTTTCTTGATTCGAGTCATTATTGTTCTTGCTTTTAGGACCTCAATATTTAAACGACTGTAACTCTGTAATTTCAGATCCTCAAGTTCTCAAATCTTGGCCTGTGGTAGCCCTCTAAGTCATCTTTCTAACCCCACTAGTTTGATCAATATTGGATTCTTCAATAAAGAGTTATGCCAAATATCCTACGATGACCTGATTATAGACTGGTTTAGTGGAGTGAACTTGTACGACCTTCCACGTGTCATTGTTTTGACTTTCAGACCTGAAAAAAATACACAGACAATTAACGTCCGTCCTCTTTCTGTAACTTCTTAAGAAATTTCAATATGATGCTCAAAGAGAAAGTTATGACGATTTTCCTAAGGTCGCATGTTTGGAATGTAATTCGGGAGCCTACAAAAACCCTAAATGTCTTGGACCATATCTCTGAAAATATAGTGAAACAAGGTCTAAAATTCGTGCTCGAGCTTCACCAAGATTTTGGATCAAATGGGGTTTAATTTCACAGTCTGCACCTTTGTATAACAAAAATTATAGCGAAAATCCCATGATGACCTGTTTGAGATGGAATTTTGGAGCTTACAAAAACCCTAACTTCCCTAGATCGTATCTCTGAAAATATACTAAGATAAGATCTGAAATTCAGACCTAAGGTTCAAAAGGATTTTGTCTCCAATGGGTTTTTTTAGCTTCTGAAACTTCGTAGAGAAAAATTTATAGCGAAAATTCCATGATGAGCTGTTTGGAGCAGCGAAACCCTAGAATCCAAAGCTCTGATACCAAATGTTATTTAACCAGCTCACAAAATAGAAGAAAAGATGGATCAACGACTTCAAAATCAGCCTCTTCGAGGGGGCAACCTCCTTTACATTACACAAATGAATAATTCTTCGATGATACAAATGTCAATACCTCCTTTCTATATATAGGAGTCTAAGGGGTCCCAATACAATTAGAGCCTATATAACAATAATATTGTAAGGGCACAACAATAACACTAGTGGGCTTCTATGGGGCACAAAAATAACAATATGGGGACTACATGGGCACACCAATATAATAAGGGGGTTGCAATAATAACAATAAGGGGCTACACTAGTAGTATAGGGACCTAACATTGGCGGCCTAGTTGATTCACTAATTTTTTGATTCCTTGTTCTTGCTACTTTCCCACTTCTTTGACTCATGTTCTTATGTCGATTCACATTCCTATTGTAATTCCCCCCTTGAACACTTTTAAAAGTATTGGAAAATGTAGGTTTCTTAAATCCTTTCTTTCTATTATTGAACTTTTCATTATTATTTTCCACCCAACTCTTAGAATTATCACTTAAGATAGGTGCAATTTTTCTTTTCTTATCATTTCATCCATTTCTTTTGGATTATAAAACTCAATCATTTCCTTGCAGGAAAGAGGTAAACAACTAATAAACCTTTGAATTTTTGCCTTTTCTTCTTTAAGATATGGCACATAATGCAATAGACTCATAAATTTGTTCACAGAGTAATCCATTGTTAATTGACTCAGTGTTAACTCATTCCTTCTTGAATAATTTCCAGGTCAAGTTTTTTCCTACAATTTTCTTTATTTCTTTGTTTTCTTCACACCTTAGAGCTTCTTTTCCAGTCAACTAATATGCAACTAGTCTAGCCTTCATATTACTTGGTTAATTATAGACCTCAAAATATTTTGACATATTCATAAGCCAAAAATTTTCCCCTTCTTTAGATTCTCTATCAAATTTTGAAGGTCTAGTCCTTTTAAATTCACCCTGTAATTGGGATACAACATTTTTATTCTTAGACATAGAAGCACTACTCCTAGACTTATGTTCTTCCATTTCATCATTTAACTCAGATGTTTGAATCTCACTAGAATTTATAGATTTAGTTCTATTTGGAGACTCACTTCTAAATCTTTTCTTATTCATTCTTTTCGCTTTCATATTGCCTCTATTTTCTTCTAACCTCTTGAGTATTTACCCATTAATATCTTCTTATTCATCTCTTTCCTTAGAAAATTTCTACTTATTAGCTTTTACATTGTATACATATGCTTTTAGACTACAAACTTACTTGCAAAAATTTAGATTCATGGTTATTTTGTTTTCCAGTTTCTCCCCTCATAATTCCTTGCTAAGAATCATGCTCTCTACCCCCTTCAGATGATCCTATAGAAGTTAACCTATTATTATCTTCAGTCATTCTTCAGTTTTCTTTGCTTATTAGTTTTGTTGTCTCTATGTTACACAAAAAATAATATTTTAGTCATGACCCATAAAGGCCCAATGATGTAACCTATAGCTTTGATACCACATGTAATATACCTCTCGAAACACACCTTTTCTTCTTCTTTTTCTTTTTTAAATTTAGGTGCAATACTGATACAATATCTTCTTTGTCTATATTTTAATAATTTTCCATGGTTTTTTAATCACCATCCATTATTCCTTTACAATTCACAGTTGGAATTCAAACCTTAAATTTTTAAGAACAAGGGTTACCTTCATTTTTGTTCATTTATGTTTTCATTTACTCTTAGCCCTCTTCAATATGCCTTTTAATTAATGAATGTATTGGTGACATACTAAGTGACTCTTATTATTAGACTCATTATAGAGTCGTCTAATCCACCTTGATCTATGTCTTTATTATGAATAAAAATGTATTTGATTAGGCTTCGATATTTTCTAAAATTCTTTATTAAAATTACTATAATAAGTTATTATATATATATATATATATATTCCAAAAATGCATACACATTGGTTTATTAAGCAATGACAAGGCCTTATGGATTTTTATCCCTTTTCCTTTACATTTTATACTAAGGTTTAGTTTTAAAAATATATTACTACTATCTTTCTAGACTTAGGGAGTCTTTTGCATGTTAAACATATCCACGCGCATGGTCTATATCCTTCCAAATGTTCAAGTCAATACTAAACATTTGAGGGACTTTCTTATTCATTTTACAAATGCCATACTCATGACATTTAAAAACATATCTATTTCACTTATATTTAATTCTTTGTATGATGTATATAAGGCTATTGGTTCAATGTTTATGGCCACAGAAATATATAACCTCGCTCTATGTTTGATGTGGCAATCAATGGAAATCCTGATGTGGTACCATTTGTATTCGTGGTGCCACGATGATTGATCCACCTACCTTCCTGTGGTGTAATATGGAAATATATGAACCTTAGAACCAACGGTTGTGGTGAGCTTTTGGTTGATCAACCATATATATTCTTAGGGTTATGTTTTTATTGTAATGATTTTGTTTCTAATAGTTCATTTGTCATTATTTTCACTTGGGTTTGCATACAAAGCGTTGCTCTACTTGGCTAACTATCGTAACTTTTCCATTCACTGCGAAAAAGAAATAATTGTAACCATATTCTCTCTTCAACCTTATGTAGTATCTTTGAGTGGAAATGTGCTATGGTTCTAATGGCCTGACAAGGTTACAGTTATCTTTCTTATAATACTAATGATTTTATGTTAATTATATTTAACCATTCATTCTCCTTGTTCTTGCAGATTCGTGGGGAGTATTTTCCCTAGCATTGTCAAGAATTCTCTAGGGTTCTATTACTTATAAACATAAATCTCTAGAAATTGACCATCATGCTTGTTTAAACCAACTACAAGATTATTTATCCTCATCATTTTTTCCTTGGGAAAACTGTTGCATATATACACCTTTTTTTCTTCCTATGCACAAGGTTTCTATGGTCATTTAAAAAAGGGTTTTAAACTTAGCCCTTATTTTGTCTTCTATACAATTTCACATGTAAAATCATACTATAACTTGTGGCTTTTCCTTGGGCCAAAATGGATCTCAGTGGAGGTTCTCTCTTGAGAAAGGTTCACTCTTTGACTGGTGAGTTAATATTATTGTAAAGAAATATAATTTATTACAATTTTTATTATTTATTGGTCAATTTACATATTGGGGTTAATTGTTTAAAACCCTAGATAAAACATTTTGTTTCTATTCAATCTAGAATGAAACTTTAGCTTTAATATTTTATCATGTCCGCTAATGGTTAGACCAAGCCATAAATGGCTTTAATCTTACAGGGTTTATTAAGCTACATGATAATAACCCTACTTGAATATGCTATTTTTATGCCTCTTTGTAATTTGTTTTGACTGAGTTTTAATGTCATTTTCAAACAACACATCTGGAGTTTTTGGTTAAATTATTTTCTTAGGTATAATATTATTCCAAGGGTCTTTTCTTTCTTTTTATAGAATTAAATTCTTTCATTAAGCTCCATCTACATTTTTCTTTTATTGGATTTTCCCAGGTATGTTGAAATTGGGTGTTTAACTTTCAAACACTTCTTTTATAAGCTCAAATATGGAATTGAGACCTCTAAATTTCTTAACGAGTTCAGCCTCCTTCCTATATAAGTCGACAAACTCGCACTCCCTGGTCACTTCTTCTGTAAAAATTGATTCTACCATCATGTACTGATACATGAAACTCGCTCTAGACTATTTTCCCCAAGGGGGAATTTATTGTCATAGGAAATTTTTGCCCTATTTATTTTTTAAAAGACTAAGGAAGAAATCCTTATGTCGAAATACTATTCCATTTGTAATATTATATGGGTCTTTTCAACCTTATAAATTAACAACTTCTTCTCATAATTTTTATTGTATAATGAGTTTTGGTTATTAATTCCAAATGGACAGAAGTTGTAACTTTCTTGTCATATTTGGATGTCATCATTAATTTCTTCATTCTCACATATTGTAGTATAAATTCTTAGATATTCATTGTAGAATATTGCTACCACTATTGTCTCTTCCTTTTTAATTTAAGCCATAAAATTTGGCTATCTTCTTTGTTTATTCACTCTCTATTTGTATAATAGGTTTTGCTTAAGTTCACTAGATAAATCTTCCTATTATTCTCTAAAATTCCATTCTATCATTTAAGGATTAAATTTTGGCCTAAGACTACAACTTAGATTATCGTATTTACTATTGTGTTAGAATGTCCCCTACCATTACTTTGATTTTTTCCTTTGTGTTGTGGTTATACTCATATAACCAAGCTTACTTATGAAAGAATAATATGACTAGCATACACTAATATAAATTTGTTATATTTTTTCTTCATCACACTAGTTTAATGTGTTTACAATTATACTAAATTTTTGAGTTGAATTATGGTCTATGCAATAAATGGTAAAATTATGTTCACGGAATGCTTTAGGAAATAACTCCAAAATAACAAAATAATACTTATGTTTATATGTAAATATGTATCATAATTTCACTATTCTAAATATACAATTACCTGAACCATATCTAATACTTAAAGAAAAAAATTATATTCTCTTTATTTTTGGTTGCATGCATGCTCAAGAAACTTTTATCTATATAGTACTTACAAAAATAAAGCATTTAGCAAATGACAACTATTAAAAACACAAGTTATTCAAGGTACCGACTTGTCAATCTATTCTAGAAAATAATTTTGGAGCTACTAGGTTCCACCCACCTTGATTTTTTCTCTTGAAAGGGTTCCCCCGAGCTTCAATAAACTACTAGTCAATTAATCCAGTGTTGTTTCTTTTTATCACTATAGTTTTCACCTCAGTTTAGGACTACATGATTCTCATGCTAGTATAGGACAAAAAATATTGTTTTCCAACTTCCATTGGTAGTTAGTAACTACCTCATTTGTATCCACTAGATGGCAGGTAGTTAATTGGCTCAGTAATGAACCCCGCTATCCCCAACCTCCTAAGACAACATGTTGTCTTACTGGAAGAGTTGTTGATCAATAATTTTTCATAATTTAATAATCTAATCCTCATATTGGATTCCTAGGTCATACTCCATCAAGGGTAATTAAATTCAACCATTAACTTGCAACCCATAGTTTCTCTTCAACCAATTTCATCCTAAAAATTATTTTCCATATTTGTCATTAACAACTTAAAAAAACAAATTTGCATAATATAACTATCAGTGACTAATAAACCAGTTCTAATTAAGTCTTAAATTCATAACATTAAACACAATGGACATATACAATATTCAAAAATAAACTCAAGATAAGAACGAAAACCTACATCATATCCTTAAGAGTTGATGCATGCGCGGTTGTAGAGAATTGTTATCACCAAAAAAATGATCATCTAGCCTAATTTACTAGATGGATCAAAGTACACCATGTAAAGCCAATTTTACCATAGTAAAATTACTTTCACTGTGAGAAATAACTTAATAAACCACCATTTTTAAGTAATTTATAGCCAAACCCATAAAGAATAATTAAATAAATCACTATTTATTTGATTTTCTTCTAGAAATAATTAATTAAACCATTGTTTTATTATTATTCCTTGTCAAATTTGAGCCAATCATGAAAAATAAACAGATAAATCATTATTTGTCTTATTTTTCTCTAGGAATAACTAATTAATCATTAATTAATTATTATTCTTTGTTAAATTTGACTAAACCCCTTAGGAATAACTAAATAAATCATCATTTGTTTATTATTCCTTAACTAATTCCTTGAGATGATAAATAAATCGTTTATTTATTTATTATTTCTAAATAAAAGTTTAAATACTTTTTCCCTCCTAAACAAATATAATAAAATATTCTAGGTGGTTATTCAAAGAATGGGATCAATAATATTTTATTATTTCTCATTATTCAAGGATAACTCAATATTTTGTTATAAATAGAAGGTTTTTCCAATCATTATTCACTTTTGATTATTTTCATTATTGCACCCATTGTTGTAACTATGATTATTTTCATTGTTGCACACCATATTTTTGTTGAGTTTATGCATTATATAGGAGAAAGACTCTACAGAAGCTAAAGACGTTTGAGTATAGCCAAGAACCCATCCCATAGAGAGGGACTGGTAACATTTATCTATTCTCTTCACAGGTGTTATTATTAAATTATTCTTTACATATCTGGCTTCCATTGGATGTTTGTGGTTATTACTCTTTCTTTCATTGTTTAACTATGATCATAGCATAGATCATAATTTTGGCAGGTTTTGTATCTCTCAATAGCTGAAGATCTACAATGTTTAGTAGTCATTTCTATTGTTGATATTGTTTTTCATCCACAATCTTAAGTGGGTTCTTTTCATACATCATTGAGAAGAAAACACTACAATAAATTGGTGACTCTGCTGGGTTTTATACTTCAAATCCAGAAACCTGGGTAACCTTTGGTTTTCAGCTTAGGATTTCTTCTTTTTTCCTAGTGTCTTAACCCTAGATCTGATAAATTTCTGACTTCCCTAAGCTTTCTGGTCATTTCTGCAAGTCACAGGAACCCACCGCGGCAAAGGTGACACTTTTTTCCGAAATTTGCAAACCGGGAGTCTCGGAATAGAAATCACACTTTTCAGCCCAAAAGGTGTGATTTGGGCAGACCAGAAAATGTGATTTCATAAAAAAACAGGTCAGAACATGCGATTTTTGGGTTTTAGGGTTTTTCTCAGATTTGTTTCTAGGTTTTGCTGAGAGCTTTCTGCTGGGTGTCTAACCTCTGTCTCATCTTGCTTAGGCCTTGATCCATTCTGTTTTACTTGTCGAAGTTGAATTTAGCCTCCCCTAGGGCTTCTAGTACACTTCCACCTTTCTAGGAGGAGTTTAGCTGAGTGAGAAGTCTGAGTTTCTGCAACACTTTCAACCACATTTTCCATATCTGTAACCTTTTGTTTCAGATCTAATAAGATAGGTTTCTACCATCCATAGTTTCACATTTAAACTTGTTTGGTCATTCCCTTAGGGTCCCATCGGTTTCCCTAGGTGTTTCACCCATCTCCTTGTCTTTTTGCAACGATCTTCCCCTCTAGTTTTTTTTTGTTGCTACACCAGTTTCCAGCAACTTAGAGTCACTTGATTCTAGTCACACCGACAGTGAAAACTCTTGACCATTTCAATGTATTTTCCATCAATTTAGCCACCAAGCAGTACAATGTTTGAAAACCTAGTTTGGGTGGGATTTAGTTAATTGGTTAACTTTTTATTTTCTATTATTTATTTCAATTTATTTGCAGCAAGCTTTTTTCTTTTTTACAAACATGATTTGGGCTTAATCAATTAATACACTTGCACACACGAGCACACCTTAAGTGAAGGGCACTTAGTTTACAATACTAAGCCATGACTTAACATAATAAATTTATCTCACCGCATCAGAGACAAAAGATATATTGTTGATCTCCCTTCACCATTTTTGTGTTCCGTGTGTCCTTCCATCATTGCACAACCAAGGCGTGTGTCACGAAGATTGTTCGGCCTTCACCCCCAATTTCCGCTTCGGCGTATTACCCCTCCCCGTCGGGTTCGAGTTCATAGCCCTCTAAGTCCCCATATTGACACTTCTCTTGGTCCTTCTGATTCCTCATCTAATTCCGAGCCTCCTTCACCGCATATCGTCACCATGTCTGGACCCAGAACTGGTGCAGGAACCCAAACTCGTGTTGGCTCTAGTTCTATACCGGTGGTCACATCAGGTGGAACAGTCTCAGGAATTGTTCTGACAACCCCCATGCTCCACTTTATGGCTGGGTTAAGTCCACCAGATCTTAACTAGTTGATAAACGACCCCATACACAATGATGTTGGTTGGCCCTCTATACTGACTAAGCTTCCCTCAAACATCCCAAAGTTCGAGGTATTACTAGAGAGGATCCTACCAACCATGTTCTATCCTTCCACATGTGGTGTTCGTCCAACTCCATAACGGATGACTCCATTCGTCTTCGGCTCTTCCAACACACGCTCATTGGAGACATTACAAAATGGTATGTAGATTAGCCCTTCGCCTCTCATTCCATTTTTGCAATGCTTGCTAAAGCGTTCTTATCATATTTCTAGTTACCTCTCTGGTACGACACTGGTACGGAGCTATTGACCACATTCTGTCAGTCCTCTTCCACTCGCCTTTATAACCATGTTAAGAGTGGCGTTGAAGGAATAGCACATGTCATGCCTCGCCTTTTGAAGACTATGTCTATCTAGATTTGTTTATTAAGAGCCTTTTATCCCGCATCGGAAAAGATGTCGCGTCCCATTTTCCTTAAACCGAGGAAGAAGCTCTCCAAATTGCTTTGAGATAAAATCTGATTTATTCTGAATCCAGTTATGTCTATACCATCATTCCAGACCTCCCTTGTCCTGGAAGTGCCAATACACCAGGGGCATCTCATGCCGCCGACGGTATCGTTGGATCCCTTTCACACTCTTCACCATATCACCAGTAGAGTTATGGCTATCTGCAGGGGGCACCAGTTCCTCCAAAATTTATGCCCCTCTTATTAGCAACATGTTTCTAGGGCCCCAACCCGTATACCAAACTGTTTCTCCTTCTTATGCATAACTTGGCACTCCAACCCCTCAAGCATTAGCGCCGCAGCATCCCATGCATCCTCAACCCTAGCAGCCACCACCCCCTTAGGGCCAAGTGTTTGCACAACAGAGTGATACCAATCCCCAGAATTCAAAGAAAAAGAATAAGGGGAAGGGTAACAAGGGTAACCAAGGTAACCAGCCTAGTGAACCCCAAGGGAACCAGCCTAACACCAACAACCAGCAATAGGGTGGCTAGCCCAAGCAGAACAAGGTTATTTGTATGAACAATCCTTGTGCATGTTGTGGTGTACATGGCCACTATACACATCAGTGTCCTCTTTTACCCCAGATGCGCCAAATATGGGAAGCTCAAGCAGTTTCTCGAGGTCAACAATCGCCTCAGAATCCTGCGCCACCTCAACTGGCCATGCTCACAAATCCTTTCCCTCAACAAGGATTTGTTGCTGCTCAACCCCAGCCAAGTCAAGCAGCCCACCTCCCCCAACCTTCTTGTCCTGGTGATACGAGATCTAGATGATGAACTCTGATGAGGTTAAACCCTCCAATATCAACCTACAAACTCAGTTGTGGCAATACGACAAGCCCTCCACTTCGTCAGTTGCTGAGTCCAAAACCAAAGTGTTTGCTGAGCCTCTTATGACACCAAATGGTCCTTTACAGATCCCTCAACCCAAATTTGAGGCCATTCCCAATATCCCAAAGGGACCATTACGTTGTAATGCATCTTCTAATAGAGTTGCCCATACATACAGTATAGTAGACGACTTGGCACAATCACCTCCCGCCATGTCGACATTGGAAGTCCTCCAGTTGTGCACTTCCCAAAATAAGGATCTACTAACTACCTTAGGTGCAGTGGATCCTTCCGACAAATCTTGATTGTCTTCTCGGTTTATACATTAGAGCATCCCCCATTGCCTTCATCTGTTGCTTTCCAGATACCAGTTAGAGTCCGTAATGCCATCATCTCCAGATGCATTATTAACGAAGGTGCATCCACCTGTGTGATGTCCGTTGTTGTTTGGAAACAACTTAAGTCACTCGAGTTGTCCCCCTCCACCATCACCTTGTGTGCTTAGGATGGACACTCCTCCCATCCCCTTGGCATGTACCGCAACTGTCTAGTGACCCTTGCGGGCAAGACTATCCATGTCAATATCGAAGTCATTGATGCCCCTTTGGATTACAACATCCTCTTAGGTCGTAGTTACACATATGCCATGTCATTTGTCACGTCTGTAGTGTTCCACAAGATGTGCTTCCCCCATGAAGGGAAGATCGTTACCATTGATCAGTTGACTTACTACGAGCTGGCATCCGTGACCTCCCCCGAGTCCATCATCTCGTCGATGTCTGACAACCAGTCTTCAAATCCTTGCACTAGTGTCTCGCCTAGATTCTATAAGGATTCCTCATTGTTGGGTGTCTTCCTTGGTCCTCCCCCTCCCATTTCTAAACCTACTTCTATGAGTGTTTTCATGCTACAAGTGTCACGAGTTTCCCTTAAGTAGTCTGGTACACCTAATCAACACCTAGCTCCTCAACATCCGATTGTTGTTCTTCCAGTTGAACCCTCTGGATCCACTCCCCCAAGACATCCTCCATTTGTGGGTACCTCTCCTATTTTTCCTCCAGGAATTGTTCCTCCAGGTCCTAACCTTCCAGGAGCTATTTCACTGGGACATTATCCTGCTGACTAGATACCTTTCTTATTTCCCCCCTCTAGGAATTTTTTCTATACCTGTCATGGCTTTGCTGGTCCTTTGATCCGAATTGGATCCATGAAGAATTGTCAGAAGGACCATGACTGTATCAGGTCAGGACAGACATCAAATAATTGAGAAAACAGTGGTCAAAAACACCTCTGAATAGTGGCAGTTAGCAGCCAGCATGGAGCGATGAGGACCTCGGTCAAAGCACGCTGACAGAGGCCCATGGAGACTGCGCAGGAGGCAAAACTAGTCTCTAAGAAGCCTGGATCAGGAAACAGAGGCAGTTTTTGATGCGCGATTAGCGTAATCGCACATCACCAGGTAAAACCCCTCGAAATGGGAAGGCCCCGAGCACTCGGTCACCTAAAGAGCTGGGAAAACCGTGGGGAAAAGACTAAAGGTCAAGGTAGGACCTGTGCTATGAAAAACGGTGGTATTGATCGGGGGCACCCTCAAGCGGTAAGCGGAATTGGCAAAAATAGAGCGATTCCACTCAACGCCCGACGTGTGGCAAGTGGAGGAGAGAGAAAACCACCGTTGATCGTGCGCTAACGGTCGAGTAAGTCAACCGCGCAAAAAGTGTGAATGGCATCGGATCTGGAGGCCCCAGATCTAACGGCCGAGATCGCGCCTGATGGGAAAGCGGAATCGATAGGGGATTAAGCCACGATTTGTAAGAATTTGATGTTCGACTTGACTGCCAAGGTGGCAAAAGACTCATTCCAGGATGTAACAGAAGAACTAAACAGACGAAGTGAGTTGGCACAGCTGTAGGAGGACAAGTGGCCACTCCCTGTGAGCCTGATGATGACGCTGAATAGGGAACTCCAAGAGAAGCTGTAGTATGTGATCCGACGGGAATTGGAATGGGAATCGAACAGCCATGAGCTCGAATGGTTTTAAAACCATGCACAGAAAAAGCAGAGGACACCGAACACCAGAACCCCGAGAGGAAGACAAGAAGGGAAAAAGGAAGAAGACAGAGAAAACAAAGGAAAGACAGTGAAGCAAAGCAGAACGGAAGACAAAGGGCCGAGCTGACCAAAGGTAGTATCGAGCACAAGGTCACAGGGCTCTCTCCATTAAAGACCACAAGGTCACAGAGCTGGTAAGGGAAAGAGTCTATGTACTCTAGTGGCTTGGGGCATCCAAGAACCACCCTGCCAAGCAAATTCTATTGAGGAGACTCACATTGAGCTCCTTCATTGTAATTCTCTACTTTAAGACACAATAAAAGAAGGCCACCACTGAGAGCTAGACCGGAGACGTAGCCCTGGAGAATAGGGTGAACTCCTTATTAAATTCTTGTGTTCTTATATTGCTTACTGTATTTCTCTGTTGTTTTCCATTTCAAGTGTATGTGTATTTGCAATCTGTTTGATTCGTTGCCTAAATAACATAGACACACACTAGCACATGAGTTTGTAATACCTTTATTCAATAAATCTTTAAGTGAGGTCGTTCATAGGGTGATTATCAGATCAAGTGGTATCATAGCTCTAGGCTGTAAGGTTAGACAAGCTTGTGTTGGTTTAGTTGTTGAATGCTCACTAGATCAAAGCTCAAATTAGGAGAAGGAGAGTTGGTGGAAACTAATCCTGAAATTGGGAGAGTCTATCCTCGAAAGACAATGTCAGAAGAAGGTTTTGTAGGGCCAGACCCTCAATTCATAGAAAGCTTCCTAGCTATAAAGTCCATGGTAGAAGAAATGTATAGGGACTTTAGAAAACATAAGGCTGAAGATTCATCAGGTTCTAAACAAGACAAAGAAGAAGATGAGTCTCACTTCCATGACCACTCCAAGGGAAAAGGGAAGGAGGAAAGCTTTCTCACACCTCCTAATAGCCCTGTGCACAACAAGAAGGCATCTTTGATCAAGCTAGATGTTAAATTTGATTTACCTATATATGATGGAGAGTTAAATGTTGAAAAGTTGGACAATTGGATTAGACAAATTGATGTTTATTGCAGGGTACAGAACATCGACTCAGACAAGAGCAAGATTCAGTTGGCAAGCCTATGCCTAGGAGGCACTGCCTTGGTTTGGTGGGAAGGCAGAGCTCAAGCTGACATGAAAAGACATGGTAAGACCATCTCTATTTGGAGTGAATTTGTTTCTGCAATCAAAAAGCAGTTCTATCCATTGGCCTACATGCAACAAGCCATGATGAGTTGGCAAACTCTTCGACAGTTGAAAGGGAAAAGTGTGCAAGGGTACACTCAAGAATTTAGAAAGAGAGCATTGATTCTAGGAATCTCACTAGACTCACCAGAAACTCTGTTGAAGTACATTGGTGGTCTACATAGCTACATGAGGCATACCATCCTCATGTTCAATCCCACTAGTATAGATGAGGTATCTGTACAAGATACTCATCTAGAAGCTAGAGGAAAGAATGGAAATCCAGAAGTTGGGGGACCATCCCAACCCACTGCAAGTAAGAGCAAGGAGAAAAGAAAGCAGAAGTGGAAAGCAAAGAAGGCTAACAGTACATAGAAAAGCAAAGCTTCATGCACTCACTGTAAAAAGGATGGGCATGATGATGAGCATTGTTGGATTCTGCATCCAAAGCTGAGACCTAAGAAGTTCGAGGGCAAGAAGAAGAATACTACTGCAGCTATTCAAAAAGATTTGGGGTCAGACTCGGGAGATGAAACAACTATTGCAGCCATGGGTATCAAAGGTTGTCAATGTTAGAGAATGTTGAAATCAAGAAGCAGGTGCAAGCGTTGCTCGAGAAGGGGTTCATTAGGCCTAGCACATCACCATGTGGGTCACCAATCGTTTTGGTGAGAAAGAAAGATGGCTCGTGGAGAATGTGCATTGATTACCGAGCACTGAATAAGATAACAATACAAAATCGTTATCCCCTTCCTCGCATAGATGATCTTTTATATCAATTGAAGGAAGTTGTTTATTTCACCAAGCTAGACTTGCACAATGGATACCATCAGGTCAGAGTTGCAGAGCAAGATGCATGGAAGACTGCTTTCAAAACAGGGATTGTATGAGTGGTTGGTTATGCCTTTTGGCTTAACTAATTCTCCTTCTACTTTCATGAGATTAATGAATGATGTACTCAGACCTTTTCTTGATGATTTTGTTATTGTGTACCTAGATGACATTTTGATTTTTAGTAAAACGTGGGAAGAACATTTAAAGCATGTTAAGCAGACACTAGATGTTTTGAAAAGAGAAAAACTTTATGTTAAACTCTCAAAATGTGAATTTGGCAAAACATCTCTAAATTACTTGGGTCATATAGTAGGGGGTGGTGAATTGAAAATAGATCCCTCTAAAGTGGCAGTCATTGTGAACTGGCCTAAACCCAAGTCTGCTACAGAAGTAAGAAGCTTCTTAGGAGCAGCACAATATTGGAGGAAGTTCATTTCTAATTTCTCCTCAATTGCAGCTCCCTTACATGCTTTAACCAGATTGAACAAGGTGTTTCAGTGGGGAGGAAAACATCAGAAAGCCTTCAACACCTTGAAATAAAAGATTAGTATAGCCCTTGTACTAGCACTACCTGATCTACAAAGACCATTTGAGATCCAAACTGATGCCAGTGACTATGCCATGGGAGCAGTGTTGACACAGCACGGTAAACCCATATGTTATCATTCTGAGACTTTTAATCCTGCAGTAGTTAACTATCCTACATATGATAAAGAATTGTATGCATTAGTTCAAAGTGTGAAAAAGTGGAAACGTTACTTAATGGGAAAAGAGACAGTAATACATGCTGATCATAAACCACTTCAATATCTACACTCCCAAACTAAGTTGCAGCAATCAAGACATTACAGTTGGATGGGTTTTCTACAACGGTTTCATTTAGTCATCAAATACAAAAAGGGCAAACATAACAAAGTTGCAGACATGCTATCTAGACCCATTATAAATGCATCTACTATACTTAAGAATAATTCTGTGCTACATGAAATCTACATTGAACAATATGCTCAAGATATAGACTTTAAAAATGTATATGCAACTTTGAGTCAAGGCAAAAGAGTAGAAGAACTGGATTATCATGTAAAGAACCGACTCTTATACCATTGCAGGAAACTTTTCATTCCACAAACTGAGAGAATAAAGATAATTAGGGAAGCACACACTTATCTGATATCAGGTCACTTTTGTGTAAGTAAAACAGTTTCACAGCTGCATAGGTTTTTTTATTGGCCGAAAATGAATGAGACAGTTTCTAGATATGTAAGAGGATGTACTATGTGTGCTAAAAGCAAGCCCAACAACAGAAAACTAGGCTTGTACACTCCTTTACCAGTACCTTCTCACCCTTGGGAAAGTGTTTCCATGGATTTTGTTGGAGGACTGCCTAAATCTAGGAAAGGTCATGATTATCTATATGTTGTTGTGGATAGGTTCAGCAAAATGTGTATTTTGATACCTTGTAATAAATAGATTACAGTTGAACAGACTAGAAAATTGTTCTTTGAACATGTATGGGTTCATTTTGGATTACCCACTTCTATTGTATCTGATCGAGACACCCAATTTGTGGGGAAGTTTTGGTCAAGTCTATGGGAACTGATGGACACCAAACTGAAGAAAAGCACAACTTTTCATCCACAAACTAATGGCCAGACAGAAGTAGTTAACAAGACAGTGATCCAGTTACTCAGAGGATATTGCAGCAAGCATCCTAAGCTTTGGGATGAACATTTATGTTATGTGCAACATGCTTACAACAAAGCAAAACATTCTTCTACACAAAGATCTCCTTTTGAGACCTGTTTTGGTTTCACACCAAGGTCTCCTTTGGATTTTGTCTTTGGTAAAGATACCATGGTTGATGGACACAGTGATGTGGACAGGGCAACTAGGTTCATTGAACAAATCCAGGAGATCCACCAGGTAGTATAGGAACAGTTGGAAAAGAGCCAAGCCAAGTACAAGGCTAGGCATGACAAGCATCGGATGGAGCATAGTTTTCAAGTTGGTGACCAGGTCTGACTATATATTAGCAAGGACATGATGCAAGGTGAAGGTAAAAAGCCAAAGCCTATCAGGTATGGACCCTTCAAGATACTTGAGAAGATTGGTGAAAATGCTTTTCGCCTTGATCTGCCAGCTTACATGCAGATCTACTCAGTTGTAAATGCAAATTGCTTAAGATTGTTTGAAATGATTGAGGACCCTAAAGAGCAGAGTCAATTGCCTTCTATTGTTGACTTGCTACCTGAATATCTTAATGAATTGCAGGAAGACATAGTACTAGACAGGAAGGTGAGGACGAAGCACAGGGGAGATGTGGAGTACCTCAGGATTGGGATCAAAGGTTCAAAGTTGAGCAGTGCAAAGTGGATTGAGATTGGGCAAGTGAGAGAACAATACCCTCACTTAGTCGATGCTTAAAAACCAGCTTTTGGTGGTCCAAAAGCTTTTTCAGTGGGAAGGCCATGATCCAAATTGGATCCATGAAGAATTGTCAGAAGGACCATGACTGTATCAGGTCAAGATAGACATCAAAGAATTAAGAAAACATCAGTCAAAAACACCTCTGGACAGTGGCAGTTAGCAGCCAACATGGAGCGATGAGGACCTCGGTCAAAGCGCACTGATCGAGGCCCATGGAGACTGTGTAGGAGGAAAAACTAACCCCTGAGAAGCTCGGATTAGGAAACAGAGGCAGTTTTTGATGCACGATTAGCTCCCGCTAGGATCAACGAGGACCTTGGTCAAAGCGCGCTCACTGAGGCCCATGGAGACTGCGCAGGAGGCAAAACTAGCTCCTGGGAAGCTCGGATCGAGAAACAGAGGCAGTTTTTGATGCGCGATCCTAGCGCTAATCACGCATCACTGGCTAAAGCCCCTCAAAATAGGAAGGCCCCGAGTGCTTGGTCACATGAAGAGTCGAGAAAACCATGCGGAAAAGGCTAAAGGTCAAGGCGGGACCCATGCTCCGAAAAACCGACAGTAATGATCTGGGGCACCCTCAAGCGGTAAGCGGAATTGGCGAAAATGGAGCGATTCCACTCAGCACCCGACGCGTGGCAAGCAGAGGAGAGAGAAAAATGTCGTTGATCACGCACTAATGGTCGAGCAAGTCAACCGCGCGAACTGTGCGAATGGCGTTGGATCTAGAGGCCCTAGATCTAACGGCTGAGATCGCGCCCGATGTGAAAGTGGAATCGACAAGGGATTAAGCTGCAATTTGTAAGAATTTGACATCTGACTTGATTTCCAAGGTGGCAGAAGACTCATTCCACGACATAACAGAAGAACTGAACCGACGAAGCGAGTTGGCGCAGCTGCAGGAGGACAAGTGGCCACTCCCCATGAGCCTGATGATGACATCGAATAGGGAACTCCAAGCGAAGCTGTAGCAGGCGATCCGACGGGAAGTGGAAGGGGAATTGAACAACCATGAGCTCGAATGGTTTTAAAACCATGCACAGAAAAAGCAAAGGACACCGAACACCGGAACCCGAGGGAAAGACAAGAAGGGAAAAAGGAAGAAGACAGAGAAAACAAAGGAAAGACAATGAAGCAAAGCAAAATGAAAGACAGAGGGCCGAGCTGACCATAGGCAGCATCAAGCAGTAGAGAGCTTGAGAGATTCAAGCCATCCCAAAGAGGATCTGTCCGGATTGAGCACCACATCGGGCTCTCTCCATTAAAGACCAAAAGGTCACAAAGCTAGTAAGGGAAAGATTCTGTGTACTCTAGTGGCTTGGGGCATCCAAGAACCACCCTGCCAAGAAAATTCTATTCAGGAGACTCACATTGAGCTCCTTCATTGTAATTCTCTACTTTAAGACACAATAAAAGAAGGCCACCACTGAGAGCTTGATCGGAGACGTAGCCTTAGAGGATAGGGTGAACTCCTTATTAAATTCTTGTGTTCTTATATTGCTTACTGTATTTATCTGTTTTTTTCCATTTCAAGTGTCTGTGTATTTTCAATCTGATCGATATGTTGCCTAAATAACATAGACACACACCAGCACATGAGTTTGTAATACCTTTATTCAATAAATCTTTAACTGAGGTGACTCATAGTGTGATTATCAAATCATCCTTCCTAACATGACTCTCAGGATCCTGGTATGGTACATCGATCCCCCTGAAAACACTCCGCCTGGTCATCCAAGACCATATCAAGCTAAAAGGAAAGATTCGAAGGACAAGGCTCCCCAAGCTCCTCCAGCCCCTAAGTCCCCAAATCCGACACCCTCGTGCGCTTTGTGTGACGTTGTTGGGCACGCCACCAAAATTTTCCTGAACTTCCTCAACTTAAACCATTGGTTCATGAATCATTCCCTTAGTAGAATATTCTAGAATTCTATGTTGACATACTGGTCCCACCTAAGCAACTCAAAATGCTTCACACAAACCACCCTTGTGCCCTTTGTGATATTCATGGTCACTATTCCCATTGTTTCCCTCGTCTCGATCAGTTTCACGATTGCCTTGGGGTGATTCGTGAATACGAGGCTACTTGTAGTGGAACCTCTACTCCTCTACCTATGGATTCTGGTACCACCAGCCAACCAGAACAGGGCAAATCTAGCCCTTCTATTGCTATCCCTCCCCCCGATGTCAAGATGACGAACACCACAGGCCCCATTATTTACCTATCATCATCCTTGACTTCCTCCCCAGAAAATCTTCCTGAGGTTTCTACTCACATTTGTATCGAACCTTTTTCGATAGAATCCGAGGTCTCAACATTAGTAGACCCTCCATCTACTAGTCCATCGTCTGCCATTCAATACGATGTGTATGTGAACCTTATTCCTCAGTTTGATACACCAAGTAATACCACCGCATCATGTAGTTAGTCTTCCTCTTGTCCGCCTGTCTCCCATCATGATGAGGAAACCATGGAAGCTATGTCTACCCCTGATTACCCCTACCCTTGAGTAAGGGGGCATTCCTTCACAAGGATTTTGAAGGCCATCTCCTTCCTAATTCTCCTAATGCACTCTACCTCCAAAAATGGTGTTCACAACACATCCCTTGGATTTGCATGTCTTTGTTTCTGCCATAAAGTTAGGTAGATTATATCATCTCATCCATTGTCGTTTGCATCTTTTAGATGGATCCATCATCCACACTGTATATCGGCCATG
Organism: Pinus tabuliformis; assembly: GCA_031772625.1. Classification (NCBI taxonomy): domain Eukaryota; kingdom Viridiplantae; phylum Streptophyta; class Pinopsida; order Pinales; family Pinaceae; genus Pinus; species Pinus tabuliformis. The sequence continues at coordinate 486,950,682 of CM062820.1, forward strand.
ACGAAGGTGCGAGTTGCTTCTCCTAGAATCTAGCCTCAACAGCCTGGGCCATTTTTACCCCCTTTCATACTTTAGTCCTTTCAAATGGCATGTGCATTGGATTTGCCACCAATAATTAGGCCAAATATGATGCAGTGATAAGTTTGTTAGTCGATGCCCTCGCTCATCGCATCCTTCATCTTCATGTTCATTTAGATTCCTTGCTACTTGTCATGCAATTGAATGGTGTGTATCATGTGCATAACCAAGTGCCATTTAAAAAATATATACGAGTGAAGCTATTGGTACGTGAATTTGAAACCATTACTTTCAGTCATGTGCCTAGAGCCCAAAATCACTATGTAGATACCATCGCAAACAACATTCTATATTGGCATTTATCACATGTATACCACAGAAGATAACACAACAAATGGCGAACCATCATCGTCATATAAAATGCATAATCACATTATGTATCATATAAGTGTTTGGAGTCTACTACTCTAAATACATTTGGTATGCCCATAGAATACTGGGGGCGTACATAGGCCCCTACATCTCATTATTATCCTTTGGAGGATCTCGTGCCAATTTAGGCCGAGATGCTTGAATCTTTTTTTCGAGCACTCGGAACACAATGGTGGTCCATAAAATCCTCCTGCTATGGGGAACCATTCCCACCTTTGCATAATAGATCAATCCCCTCCATCACATATTCTTGAGGGCAGTATCCCATGCTTGGGGGCATGATGGTTTTCCCCTGGCCATTGATTAACATAAGTCTCAACCTAGATCCCATTGGATCTAGTATGGTCAGTTATCCTTCCATTCCCAAGATACTTTTTCCTACTGACCTCTCCGTCGAGCCATATGCACATCACATATCGTAGACATTGATACTATCTCTTTAAATATTCTACTCTATGTCCATAGAGTCCCCATGTTTGACTTAGTGAGTGAGGATGATTCTAGACCTCCTCTAGTAGTTCATTCTCGTTTTCCTCTTCCCTTAATTCTTCACTAGGAACCATCGTTCCAAGAAACATTAAGGCCATCTTTAGACAAGTAAGGCCACTTGTCTGAAAGTCATAGATCTCGATTCTGATGGTCAGTTTGTCTTCTGTCGCCCTTTGCGACCAAACCATAACTCAGTTTGATTAACAGTCAACACCGTTGGAAAGCTCTCACCAAGCTCTATAATGGGACTTCGTCAGTTTTTGACGATTTGACACTTCATCGGGAAACCATTTTTCCATGCAAAGTCACATCGTCGCTTATCAAAAGAGAATTTCGTCATAAAATGACACTTGTAATTTGAGGTCCACCTCCTCTTAATACTTTTCATACCATATGTCGACTTTCATCATGAGTAACCATCATTTACTCATGTTTTCATGGTCCCCACTGGGCCTAGTCTGTGTGGCAGCGTCATTGAGTCACCCTTGTTCAGAGCATCCGCAATGAGTCACCCTTGCATTCTTGGAGTCTATTTCATGTCCCATTATATCATGTCACAGTATTCCATCCATATTTGCATACCGTTCATCCTGTGTTGCCCATTTTGGCCTCTAGTCATACTGTCCCCATCCCCTTCGAAGTTGAGTCAGTTGCTGCCAGGTCAACCATGCACTTTATGCTCTGACAAGGGTAGTCGTCTATTTGTCCCTCAGTCCCATTTTTCCCCATTATCCTTGGTATTAGTCCATCAGTCACATTACTATTTTCCCTCGTGCTTTAGTTGAGGATCCTCATTGCCTCATCTATCACGGGCCTTATTCTGTCGACATCAGCTCATTTATTCCAGAAGAATGGCCTAGAGGGCGGTGTATCTTGGTTCCAACTTCCATTCTTGTTCAGCGCCTTGGATCGAGCAGAGGGTCTCATTATTTCCCTTTGACTTGGTCATTTCATGTTCGTGATCCATACACTTGATGGTCCAGTGATGCAATAGATTGTACCAGTGATTCCTGGGTGTGTGTGAGATGTTTCAGACCTCATGAGGGGGTGGCCCTTCAGGTAGCCCCCCACATGCCCAGATGCATACCTACTATGCTACAGCCTCAAATGTAGTTCCACAGAGTTGATGGGTTCGGTTCCTACCGATCACAGTGTTCATAGCATGCACATCTCCTCCAGATGATCCATTAAGTTTTGCAGAGCCCTTGCTTGTTCAACAAGATTTCTCTGGTTATTATACCCTCCCCCTGCCCATTTTTTGAGGGAAGGGGATTTTTATCTCATGTACTTAGATATTATTGTATTTAGTCTTGGCTCATGTTTTTCTAGGTGCACTATGTATATGGGATGCATTGTATTATTTTTTGGCTCTGTTATGCCAGCATGTCATGTACCATTTAGCATGTACTTCATTGCTCAGTTTCATGTTTCTGGGCGAACCATTATTTTTGTACTAAGTTATCTCAGCAGGTATGGGTATGCCTCCCCCACCTCATTGAGGTCTGGTACCACAACATAAAAGGATACTTGCATTAGTCTCGCCCCCTCTATCCCTATCCTCTTTCAAATTTAGCTTCATTGCTCTCTCTCTCTCTCTCTCTCTCTCCTTTACTCCCCTGTGTTGTCTAAGTGATTTTGTCTTTACAACATATTTCAATCATACATTTTGATCCTAACACTCGTACATTGGGGGGAAATCTGTTATCACCAAAAAATTGATCATCTAGCCTAATTTACTAGATGAATCGAAGTACACCATGTAAAGCCAATTTTACCATAGTAAAATTACTTTCACTGTGAGAAATTACTTAATAAACCACCTTTTTAAAGTAATTTATAGTCAAATCCATGAAAAATAATTAAATACATCACTATTTATTTGATTTTCTTCTAGGAATAATTAATTAAACCATTGTTTTATTATTATTCCTTGTCAAATTTGACCCAATCATGAAAAATAAACAGATAAATCATTATTTATCTTATTTTTCTCTAAGAATAACTAATTAATCATTAATTAATTATTATTCTTTGTCAAATTTGACTAAACCCCTTAGGAATAATTGAATAAATCATTATTTGTTTATTATTCCTTAACTAATTCCTTGAGATGATAAATAAATCATTTATTTATTTATTATTTCTAAATAAAAGTTTAAATACTTTTTCCCTCCTAAACAAATATAATAAAATATTCAAGGTGGTTATTCCAAGAATGGGATCAACAATATTTTATTATTTCTCATTATTCAAGGATAACTCAAAATTTTGTTATGAATAGAAGGGTTTTCCATTCATTATTCACTTTTGATTATTTTCATTGTTGCACCCATTGTTGTAACTCTGATTATTTTCACTGTCGCACACCATAAGTTTTCCGGGTTTATGCATTAGAGAGGAGAGAGACTCTATAGAAGCTGAAGACGTTAGAGGATATCCAAGTACCCATCCCATAGAGGAGGACTGGTAACATTTATATGTTCTCTTCACAGGTGTTAGTATTAAATTATTCTTTGCATATCTGGTTTACATTGGATGTTTGGGGTTATTACTCTTTCTTTCACTGTTTAACTATGATTGTAGCATAGATTAGAATTTTGACAGGTTTTGTTTCTATCAATAGTTGCATATCTACAATTTTTAGAAGTCATTTCTATTATTGATATTGTTTGTCATCCACAATCTTAAGTGGGCTCTTTTCGTACATCATTGAGAATAAAACACTACAAAAAGAATGATTATCAAGTTCATAATACTCCAACCATGGATGCAACTGGTAAGGCTCTCTATACATCTAGTGCAATAGTTAAACAAGCAATTTTGATTGTTTGATCAAACACCAAATTTGTCAAAGTAATACATTTTAAGTCATCCCATAATCTATGAAACAAGCTCAAAAGTTATTATGAAGTGGACAAGAAAGTGAAGGAAGCCAAGCTACAAAATTTCATGGTTAAATTTGAAAGTTTGAAAATGGAAGAGGACGAGAATATTGCCTCATATTTTCTTTGGGTAGACAACATTGCCAACTCTATCATAGGTCTTCATGATGAAATCAAAGAAGTTGATATTGTTCAAAAAATATTAAGATCACTTCCTTCAATATTCAATCCCAAAGTATCTACCCATGAAGAGTTTTCATATATGAATAAGCTGAGTATGGATGTGATTCATGGAACACTCATTGCATATTAGATAAGGATATAAAAGGATAAGTTAGTAATCAAAGAAGCAGCCAAGGAAGGAAGTAAACATGGGAATCAAGAGGACACTAGTCACGAATCAAATGAAGAATAGGCTAAATTCATCTAAAAGATAAAGAAAGGAACTAGGAAATTTAAAGGTAAGCTTCCTTTTAAATGTTTTGAATGTGGAAGAATATAGAATTATGCTTCTAAATGTGCTTATACAAATATTAATAATAGTGGTGATGAAGTGAAATTGAATTCTAAGGATCATAAGAAAAGGCAAAATGCCAAAAAGAAAAGCTTATTCTCAAAGGAAGAAAGTGATTATGAGAGCAATGAAAGTGTGGTTGATGATGAAAGAGGTGAGATATTGTACTTAGTTGAAACAAAAGAAAGTGAAGCAGAAGTAGATTATGAAGGAGAACTTAGAAGTCCATTGATAGAAATAAAATCACTTAGAAATATGGTAGTTCATCTAGAGCGGAAACTACAAGACAAAGACTGAAATGTCAATTCCATCATTTCTCTCAAAGTCAAATTGAGAAGAATCCAAAATTATAAAGGAGTTTATGCCTAAAAAATTGAACAAAAGGGAAGAGATTTGTGAAAAATAGAAGAAGAAGTTGTTCCTCTGAAATAATAATTGAAACATCTCAAACACAATGTAAATCTTCTCAAAGGATCTGAGTCTCTAGAACACATCCTCAACATTCAAATATCACCTCTCATTAAGATAAACCTTGGCTATCAGGAAGATTGTGACACATCCAAAGATAAAGCTCTCTCAAAAACATAGAGTGAAGGACAACATAAGAATAATGTAACAACATTCGTTGGGTCCAAAAGTAACTCATTTGAATATTCCAAACAATTAATCAATCAAACCAAGCATTTTCGTTTCAACATTTCAAATGATTCTTAGAATGATACTAGGAATCAGAAGGAAACGTCTAGTCCACATAAGAAACAGAAACAACATGAAAATATGAATCCCCCCATGATAGAAAATATTCCCAAAAGATCCACAAGTAGCAATGGAATAAGAGTTAGAAATCAACAAAGGGATGAATATCTTCCAGGGAACAACTTCAAAAGGTATGTCACAACAAGACAACTATATGCCACCATGTATCAAAATGTTTTTTTTGGTTATTGTTTCTCAATGTGCACAAAATTTGGACACAAAACAAGACATTTTATAACAATGATTATATCAAGTATAGAGGATATGATAAAATCCATAGGCTCAAATGCATAAATCATATCAAGATTTATAATATTCCATATGGGTCGTTCCCTTCAATGTTCAAATATAATGTAGAGCGTTACAAGCATCATAATGAGGGACGCATAGGACGCGACTACAAGATCAATTTGAGAAGGTTCAAGGAAGGACTCTCTAATATATCAAGAAGGAATTTATAGGAATAGAGAATGAAATAGGAAGAACCAAGGTATCTGAGCCCTCAAATCTAATCTGTTGGTGAAGGTTTCTTCAAGAATATAATTGTTTGAAGTTAAACTTGAAGAAACAAGATTATGTAGGAAGGATGATTCACAAGGAAGTGATCATTGATAAAAGGGATCATTGAAACTAATTTGCTAGGAAAGTGTGATAATAGGTATATGAATGGTTTATGCACAAGGGGAATAGGTCCACCATCATAACATAAAACCAAAATGGTAGTTGAAATCTCTTGATCCAACATGCATTAAAAGAAGAAATCAGGAAATTTAGGGATATATATTGCGACACTTATAGTTGATCAAGAAGAGTTGTTGAAGTAATATAAGATATAGAAGAAAGATGTATATAAGGAAGTATTTACAAGAAGAGAAGTTATCAACAAGGGAAGATTCTCATGACAGGAAGGATGTGTTGAGATTGCAACAAGATGATGGAGCTTAGTGAAAAGAGTCGCCTTCACTAAGTGGGCCCGCAGGCTATTTTTGGCGCAAGTCTATTTTTAGACATATGGATCATGTCTATGGATTGCAGGTTGTTGTTTATGGATGATTGATCAAGTTGGGAAAAAATAGATGGACTTCTATTTTTGATGAAAGTGTGAGTGATCACAGTGTGAGTGATCAAAGTCTATTTTTAGACTGGCTGTCAAAAATAGAAAAGTCAAATATTATTATCTCACAATAATATTTGGACTATAAACTTAATCTTATTCTCTTGGAGCACTTCAGTTTGAGCTACAGAAGTGGCACATGCAGCTGTCAGAAGGAAATACGCTTTTCTTATGAGTCAGTTGAGTTGTTGCATGCATGACTTCAGTTAGAACTCAATCAGTTGAGTTTGGTGGAGTTGATTGTGGAGTTGATGGAGTTGTGTTCAGTTTAGCTTTGTTAGACTGGTTGTATTTAGTCTAACTGGAAAATAGACTAGAGATGAGTTGGGTGAATTAGTTATTAATTAATTCACAAGTTATTAACTCATAATACAACTAATGAATACATCAGTTAACTCAGTTGCATGTCAGTGCATGTTCAGTTCAACAGGGACAGGTGGTAGAGAATCAGATTGCTATCAGTTGTGACTATAGTTGTGCACCAGATCTTGCACAATCAAGGGATTGAGTATGCCAATGAGTTTTCTCACGTATTTTCCCACATTATAGCTTGTTCTCACGTCCAACAAAGTGTGAGTGACTATTTGCAGGTGAAAAACAAGTTTGGTGAGCCATTCTCATCAGTTCTTGAGCAGGTATTGAGCAGTGGAGGCAGGCAAGCAGTGGAAGAGATTTGGAGATCAGATCTGAGCTGTATTGTGTGTAACAGAGGTGGAGATACTTGTGAGAAGTATTATGCTGTGTAATGTTACATGACTCAATCATTAATATACAGATAGTGTGGGGTTTTTAGCGAGATGCTTTCCCCGGGATACATACTGTGTTAATGTGTGAATGCTCTTGATGTTTTGTTGTTATTGATGCTGCTATATTGATGATCAACGTAGAGGAGCTTATGTATTGTGTATTTTTTCCGCAATAGTACATGATCAGGATAATCTCCATTGAATATGTGTTAAATTATTCAAAATTTCTACATGGTATCAGAGCTAGATAAATTGTAGAAAAAGTTTCTACAATGGTCTTAGGGGGAGATTCCATTTACAAAAGGATCAGGTCCACAGGAGAGTTTAGAAATAGTTATGAAGCATTGATAAGAAACCATGTCCCTTTTCCATTGATGTGCAAGGGAGAGAGAAAATAGACATTGACAAGTAAACATTGAAGAAGTAGGAATATTCTAGAGATAAATCAGATATTGGAGGAGAGAAAGTAGGATCAAGCAAGAAGAATATTCGCATCTAGTCAGGAGGAGTTCCCAATAGCATGTTAGGGGGAGTTCTACTGAAGAAGAGAAAGTAGGATCAAGCAGGAACAAACCTTGTAGATGGTCATGGGGAACTCTCAATAGTATGTCAAGGGGAGTTCAATTCATTACCATCAATGACTATCAATACCTCGTGGTGTTTCCATCAATGGAAAAGGGGGAGATTGTTGGACATAGTATTGTCGTTGATGACAACCAGTGTCATTAATGTCAAAGGGGAATTCTAAGGAAGCAATAGTGTCATTCATGAATCTAAGGAAGTAACATGATGGCCCAATCTCTTGCATGTCCTCATAAAACAAAGTCAAAGTGGTATGAAGTTTATTGTTTTTTTGTCAAATTTATGATGCTCAAATGAATCTATGGTTGGTATGGTTAGGTGGTCCTCTCCAAGACCGTTCCAATGGTATATCACACTTGAAAAAACTCTTCCCATATGAGAATTTTTATGATCACTTGAATTGGGCAGGTGAAATGAGAATAAAAATGCCAAATTTATTTTTAAAAAACACCAAATATGTTAAAAAGCATGCATCTCCATGGTGGATTTATGAACTTGTGGGGAAATCTGCAGTAGATATCAAACAAACTTGCAAATTGTTTAATCCATTAAAGTTCATGCATCTTCTCAAAAATCTAGTTGTTGAAAATCTTACAAATGATATATGAAGTGTCAACATGCCCAAATTTTAATGAGGGCTTCCCTTCTATGTTGGCCTAGTCCTATAACGAAAAATGGTAATATTTTGTTAGACCCATCAATAGGATTCCATGTTGATTCCCTTGCACAGCTAATGATGATGTGGCATCCCTGACATGGATGTTAAATTCGTAAATCACATGTGGAAAGGTGGCGATAGTGACACATGGCCATTAGTTGTTTTCCTAAGATGATGATGTGGCAGTGAAGATGACATGGAAAGTAACAATGATGTGGCATGAAGAAAATTATGTGGCATCTTATCATGATTCCATGCGGCATGCCAATATGGCACTTTTAGCCAGTTAATCAGTGCAAATATTGGTGACACATGGCCCACTTAGAGTGTGTCATGTGGTAGGTACGATGTCATAGTGAATTCAATAATTAGGTGTCTAATGACCCTTATATCCTACTCATTTGATATGGTCCCATGATTTGGCCAAGTTCCTAAAGGTGGATCTTGTCATGTATATATTGGTGGCATGGTTCGCGACTTAGGTGCATCGGATGAGTGTGGAAAATGTAGTTTAGATGGTTACATGGTTGAAACTCTATGGTTTATCCCTAGTTCTGATGTGGAGAGCGCAGTTCATTTGATTGGTTGGTTGTTGATTGGTTTGGCCATAGTCGCAACAATGCAAAATATTTTTTTGTTCTAATGTGGAGAGCTTAGTTTGTTTGATTGGTTGGTTGTTGGTTGTTAGCCCTTGTTGTGGCTTGACATGGAAAGTGGAGCACTAGTCATGGAAATGCAGATATATTTTGGTTATGACATCAAAGGGCACATTTTGTTTAATTGGATATTGGTTGTTGGCCCTAGTTATGACCTAACATGGAAATTGAAGCCTTGGTCATGGAAACACAAATATGTTTTGGTTCTAACATGGAAGGGCATAGTTCATTTGATTGGTGATTGGTTATTGGCCCTACTCATGAACCAATGTGGAAAGAGGAGCCCTAGTCGTGGAAACTATTGAAATGTGTAGCTTAGGAGGTGCTCCCACGACCCCTAGGGTATTGGGTTTCTGAGGATTTGACTCACAGAAAAGTGATTGTGTGGGAAATGTACCCAAGAAGTGGGATTTGTACCCAAAGTTGTGGGAAAAATTCCCAAGAAGAAATTAATTGTTTATTTATTCGATGCATGAGAGGTACCCTTGATGGACTAAGGGGCACCTAGGGCTTCAATGGAGTGGCAAAAGACAAATGAAAGAAATTTTATCTCATGATTTATTGGTGTTTAAGCATGATTTTCTTAGGTTGGCATACGCTAAAGTGGTGACCCTTGGTGGCTAATGGAATCCACCAAGAACGTTATAAAAGGAGGTAAGATTGAGCTCATTTGAATCTTTGATCATCCAAGAAAGTATCTTCTTAAGTGTTTTCTTCCCAAGAAGGAGAATGAGTACCTCAAGAAGTCGTAGGCTTTAAAGATGGATGTGTTGGAGCATGTATGGTCTATCACATGTCTAAAATGATGGTTGAGTTTACCTAGGTAAGAGGATGTCTAAGTTTGTGATATTTGTTCCCTTCAAAAAGAATTTTTAGGTAGGTTTGAGGTCGTCTATTTGTGGTGATTCATTCCCTAGTTAGTGTTATCTCTGTGCATACGCAACTACGGTACAAGTCTGTCCATATTTCTATGTCAATACACTATAGATTTATGTGCATATAAGAGACGGCCAAGACCATGAGGTGAAGTATACTCTAATGATAGGTCACAAATCCGTGGTTCATTAACGCAAGGTTCTGCAGTGGTATATGATCCTTAAGAGCACCAAAACATGGTCAGGTTGTGTACAAAAGTGTGAGTGGAGAGATAGAGGTAAGGGTTGGTATGGTGTGAGGGGAGAAGGACTACATATTGTAATATGCTAAAAACATTGACTTGAATCTACTCTACTCATCGGCAGAAACAATAAACGATCGATGAAATCATGAAGCATATAAGAGAAAGAATTCAATCACACATAACACAATAATTTTTTGGGGAAATCCACAGCTAAAAACCCCTACTATCTGTATATTGCATTAATAATAAAATATGAGAAGATTGCAATGCTTTTATCAAGCGCGAGAAACCTCTACACTATCTCTATCAATCTCACTACCAACATGTGCACAAGCTTCTCTTGGCACACCTTTCTCTCACAAGCTCCACACACAAACTTGTGCTTCCTATTGCTTGGTCTCACCAACTCGCGCTCACCAAAACAATGATTAAACTTGTGCCTTCATTCCTCCTTTTAAAGACAATTTGAATGGATAAAATTAAAGAGTTTTATAATTAAGGAATGATTTATTTTAGGCCTTCTTCTGATTGCATGCACCATCTATTTAATTTAGATTATATTACAATTGATAGTGCATTGTCCCTAAACTCCAATCTCAACTGGGTCTTTCATTGATCTGACATGCATGAGTTAGTTATGAGTGGATCTTCAGTTTACTAGTTGAGAAATTTTGGTTTCACCCCACTATTGGATCTCCCACTAATTCATCCATTGATTGGAACTAATTTAATTGAATTTAACTCAGTTAAACTGAATTAAATAATTACAACTCAAAATAACTCAACCAGAACCCCTAAAATTTAGGAACCACCCTACATCACTCTAGATAGACTCCTAACTCGAATTAACTGAATCAACTAAGTCAAGTTAACTTAGTTAACTACTACAAGTTGCTATGAGAATTACAATTGCAATTTAATTCCCAATTTAATTCAAGGACAAATTAAATTAGGATTTTTCTTAATGTCATTTTTAACATTTCTTGTTGCTATTTTCAAAACTCCCTCTCAACAAGAAATAAATTCACATCTATCCCAATCCAGTACCTTTGGAATGTTTTGCACGCAACTCTTGTCACTATTGTTGTTGCTACTACAACATCTGTAACCAAAAAAAAATATAAATAAACTAAATCAATTGTGTCTACAATTGTCTACTAGGAGAGTTGCGTTAATGTTGACTCTACTACTGAGCCTCCTTCTCTGCTTTCAAAAATGCCCTGCACTCCTCAGTATATGAGTGACATTGATCCTCCTGATACTAAATACCATGGGCCGCCCATAGCAAGGTAATTATCCATGAGACAAAAAACACCTCAATGGATCCTGCCCAATTTCTAAAACTATTGGACTAAGGTTTCATATCGCCCCACCTCACACCTAGAGGTATGTATACATGAGCTCCCTCTACCCACTTAAATTTAAATTCCCCCCTACTAGAGGTATTTTCTTGAGTGGATGTCTCCATTTGGCCTCCTCTTTGCTCCTCCAATTGTGGTTTCTCCATAACTTGTTGACGCTGCTTTTGAGGTTGCATGTTGAGAGGTAATTCATGCTGCCTCTCAACCACCAAGTATCTTACCTTTGCCTTGCTCCTCAAGGATTTGCATGCATCAGCTAAATCTGATCTACTCATACTTTTGTTGCTACTACTCTGCGGTTGCTTATGCACTACTGCTACAACCACTACAATAATGAGCCTGATCTCCCAGATCCTGAAGTACTACCTTCCATAGGGTTTGTCCCTTTGAAGATAGACTCCCTCTGAGTCTTTATCTCCCTACATGAAATCTCTTTACTCGTCAATATACCAATATTAATGATCAAAACTCCTATTTGTGTCACTAAACATTGGCTCATTGATCTTCCCACTAGCAACCTTATTGCTCCATTAATAAGTCTGCACAAAGCTGAAATATTGAAGGTCTATCCAATAAGGTTTTTGTACAATGTTCCTTGTAGATTCAAACTGCATATTGTAATATGCTAAAACATTTGACTTGAATCTACTCTAATCATCAGCAGAAACAATAAACGATCGATGAAATCACAAAGCATATAAGAGAAAGAATTCAATCACACATAACACAATAATTTGATGGGGAAAGCCACAACTAAAAACCCCTGCTATCTGTATGTTGCATTAATTAGAAAATATGAGAAGATTACAATGATTTACTCAAGCCCAAGCAACCTCTGCACTATCTCTATCTATCTCACTACCAACATGTGCACAAGCTTATCTTGGCACACCTTTCTCTCACAAGCTCCATGCACAAACTTGTGCTTCCTATTGCTTGGTCTCACCAACTCGTGCTTACCAAAACAATGATTAAATTTATGCCTTCATTCCTCCTTTTAAAGGCATGTCGAATGGATAGAATTAGTGAGTTTTCTAATTAAGGAATGATTTATTTTAGGCCTTCTTCTGATTTCATGCACCATCTATTTAATTTAGATAATTATACAAATGATAGTACATTGTCCCTAAACTCCAATCTCAACTAGGTCTTTCTCTGATCTGACATGTATGAGTTAATTATGAATGAATCTTTAGTTTACTGTTTGATCAGTGTTGGTTACACCCCACTACTGCGAGTTATACCCCACTACTATATCTCCCACTAATTCCTCAATCAGTTGGAACTAGTTTACTAAAATATCTCAACCTAGGCCCCTAAAATTTAGGATCTACTCTACATGACTCTAGATAGACTCCCAACTCAAATTAACTAAGTCAACTAAGTCAAATTAACTTATTTAACTACTACAATTTGCTATGAGAATTAGAATTACAATTTAATTCAAGGAAAAATTAAATTAGGATTTTTCTTGTTGATAATTTCAACACTCCTCTCAACAAGAAATGAATTCACATCTATCCCAATCTAGTACCTTTGGAATGTGCTGCATGCAACTCTTGTCATTGTTTTTGTTGCTACTGAAACATCTGCAATAACAAAGAAAACATCCAAATAAACTAAATCAACTGTGTTTTCAACTGTCTATTAGGAAAACTATGTTGTTCCTGACTTTGTTATTGAGCCTCCTGCTTTGCTGTCAAAACTGCTCTGCACTCCTCAGTATCTAACTGAAATTGATACTCCTGCTATTAAATACCATGTTCCCTCCATATCAAGGTAATGATCCATGTGACAAAATACACCTCAATGGATCCTACCCAATTTCTAAAACTCTTGGAACAAGGTTTCATATTGCCCCACCTCACACCTGGAGGTATGTCTGCATGAGATCCCTCTACCCACTTAGATTGAAATTTCCCCCTACTAGAGGTCTCTTCTTGAGTGGATATCTCCACTTGGCTTCCTCTCTACTTCTCCAAATTTGGTTGCTCCACAACTTGTTGAGGCTGCTTTTGAGGCTACATGTTGAGAGGTAATTCATGCTCCCTCTCAACCACCAAGTATCTAACCTTTGCCTTGCTCCTCAAGGATTCGCATGCATCATCTAAATCTGATCTACTCATAATTTTTTTTCTACTTCTCTATTGCTCCTTCTACACTGGTACTACAACCACTACAATAATGAGCGTGATCTCCCTAGAACCTGAAGTACTACCTTCCATAGGGTTACTCCCTTGGAAACTAGACTCCCTCTTAGTCTTGATCTCCCTGCAAGAAATACCTTTGCTCGTCAATCTACCAATATTAATGATCAAAACTCTCATTTGCGTCACTAAACATTGCCTCATTGATCTTCCCACTAGCAACCTTCTTGATCCATTAAGAAGTTTGCACAAAGGTGAAATATTAAAGGTTTATCTAATAAGGTGTGTGTACATTGTTCCTTGTAGATTCAAACTATAGATTGTAATATGTTGAAACAATTGACTTGAATCTACTCTAATAAATAGTGGAAATAATAAACAATCAATGAAATCACAAAGAATATAAGAGAAATAATTTGCACATAACACAATAACTTTCTAGAGAAAGGCACATCTAAAAACCCCTGTTATATGTATATTTCATTAATCAGAAAATATGAGAAGATTACAATGCTTTACTCAAGCCTGGGCAACCTATGCACTATCTCTATCTATCTCACTACCAACATGTGCACAAGCTTCTCTTGGCAAACCTTTCTCTCACAAGCTCCACGCAAAAACTTGTGCCTCCTATTTCTTGGTCTCACCAACTTGAGCTCACCAAAACAATGATTAAACTTGTGCCTTCATTCCTCCTTACAAAGGAAATTCGAATGGCTAGAATTAGTGAGTTTTATAAGGAATGATTTATTTTATGCCTTCTTTTGATTGCATGCACCATCTATTTAATTTATATCATTATACAACTAATAGTACATTGTCCTTGAACTCCAATCTCAACTGGGTATCTCTCTGATCTGACATGCATGAGTTAATTATGAGTGAATCTTCAATTTACTGATTGAGAAGTGTTAGTTACACCCCACTATTGGATCTCCCACTAATTCCTCCATCATTTGGAACTAGTTTAACTGAATTAAATAATTACAACTCAAAATATCTCAACGTGGGCCCCTAAAATTTAGGAACCACTCTACATGACTCTAGATAGACTCCCAACTCGAATTAACTGAGTCAACTAAGTCAAATTAACTTAGTTAACTACTAAAAGTTGTTATGAGAATTATAATTACAATTTAATTCCTAATCTAATTCAAGCACAAATTAAATAAGGATTTTTCTTGATATATTTTTAACATTTCTTGTTGCTATTTTCAACAATCCCTCTCAACAAGAAAGGAATTCACATCTATCCCAATCCAGTACCTTTGGAATGTTCTACATGAAACTCTTATCAGTGTTTTTGTTTCTACTACAACATATGCAACAACAACAAAAAACATCCAAATAAATTGAATCAATTGTGTCTGCAGCTGTCTACTAGGAAAACTTTGTTGCTCCTGACTCTACTATTGAGCCTTCTACTTTGCTATCAACATTGCTCTGCACTCATTAGTATCTAACTGACATTGATACTCATGTTATTGAATATCGTGCGCCCCCGTAGCAAGGTAATGATCATTGAGACAAAAAACACCTCAATGGATCCTACCCAATTTCTAAAACTCTTGGACTAAGGTTTCATATCGCCCAACCTCACACCTGGAGGTATGTCTGCATGACCTCTCTCTACTCACTTAGATTGAAATTTACCCCTACTAATGGTCTCTTCTTGAGTGGATGTCTCCACTTGGCCTCCTCTCTACTTCTCCAATTTTGGTTGCTCCAAAACTTGTTGAGACTGCTTCTGAGGCTTCATGTTAAGAGGTAATTCATGCTTCCTCTCAACCACCAACTCTCTAACCTTTGCCTTGCTCCTCAAGGATTCATATGCATCAGTTAATTCTGATCTACTCATAATTTTTTTGCTACTTCTTTGTTGCTCCTTCTGCACTACTACTACAACCACTACATTAATGAGTATGATCTCCTCGGAACTTGAAGTACTACCTTTCATAGGGTTTCTCCCTCTGAAACTAGACTCCATCTAAGTCTTGATCTCCCTGCTAGAAATGTCTCTACTCATCAATCTACCACTATTAATGATCAAAACTCTTGTTTGTGTCACTAAACATTGGCTCATTGATCTGCCCACTAGAAACCTTGTTGATCCATTGAGAATTTTGCACAAATGTGAAATATTGAAGGTCTATCCAATAAGGTGTGTGTACAATGTTCCTTGTAGATTCAAACTGCAGATTGTAATATGCTAAAACAATTGACTTGAATCTACTCTACTCATCAACAGAAATAATAAATGATCGATGAAATCACAAAGCATATAAGAGAAAGAATTCAATTGCACATAACACAATAATTTTATGGGGAAATCCATAGCTAAAAACCCCTCCTATCTGAATATTACATTAATAAAAAAGTATGAGAAGATTACAATGATTTACTCAAGCCCAAGGAACCTCTACACTATCTATATCTATCTCACTACCAACATGTTCACAAGCTTCTCTTGGCACACCTTTCTCTCACAAGCTCCCATGCACAAACTTGTGCTTCCTATTGCTTGGTCTCATCAACTCATGCTCACCAAAACAATGATTAAAATTGTGCCTTCATTCCTCCTTTTAAAGGAAATTTTAATGGCTAGAATTAGTGATTTTTCTAAGTAAGGAGTGATTTATTTTAAGCCTTCTTTTGATTGCATGCACCATCTATTTAATTTAGATCATTATACAACTGATAGTACGTTGTCCGTGAACTCCAATCTCAACTGGGTCTTTCTATGATCTGACATGCATGAGTTAATTATGAGTGAATCTTCAATTTAATGGTTGAATAGTGTTGGTTACACACCACTACTAGATCTCCCACTAATTCCGCCATCAATTGGAATTAGTTTAACTGAATTAAATAATTACAACTCAAAAGATCTCAACCTAGGCCCCTAAAATTTAGGAATCACTCTACATGACTCTAGATAGACTCCCAAATCGAATTAATTGAGTCAACTAAATTAAATTAACTTAGTTAACTACTACAAGTTGCTATGAGAATAGAATTACAATTTAATTCCTAATTTAATTCAAGATCAATTAAATTAGGATTTTTCTTGATGCTATTTTTAACATTTCTTGTTGCTATTTTAAACACTCCCTCTCAACAAGAAAGGAATTCACATCTATCCCAATCTAGTACCTTTGGAATGTTCCACATGCAACTCTTGTCATTCTTTTTGTTGCTACTACAATTTTTGCAACCAAAACAAAACATCCAAATAAATTGAATCAACTTTGTCTGCAATTGTCTACAAGGAAAGTTGTGTTGTTGTTGACTCTGCTACTGAGCCTCCTCCTCTGCTATTAACACTTCTCTTCACTCCTTAGTATCTG
The DNA here is from genome assembly GCA_031772625.1 of Pinus tabuliformis. Lineage (NCBI taxonomy): Eukaryota > Viridiplantae > Streptophyta > Pinopsida > Pinales > Pinaceae > Pinus > Pinus tabuliformis. The sequence goes on from CM062820.1 coordinate 486,967,504, forward strand.
AATGAATTTGATCCTCCTTCTACTGAATGTTGTGGGCCCCCCGTGGCAAGGTAATGATCCATGAGACAAAAAGCACCTCAAAGGATCCTGCCCAATTTCTAAAACTCTTGGATTAAGGTTTCATATCGCCCCACCTCACACCTAGAGGTATGGTTGCATGTGCTCCTTCTGTCCACTTGGCTCAAAATCCCCCCTACTGGAGGTCTTTGATTGAGTGGTTGTCTCCACTCAGTCTCCTCTCTACTTCTCCAATTGTGGCTGCTCCACAACTTGTTGAGGTTGCTTCTGAGGCTGCTTCTGAGGTTGCATCTCAGGCTGCATGTTGAGAGATAATTCATTTTCCCTCTCAACCACCAATTCTCTAACATTTTCCTTGATCCTTGAGGCTTTTCATTCATCTTGTACCTAAAGTGCATACAGGTTCTTGACTTGCACACTGATATATTTCACCTAGGCCCATGGCGATGTGTCTAAGGAAAACCTTTCCTTTGCTAAAAGTCACATCGTAGCCACAGTCTTCTAATACCGTGACAGAAACAAGATTCTTCTTTGGTGCTAGACCATACATCACATTTGTGAGTCTAAGAGGGGAGTTAACAGTACCGATATAGTTCGCGCTATACCTCCCATCATCTCCAAACTCTATGTTTTATTTGAGGTCTTTCTGTTGGGTCCCTATAATACTAGTGATTACCCCATTACTATTGTAGTTGTATCCCTTATTAATATTGTTGTGTCCCTATTGTCCCCATATTGTTATTATTGTGCCCCATAGAATCCCTCTATTGTTATTTTTGTGGCTTTATATTATTATTGTTAGGTCGACTGGGTTATATTGTGACTCCTTAGACTCCTATATATAGAAAGGAGGTTTTGTCATTTGAATCATCCAAGAATTGTTCATTTGTGTAATGTAAAGGAGGTTTCCCCCTCGAAGAGGCTAAATTCTAAGGTGTTGATCTCTCTTTTCTATATTTTTGTGAGCTGGTTTCATAACATTTGGTATCAAAGCTTTGGATTCTATGGTTTCGCTGCTCCAAATAGGTCATCGTGGAATTTTCGCTATAACGTGTTTTTCTGCGAAGTTTCAGAAGATAAAAAAAAAACCCATTTGAGAAGAAATCACGCTGAATCTCAGGTCCGAATTTCAGAGCTTTTTGCGCTATATTTGCGGAGATATGATCTGAGGGAATTGGTCTTTTTGCAGACTCCTAAATTACATTCCAAACAGGTGACCTGGGGAAAATCGTCATAACTTTCTCTCTGAGCATCGGATTGAAATTTCACAAGAAGGTATAGAAATAGGAAAGACTGTAGTTTCTTTTATATATATTTTTAGAGCTAAAGGTCAAAACAGTGACTCGTGACACGTCGTACAATTTCGCTCTACTGAACTAGTCTATAATCATGGTCATCTTGAGCGATTGTGCATAACTCTTTCTTGGAGAATCCAATTTGGATCAGACTGGTGGCATTGGAAAGAGGACACAGAGGGCTACTATAGATCATAATTTTAGAACTGGATGATCCAAAATTACAGAGATACATCCGATTCAATATCAAGCTTCTACAAAGTGAAAAAAGGTGTGTAGTTTTTTTAAATTTTTTGCATAAGCTTGGTTTGAAAAATTAGTTTGAATTGGTAATTGATGCGCCGAGGAAAGAAAATGCAAAAACCTAGTAAGCAACCTGAGAGCTCTAGCATGACTCATGAGGAAGAGGAAGAAATGCAACATGATATATCAAAATTACGAGACCAAGTGCAACAAGTGTCACTTGCACAAAAAGCAACAGAATCTAAGATGGATGGTTTAAGGAAAGATGCAGAAGCTAAGATGGATGGTTTAAAGAAAGGTGTAGAAGCTAAGATGGATTGTTTAAAGAAATACGTAGAAGCTAAGATGGATGGCATGGAAGCTAAGATGAATGACATGGACGCTAAAATTTATGGCATGGATAATAAGATGGAAGAATTGAAGATAAATATGAATAAGTTGCTACAAGAAATGGTCACTAATGGTGAAAGGGTAGTAAATTAAACTCATGATGAGAACAAAAGAAATGTTAATCATGATTCCATAGACTCTAATGTTGGATCGAAGACCCACCATATTCCAAAAATCGATATGAGGAAGTTTGATGGCAAGGATCCCACAACATGGATATTATAGATGGAGCAATTTTTTGATCTCAATAATGTGCAAAACACACAAAAGGTACGTATTGCAACTTTATATTTGGAACCAAATTTGTTTGTATGGTATCAATGGCTTTACTCTCATAAACAAATTATCACTTGGGCAATTTTTACGGAAGAATTGACAGCATATTATGAAGATACAAAAAGCAACACTTTTTTTAGCCAATTGATAAGTCTCAAACAAAAGGCTTCAATAATGGAGCACATTGAGGAGTTCCAAAAATTGAACATAAGGGTAAAAAATATTCTAGAGGAGCACAGGATTGATGTGTTCATAGTGACTTTAAAGTATAATATCCAACATGATGTTCGCCTTTGGGAACCTGATTCATTAGGGAAGGCATTCAGGTTAGCAAGAAAATTGGAAAGCAAAATTATGGCAACCAGGAAGCATACCACTCACAACTATAAAGCTGGAAGTGTTGTTGCTCCTAGTATTCCACAACCTATAAGGTTGACACCACAACAATTGGAATAAAAAAGAGCAAAAGGGCTTCGTTACAGTTGTGATAGCAAATACACTAAAGGTCATAAGTGTGCTGAGAATAAATTATTCTACATTGATTGTGAAGAGGAAGAAGAAAAGGAGCAAGAAAGGTCAAAAGAAGAGGATATACTCCAGGAACAAAGCCTAGATAAAGAGGAAATGAATCCGACCATATCTTTTAATGCATTGGTGGGAATTACCACTCCTCAAACCATCAAGATAGAAGGACAAATCAAGAAGAAAAAGGTAATAGTGTTGATTGATTCAGGAAGTACCCACAATTTTATTCATTGTAAGGTAGCAAAAGAATTGAATTGCTTCTTATATCCAGCACCAGAGTGTCAAGTGATGGTTGCAAATGGAGGAACAATAAATTACTCTGGAAAGTGCCATAATATCAAGCTATCCATGGGAGAATATGTATTGACTAGCCCAATGCTTTCCATTCCAATGGGAGGTGCTGATGTTGTACTAGGAGTCCAATGGCTACAATCCTTGGGTACAATAGCTTTTAATTTTCAAGAATTTTTCATGAAATTTTCTGTGGAAGGAAAGGAAGTTGAATTAAGGGGTATTGTAGGGAAACCGAGAAAGATAGGCAGCTCTAACAGTATGACAAAGCTTCTAAAAAAGGAACAAAGAGGTGTAATTGCACAATTATGTTTGCTAGATGTTTCCACGTTGGAATCATCTATTTCTCCAGATCTCCAAAAAGTCTTGGACAATCATTCATGGTATTTGAGACTCCCAAAGGTCTCCCACCTATTCGTGATCATGATCATGCTATTCATTTGATTCCAAGAAGTGTTCCTCCAAACATCAGGCCATACAGATATCCTATGCCCAAAAGAGTGAAATTGAACGTATGGTTGTAGAAATGCTAGAGGCTAGTATAATTCAACCGAGTCAAAGTTCTTTCTCTGCTCCAGTAGTATTGGTGCACAAGAAGGATGGATCATGGCACATGTGTCCGGATTATAGGGAGCTCAACAAGCTCACTATTAAAGATAAGTTTCCCATTCCTGTCATTGATGAATTACTGGATGAATTGCATGGATCAATTTACTTCACCAAGTTGGATCTTCGTTCAGGATATCACCAAATCAGAATGAAGACTGAAGACATTCTGAAAACGGCATTTAGAACTCATGAGGGTCATTATGAATTTTTGGTCATGCCTTTTGGCCTTACCAATGCACCTTCAACATTTCAAGGTTTCATGAATTCCATTTTCAAACCATTCCTGAGAAAATTTGTGTTAGTATTTTTTGATGATATGCTAATCTACAACAAGTCTTGGAAGGATCATGTTGAACATGTTGACAGGGTGCTACAACTATTGAAGGAGAAATAATTATATGCAAAAAGATCCAAATGTTTCTTTGGAGTACAAGAGGTGGAATATCTGGGTCATATTGTATCTCATGAAGGAGTTAAGGTAGACCCTAGAAAAATTAAAGCCATTAAGGAATGTAAAATCCCCACATCCATAAAGCATCTGCGAGGATTTCTCGGGTTGACAGGGTATTATCACAAGTTTGTTAAGAATTATGGGAGAATAGCATCACCTCTAACAACATTATTGAAGAAAGATGCATTTTCATGGACTCCAGAAGCAACAAAGGCCTTCGAGCATCTTAAAGAGGCAATGTGCCAAGCACCGGTCTTAGCTACACCAGACTTCACAAAAACCTTTATTGTGGAATGTGATGCTTCAGGAAATGGAATTGGTGCTATTTTAATGCAAGATGAAAGACCCATTACTTTTGAAAGTCGTCCAATCAAGGGAAAGTTTTTACACAAAGCTATTTATGAGAAGGAAATGTTGGCAATACTCCATGCACTTAAGAAATGGCAACCCTACCTAATGGGAAGACACTTCAAGGTAAAAACAGATCATGATAGCCTTAAATACTTTTTAGAACAAAGATTATCCTCTGAAGAGAAACAAAAGTGGGTCACAAAGATGTTGGGTTATGACTTTGAAATCATCTACAAAAAAGGGAAGCAAAATGTGGTGGTAGATGCACTCTCAAGAAAGGATGAGGATGTGGAAGCATTGTTGTGCACCATTTCTATTATCCAACCAGATTGGATAAACGAAGCAAGGGAGGAATGGAAGAACAACGAAGAAGTGTGGGCACTTATTCGAAAGTTACAACAAGACTCCAGTACATCTGATACATTTAGCTGGAAAAATGATTCATTATGGTACAAAGATCGCTTATACCTCTGTAAGAATTCCCAGCTAAAACAAAAGATTCTTATGGAATTGCACACTTCTCCCTTAGGAGGGCACTCAGGATTTTTAAAAACTTACCACAGGGTTAAGAAGGAATTTTTTTGGGAGGACCTTAAATCATATATTCAAAAGTTTGTGGCGGAATGTTTGGTTTTCCAACAAAATAAAGTTGAAACAATTAAGACACTGGGTCTATTACAACCTTTATCCTATCCAAGCCAACGTTGGGAGGAGGTTTCAATGGATTTTATCACAGGTTTACCCAAGTCTGAGGGAAAGAGTGTCATCATGGTGGTAGTTGACAGACTTATCAAGTATGCACACTTTTGTGCATTATCACATCCATTTAAAGCCAGTATAGTTTCTACTGCATTTATGGAAACAATTCAAAAGCTACATGGAAACCCAAAGATTATTTTAAGTGACAGAGATCCCATTTTCACTAGAAATTTTTGGACAAAATTAGTTTCTTGTCTTGGTACTCAATTAGCTCATAGCTCATCTTATCATCCTCAATCTGATGGGCAAACTGAGATAGTAAATAAATGTTTGGAAGGATATCTTCGTTGCTTTGTATATGATAAACATACACAATGGGTCAATTGGTTGCCTCTAGCTGAATGGTGGTATAACACTTCCTTCCATAAAGCAACAAAAATGACCCCATTTATGGCACTTTATGGATATCAGCCACCATCCATCACATCATATTTAAGAGAAAATTCTAAGGTTCAAGCAGTGGAACATCACATCGAACATCAACAACAAGTCCTCCAACTCTTAAAGGATAACCTCGTGTTGGCACAGAATAGAATGAAACAACAGGCAGATCAACATCGCAGCGAAAGAAGTTTTGATGTAGGTGATTGCGTATTCCTATGGCTACAACCATATAAGCAAATGTCCCTCAAGCAAGCTAAGAAGGATAATAAATTATCACCAAAGTATTATGGTCCATACAAGGTGTTGCAAAATATTGGTACTATGGCATACAAATTGGAGCTTCCTGCAGCTTCTTGATTGCACCTAGTTTTCCATGTTTCATGTTTAAAGAAGGTTATAGGCGACAAGCTCCCAGTTCAAACAATATTTCCAGAACTTGACGAGGAAGGAAAAATTATATTGGAACCAGAAGCAGTCACAGAAACAAGAACTCGACAGTTACGAAATCGATCAATTTCGGAGTATCTTATCAAGTGGAAGAACTTATCTGCTGAAGATTCCACATGGGAGGATGAGAATTTTATACAGAAGCATCCAAAACTACTCAAGCGTTGAGGAAAACACTTTTTTGAAGGAGAGGGGCATGTTGGGTCCCTATAATACTAGTGATTACCCCATTACTATTGTAGTTGTATCCCTTATTAATATTGTTGTGCCCCTATTGTCCCCATATTGTTATTATTGTGCCCCATAGAATCCCTCTATTGTTATTTTTGTGGCTTTATATTATTATTGTTAGTTTGACTGGGTTATATTGTGACTCCTTAGACTCCTATATATAGAAAGGAGGTTTTGTCATTTGAATCATCCAAGAATTGTTCATTTATGTAATGTAAAGGAGGTTGCCCCCTCGAAGAGGCTGAATTCTAAGGCATTGATCTCTCTTTTCTATCTTTTTGTGAGCTGGTTTCATAACACTTTCTCCTCTAAGTCACTGAAGAGATCTTTATTCCCCATCACATGGAATGAGGCACCGATGTTGATATACCACATGATTTCCATATAGTGCTTTACATGCATGCAATGAGAGTGATATCAAGTTTGAATTGTGAAGTTAGAGCTTGACCTATTGCTGCTATTGCATGCTCCTTCTTGCTTGCTTTCTTATGTGAGCATTTCATGGCATGGTGCTCGAACTCGTGACTTTGAAAACACTTGATGTTCGACAATTCCTTCTTCTTGCATCCCTGCTCACCTTGGGACTTATTTCCCTTGGTTTTCTTTTCTTTGCTAACTAATGCAAAGTCCTCTTCCACTTCTTTGGATGAGATCCCATCTCTGGTGTTCCACTGAATCTCTTCTTATACAAATTCGGACCACAACCTCTCCCACTCTGGTAGTTTCTCCCTCCCATTAACTGAGTCCCAGTAGTTGTGCCAGCTCTTGGCAAGTCCTAGAATAGTTAGGCTCACCATATCATCTTCAACAATTGTAACATTGACACTTCCAAGCTCATCCTGACATTGGGTGAACTTGGTCAAGTACTTTGGTATACTGTCACCCTTCTCCATCTTGATCTTTCAAGCTTGTCCTTCAGTGCCAACTTCTTATGACCACTGGTGTTTTGAAACAAGTCTGCCAAGGCCTTCCACATTGGAAATGGAGTTTCCTTACCATGGAGGTTTGAGACAATATGATCTCAAACTCCTTCTAGGATAATCATTCTTGCATTTGATACAAATTTTCTCCACTCTGTTAGATCCTAAGCATCGGTCTAATTAGGAATATCTTTGTCTCTGAATTCGTTAAGACCATTGTCTTCCAACATTGCATCCATCATGTCCTTCCAAGCAATATATTTTGAACTACCCTCAAGGGCATATTCCAGTCTCAATTCGTAGAACGACATCTTGTTGGATCTAAAGTATGATACTGCAAATTCAATTTCTCTTGCAAAAGAAAAACTCTTATTCTCCTCTTCTAAAGTGATTTCAACTCTGATACAATGTAGAGATTTATACAAATCTAGCTCTAATACCATTTATAAATTCCTTGTAGATTCAAACTATAGATTATAATATGCTAAAACAAATGACTCGGATCTACTCTACTCATCAACGGAAACAATAAATGATCGATGAATCACAAAGCATATAATAGAAAGAATTCAAGCACACACAACACAATAATTTTCTTAGGAAAGCCACAGCTAAAAACCCCTGCTATCTGTATATTTCATTAATCAGAAAATATGAGAAGATTGCAATGCTTTACTCAAGCCCGAGAAACCTCTGCACTATCTCTATCTATCTCACTACCAACATGTGCACAAGCTTCTATTGGCACGCTTTTCTATCACAAGCTTCATGCACAAACTTGTGCTTCCTATTGCTTGGTCTCACCAACTTGTGCGCACCAAAATGATTAAACTTGTGCCTTCATTCCTCCTTTTAAAGTCAATTCGAATGGCTAGAATTAGTGAGTTTTCTAATTAAGGAATGAATTATTTTAGACCTACCTCTGATTTCATGCACCATTTGTTTAATTTAGATGATTATGCAATTGATAGTACATTGTCTCTGAACTCTGTTAGGTTCCTATACCAATAGGTGTCATATTTCATGATTGACTGTGGAAATGCCAAATATGATCATCCTTTCCATGCTACAAGGATTCCATATTTTCAAAAAACCAAAAAATTTAAAAAATGTAAAGAGGGTATGCCCTAAAAGAATAATCAAAGGGCAAAAAGAAGAATTGGTCAAGAAAGAAAGAAAATGAACCCCAAAGAAAAGACCAGGAAAGTGGCTAGTCAAAATGCCACTACTATCCTATTTTTTGCAAACAAGTTCAGAATGTGCAATCAGTGACTTCTGTCACACTTCATGGATGGCCAAATAGCTCAATCTTGGCCAGACCATGGTTAAATTTCTTGTTTTAGCATTAGAGAATAAGGTCTGTTCAAGCAGTTTAAGCTTGGCAGATCAATAGTTAGGTAGAGAAGCAAGGGTGCTCAACAAGTAAATCTGAGCCCCTGGAAGAGATAAGGACAGACTTAGATAGGAGGGAAGTTAAAATAAAACAAGAGAGAAAGGGTTTGCTAGTCCAAATGCACCCTACAAAAGAGAAGAAAAAATGTTAGGTGTGTTAGGCTGGGTAGGCAGTGTTGAGGTTGCAGAAGCAGGTTGATTAGTAGTGTTGTCTATAGGAGGTAATTCATCTTTCATGAATATCATAAGTGCAATGGCAATTGTTTGGTTACAGTTCAGGTGGAGCATGACTAATTTCCCCTCTCATTTCCCCAAGAACACTTACTAACATCCCTTCAAGGACAGTGAGATCTGCTCAGTGGTCCTAGTTCATTTCATTTTATGAGAAATACTAAGTGGAACTCTGTGTTTACTTAGCCAAAACAAGCCACATTTCTTGTGTAAAAAGATCCTTCCATTTCCCTTTCATTTCCCTAAAAACCTAAGTTTTTACCTTATAAACTTAGCGTTCCCCATTCATAAAACCATATTAACACATTAACTTATTGTATAGCTCCTATATAATATTCCCCGCCCCTATTATACATAAAATACATAAAACAACCCCAAACTTTATAATATCCCGCCCCGGGCTTATTAAAGCCATATGTCAATATTTTGGGGGTCCAAGGTTTACCCGAAACCTTGTTGACAACCCTCCCCGCGCACATATAACCATGGGATTTAATTAATGTTCGGTTGATTAAATAACCAACCCGCAAAACCCAAAATTGAATTACACTGTAATTCTTCGCAAAAACCTTAAAAAACGATGGAATAACATGGTGGGTCCCATATATTACCCCTCCGCCTGTTTATCATGCCGCCAACTGTTGGATCCGATCCCCCAGATCGGACGGCCCACATGCATATCGCAAGCCTTCATATGCCGAATGATAGCGTCTGGGGGATGGGCGGTATTTCCGCCGTACAGAGGACACGCGGCAGGCGCCCAGGGTGATCGCTGCCCCCCCTGCCAATACCACTATGGCCCAAAAGCGGTGTGGGGGCCAAATCGCTTACTGCCTATTCCCCTCCGCGCCAACGTCACCCTCATGTCATTCGACACATCACCCACCACCCCGCCTCTGCATCATTCGCCATGTCCGCCACGTCATAGCCAAGTCGGCCTCCGTACCCCTGCTATGTGACAAAATCATTGCATCATGCTCACGTCACCCAACCAAAGCGCACCAAAACCCGCCAAAACCAAACTTTTTGTCAAATTGGCGTGAAAAGGGCATTTTTGTCCATTTTTGTTAGTTTGTTCTATACGACGCATTCATGCGATTTTCAACTAAAATACCTGTTTCACTGCATAGTTCGCCACCCAGCTAACTCCAGCATATAAACCAGTCTTCGAGCTCGGCCCACCACCTGCATTTTGCACAGAGCGCCCATTGAAGTAGGTATTTACTCAATTTCTTCCGAACCCTGTGTATTTACGGTTTTTCTCTGAGTTAAATCCATGAAACCAAAAATTGTACAAATCCAATTGACAGCTCTTGAGAAATATACCATAACTATCCCTGTTTTTTACATTGTTTCCACAAAGCAACCTGTTTTATCCATTTTTTCTCAGAAAGCCAGACTTCCATAACTAAAAACACAGTGCTGCCCCCGAACCTCTGCATTTTAACCATTGCTCGGCCCATTTTTCTGAGAAATTTCTCAGAATGTGACTCCCTCTGCAAATTTACTCGTTTAGCTAAAGTTCAAGCTCATTTTAGCCTGCAATTCCCGTAGAAAGAACCCAAAAGCACTGTTCTACCGACTGTCGTTGTGAAAACTCAAAATTTCAAATTAAATAATCACAGAGAGTTGAATAATGGAACCTCCAGTGGCCCTCAATGCTGCCCCCTTAAATGCACCACACAAGGAGCTGGAATGGTTGCCCTTAGCTGATAGGGACTTCCAAATACAAGACTTAATGGGTATCAAAGACCATCTGCAAACATTTTGTGAAATTAGAAACAACTACCTAAACAAGACTGATCTCTATGGCATCTGGGAGTCCAATCTACCCATATATTATCTTCCATCAGTCAATGTATTTCTAGATATAACCCACTTGTGTTGTGCTAACTATGAGCCTACTCAAAGAGCAGTCATGTCCCCAAATGGCACTGTCTTGTTCTATATCACTCCTGACTTAATCAATGAGATGTTTCATTTCAAGCCTAATCAGCCTCGGGCTCCTCTATCTATAAAACATTTGTTGGACCAAGGCTCCAAACTATCCTCTGCAGAAATAGGCCGAATTGCCAAGTTATTCATGAGCCCAGACTCCCAGCCCAGAGACTCACCTCCTTTTCACCAGGTCTATTTCAATGAAGTTGGGAGAACTGTTATTGACATGATATCCTATGTCCTGGGTTTTAGAACAAGTGAGTATGTTGATGAAACCATTCTAGCTCTGATGTCTATATTTATTCCAGGACACCCTCCTGCCATCAAGTTTGACTTTGCTACATTCATTAGCAACAAAATCCATGAACAATTCATAAGCCTAAATAGAGAAGGGGTTTTCAAGTATACAACATATATATATATATATATATCATCTGTTCTTATACTATCAAACAGATAATTTTCAGTTCCCTGTCAAGAAATTGGATGCAAAAGGAAAAAGGAGATCTGTCATATTTTGGACCCCAGTCTTCCATATAGTCCATAATTCTCCTTATACTTATTGTGAGTTCATTGATCTATTCATATATCCAGTCTCATCTCTGCTGATGAGAAGTCCCCCTCCCAGACTCTCAGCTGAAATGCAGAAAATCTTGCAGCTGTCCAAAATCTATAAAATAGGTGACTGGTACTTTTACCAAAATCACACAGAGATCAGGATTTATGGCTGTGAATTGTGCCCCTACAAGCTGCCAAAGTATGTGCCTATGAGATTGTTTGCCCTTGAATACTTTAGGCAATTTATTAGCTCAGATTTGACTCATTTTTATGATGCCAAGAAAAAGGTTCAGCTGAAGCTAAGAAACCAACTTGGCCCCCTCATCATTAACAAAAAGGAAGGGTGGAAAGATGCTGAAAAGATATTAGCTGAGCAGCTCAAACTAAAAAGGAGTTTTTGGTGGGTACCCTATGACCCAAAAGGATTTATCCATGATAGAAAGACAAAATATAGGCTATCAGGCTATGAACATTGTAGAATCCCTGATATAGAACAGTATGCTAATCAAGATGAATGGGTAGAGGGCACATTGGTAGAACAGATTACTGAGGAAGAGAAAATGGAGCAGGCAATGAAAGACCTTGAAAAAACTCTTGACCTGGACTCTTTTGGACAGGTCTCTTTCAAATTGCCTCAACACATTGGAGCGGGCACATCAGCTGCTACAACTTCACAATAACCTGCCCAAGAAAATACTCCACCTGCAAGGACATCCAAAGGCAAAAAATTGTTGCATTCAGAGCAACAAGAAATGACAAATCAGCCAACATCATCACAGCAGCAAGGCCAAGGGAAAATTCCTCCTGCCCAGACCCATGCACCAGAGATACCAGCATTGCAGACTCTTCTCAATGAGGAGAAGGGCAGAAAAAGGGATCGAGAAGAGGCCACACCCATAAGTGGGCAAGTAGAGCAGCCAGAAAAAAAGAAGCAGAGAGTGGATCCTCTACCTGAAGAGGAAGTTATAGAATAGATCATTGAAAGTCCAAGAAGTGAAAGGGCAGCCATCCCACTAACTTCCCCAGTGATAGAATCACCTACCAGTTCTCATGGACAGCAGTTTGGAAAACAACCTAGTATGGAAATTTCATCAGCACGGCCACAAAGCAAACAAAGTTTTGATATTAAGAGGCCATTCATGGACATCAAAGCACAAAATGAACCAATAAGAATGCAGCGTTATGATCATTTCCTCAAAATGACTCCTGCCAAATAGCAGAGATTGATGTTTGCATATGATATCAAGGAAGGGAAATTGATCTTGAGTCATTTCAAGCCCACAGTGCAGTAGCCACAGTCAGCTACCGATTATATTAGAACAAATCTGGAGGCTCTTGCAAAAGACATTCACCCTTTGGACCAGGTTGAGCTGCACAAACAAACCGGTGAAATGGTTTATTCCACTTTGGTAGACAAAGCCATACTAGCTCAGCAATTACAGAATTCACTAAACAATACATCTGCCCAATTAGAGTTGGAAAAGGCATCCTCTCTAGCCAAGGACAACAGGATAAAATCCTTGGAAGAAATCATCATTGAGCTGGGACATAATCCCAAGGACCCTAAGGCAATAAAAGCACTAATAAAGAAAAAGGAGGATGACATAGCTGCCCTCAAGAAACAGTTAAAACTGCCAGTTACTATGCATCCACAGACCACAGAGACAGTGAAAGAAAAATAAGAAGAAGACATTATGGACTTGTTAATAAAAATGAATCAAAGACTAAGTGAAATAGAGCAGGCTTTGGAGAAAGCATTGCAGGAAAAACAGGGAGAGTTGGCCTCTCAGCCATCTCAAACAGCCCCAATAGCTACAACTGCTCCTCCTACAACAACAACATCAGTCCCTCCCACTGCCCCAGCATCGACAACAGGTACATCAGCCATAGATACTTCAGCAGCAACAGCAACAACAGTACCAGATACCAGCATGAGCATGGAAAAGATGATGAAGGAAATAAAAGAATTAGAACTCCAAATGGCAGAGCTAAAGGAAGCCAAAGAAAAACTGGCCAAGTTAGAGGTAAGCTATGATAAATCAAAAATAACTGTGGCTGAAAAAACAAGAGAGGTAAAGGCCTTGGAAAATAAGGTAAAATCCTTGGAGAAAGATCTTACTCTTCATAAATCTCTATCAGAAATCAAAACAATTTTGTGGACTAAGATTGGCCAGTCCATCACTGATCAATGGAGATCAATACAGACTATCCATGAGCAAATTGAATTGATAGAAATAGCCCGAGTGGAGATTCAAAAGGCCAGAGCATTATTGAGAAACATGCCCGAATAGGCCAATAGACTAATTCATTTTTTGAATACTCATACCAGAGAACAACTAGCAGCTCTAGATATCGGGGACAGAACAGGTACCATTTTGACAGTTAAAAAGGTGCTGACTATGAAGAATTTTGTACAAAATATGGAGAGAAAGTGTCAAGAAATGCAGATAGAAATAAATGCTTTTACAGAAAAGTTTACAATCTTGCAGCAAAAGGGTCTACCCAGTTTGTTAACCAGCAATCAGAGGCTATTGACACATGAACAATATGCTCACAGGGTGAATACATATGTTGCCAATCAGATCACAGCATCATCAAGCACTTCAGAAGACATAGTACCTCCCTCTGGACAAAGCTTATATGACAAGTTAGAAAATCTGTTCTATATTGAGCATGAAATAACACATCTTTTTGAAGTATAGCCCAATTTCTACAGGTATATTGAAGCTGATGAAATATTGATAAAACTACAAAGACACCAGTTGCCAACAGACCAATGGTGGCAGAGCATGTTAGAAATTTTACCAATGTAGTTTTAGTTCTCTTTTGGTCATCTGCATGAAATCAAATTCAATACACGTGCCACCTATCAGAAAAATGAAAACAACAGAGGAAGGAATTCATGCCAAAACGCATTAAAGCGGGATCAGGCATAGATGAAAGCGTCGGGACAGCAACACAGGAATGCGGAATAAAGAGACAGCTACCAGCCGACTTGTTGAGTTAAAAAGTCAAATATAGCAGACCACCTAAGGCAGCCAGTACAGTGGAATTTACTCCTACGTTCATTGCGCTTTGTTTTCAATGTCATTTACTTCCTTTGAAGAAGTAGATGGATAAAGTTATTGCTTGATATTTTCTCTATGAGATATTTTGTAACTCTTTTTGTATAAATACCTCCCCTAGAGATGTATTGGGGGTTGGTTGGTGAATATCATTCTGGACCTGCACTGTAAATTTTGAGAACCCTTCTGAATAAAGATTGCTGGAATGCTTTGCTGATGAACTCTCTGGTTATGGAATTGATGGCTGAAGCCCATGTTGCAGAATTCTTGGATTATCACATGGATCAATAAGTCTTTTTAACTCTTGTTTTACTGTATCTGTGTTTTATATATCATCTAAGTATCATGTTCTAAATTGCAAGAAAAAAGAATAGCCCAGAATTTACTTTGTTGTACTCTGTGTTCAATTCCTGTCATTTTTATGTTTTCTTCAGGACTAGCATAGGCAGGAATTCTTGACTGCTCCTATCTCCCTGGTTCTTACACTCTAAATATAATTAAGGAATTCTTAACTGCTCCTTGGTAATATTTATTCATTTTCCCTCTGTTAGCATAATGAAAGATCCTTAATTGCCTTTCATTCCCTGACACCATTTCATCCTATTCCAGCTTGAAGATTGTTCCATGTTTAATTAGCTTGCTCTGTAGTTCCTCCTTTTGCCAAAGAAACCATACCCAGAAGTTTATTTTCATTTGACTCCATTAACCCAATGGTCTGAACTTCTCATACTTTGCAGCCCTGTTCTATTGAATGTCACCATCCAAACATCAAACAAATACTTGCACTTCATAACTAGCCTAACATATAGCAAAACAAAGCTAAAACATAAAGAGAGAGCCCTCTCTGGCTGCAGATTGGCTAGAATCTGCATCTAAAAGACTGGTTAGTGGTTACCTCGGTCGTATTCCCTTTTCCACTGCTTTTGGGGAACAACCTGAGTGATAACATCATTGGCGACTCCACTGGGGAACTGAATGACTGTGTTTGTTACTGCTGTCTACTTTCTAAAGCTACAGATGGAGCCTGAAGTTAGCCAGGTAGCCTTTGAAACTGTCTTTGCTGTGCAATTACAGGAGTAAATAAAAGCTGCTTCAGTCTATCTCCAGTATAGCTTTAGGCTTTAAACAGCTGTCTCAAAAATTTGATCAGTTTCCTCTTATTTTCAAAAAAAAAAAAAAAACCTTCAGGAAAATTCAAGACCCTCACAATTTATAATTTCCTAGAAAGATATTGTCAAAAGCAGTGTCCTTCAAATACTTCTGGAAAATACCAAAAAAAAATTTAGAAGATGGCTCCAAAGAAGAAAACTCGTTACACTAGATCAAACCCAGACCCCAATCCTCCAGCTATTTTTGAAAATCCTAACTGGAGCTCTAAGAACCTTAGAAGACAAGAAAGTCTAGACAATTATGCTGATTTAAATCTTGATATACTTCAGCAAAATCTTACCCAATCACCTCCTGGAAAAGCAGCAATCCTTTCTACTATTGCTGCAGCTTCTTCTAGTTCACCATCATCACTTCAAAGCACCTCTTCCACTCCTTCATCCACTCCATTTATCTCAGTTGTTATCCTTGTGCTTCTAGCTGTCCCATTTATACCTGTAAATATGGCAAACCGATATGCTCCTCTACAGTTGCCTGCAAATCCAGGGGCTATGCCTCAAGATTATCAAAGCAAAATTACATATTTTGATGGTACTAGCTCCTACACAGCACAACAACATACTAAGAAAATGATGGACTACTTTGAGAACTATGAAATTGATGATAACGATGTCAGAATGAAAATTTTTGTTCAAAGCTTAACCGGTGATGTAAGGACCTGGTTTAGGGCACTTGCTGCAAACACAATTGTTGATCCGGATGCCCTGTACCAAACCTTTTTGAACAGATGGGAAAAGAAGAAAGACCCATTGCATATCCTAATAGAATATGAGAGTTTGAAAAGGGGACCACAAGAAACTGTTCAAGATTATTGTGCTAGATTCAATAACGTGTACAATGCTATCCCTCAAAACCTTAGACCTCCACCTGACTTAGCCTTGATCAAATTCCCTGATGGATTTGATTCCGACATGGCATATCAACTAAGGGAAAGAGCTCCTCCAAGCTTAGAAGACATGCAGAGCATAGTTGTTAGTGTAGAGGCCAATCTGATCTCTAAAAGAGCCCGAGCTAGAGCTGAAAGAAGGACTCCCTTCAAAGAAGAGCCTTCTGCATTTGAGAAAAAACTAGATGCAATCATCAAAGGAATGGATAGACTGGGTGATAGAGTGGAAACCATTGAAAGGAAATCCTCTTGGGAAGGTCAACCAAGTAACACCACTAGAAATCCAAACTTTAGAAAAAATCAAAATCCTAACACCAGGAAGGTTGGCCCTGATCAGAATATCAGACCTCCATTTCAAGAGAACTATGTCGAAGCTTCAACCTCTAGTGAGCCAACAAAGGATACTCAAATCAACCTAATGGGTCTGAATAGTGAACAACAAATCTTTTTAACACAAGATGACCAAGAAGCTCATAATTTCAACCAATTTCAAACCAAATCGAGAGAATCATTTGATTTCAGAGAAGGATATGATGCAGCTGTCTATGAGGTTCACAAACAATATAAATTAAGAAGTAGAACAATAGATGTGCCTGAACCCAACAAGCAGAAAGATACCAAACAGCCTAAGAAAGAAAAGGATAAAATTTCCCCTACAGAGCTCCTTGCTAAAACAGACCTCAACCCAAAAGAACCCACGGTTGAGGACATATCAGACTTACAGCCCTTAAAAAATCAGCCATCCACCTCCTTTCCTCCAAAAGAAAATGTAAACAACTCTCCTGAAAATAACCTCAAAGCATATTTAGTTCATAACAGCACTCCTGATGAAGAAAAAACCTCTGAAAACACAGCAAAAAAGGAAAACCTTGCTGCCCGGAATACAAAAATTCAAGTGGAAAAACCTTTCAACCTAGAAACAGAAATAGGCAAGTTAAAAATAGCCATTCCACTATCTGAATTGGCTAAACATGAGGTATATAGGGAACAAATCAGCAGGTCACTTCAAATATCAGAGAATAGAGATGCAGTGAATGTTTTAGATGACCAACCAGAACTAATTTTTGGTCCTGAGGTAAATGGTAAAACAGTAGATGGAGGAGTTCCTCCATTCTATGTAAGCTTAAACATTCATGACAAAGTGCTACATAATGCAATGTTTGATTCGGGAGCTTCCCATAATCTGATGCCTAAATCTGTGATGGAAAGATTGGACCTAGATATCACAAGGCCATACAAAGACTTGTTTTCATTTGATTCCAGCCAGGTCAGGTGTCTAGGCCTAATCAAAGATTTGTGTGTATCTCTAGTGCAATACCCTGCCAAGACTATTTTAATGGATGTAGTGGTAGCTGATATCCCACCAAAGTATGGAATGCTTTTTTCCAGATCTTGGGGTGCAAAACTCCAAGGATCTTTACAGCTAGACGTGTCCTATGCCACCATTTCAGTTTTTGGCTAGCCAAAGAGATTGTATCGGGAAACATTGATGAAATATGTGGTCAGCAGTCAAGAGAAACCCCAAAATTTCCCCATTTATTCCTTGCATTCTGATATGGATTCGTTCATCTTATACAATGTTGAAATGTGTCCCAAAACTGATGGCAAGTTGCTAGAATCAGCACAAGGAAGAAGCATTAATGAAGAATCCACTGCTCAAGATCTAAAAGTTGTTGAAGTGATTGATGCAACAAACAAACAAGGCATACCATATGAGTTACAAAATCCAAATCTGCCCATTAAGACAGTTTCCAAGACTCCTGATGATAGTTGTAAGCAAGACAGCTTATGGTACTTAGAGTTTGATGGATCAGTGAATAAATTAGGAACAGGGGCAGGGATTTGGATATACAATATGCAAAATGATCATGCTCAAGGAAATGCATATAGGCTAAATTTTAGATGTACAAACGATATGGCCGAATATGAGGCCCTTTTGTTGGGACTCAAATTGATTAAAAGTCTAAGGGCAACTAGGATTTCAATTCTAGGGGACTTAGATTTGATTATTCAACAGATGAAGGGGAACTTTGTTACCAATGATCTCAGGCTAAGAGCTTATAGGGGGACAGCAATCGAAATACTTAATACCTTTCTAGAATCACAACTCACTAAAATTCCAAGAAACCATAATTTACATGCACATAGTTTGGCAACATTTGCCAACACTTGTAAGCTGCCATTCGAGCCCAACCATCACTTTACTGCTGAGATTAAACACAGACCTGTTGTCTCAGACAATGTCAAAAATTGGCAGGTGTTCGAAAATGATACACAAATCAATAATTTCTTGACTTTGAAAGAGGAATTCTCAAGCACAAACATAGATACAAGCACCGCTTGTGAAGAACAGCAAATAGACAAAATTGAAAAAAATATATCAGCTAAAACAGCAAATCACATTTTGCATCCAACAATCTTTACCAGAAAAAATTTACAAGAGCTGAAACATATGGAATTTGATGAAATTGCTGAGGGAGAATTTGAAATAATTGAGTTGAAGGATAATTTTTTACCCACAGGCTTGACTCCTCTGGAGGACATTTTTTATTCAAATGATATACCAAGAAAGCCAAAAATGCAGCCTTTAAATGCAGAAATTGAGGACTGTAATATAGGAACTGCACAAAATCATAAGATGGTAAAATTGTCCAAAGCCTTACCTCCAAATCAAAAACTAAAATATATTGAGCTGTTTAAAGAGTTTCAAGATGTCTTTGCATGGAGCTATGAGGACCTCAAGTCCTATGATACTTCGGTCATCCAACACACAATACCTTTAAAAGAAAATCAAAAGCCTTTTAAACAAAAACTTAGAAGGGTTAATCCAGTCCTCCTTCCTCTCATTGAAAAGGAAGTCAAAAGAATGTACCAAGATGGAATAATTGCACCTATTAGATTCTCAAAATGGATTTCAAATCTAGTGCCCACTAGGAAGAAAACAGGAGAGATAAGATTGTGTGTTGACTTAAGAAACCTGAATAAAGTTTCTCTCAAAGACCATTACCCCTTACCCAAGATGGATCATATTTTACAAAGGGTAGTGGGAGCTTCTAGGATCTCACTGTTAGATGGATTCTCAGGATTTAACCAGATCTTAGTTCACCCGGATGATCAAGATAAAACTGCCTTTACAACACCTTGGGGAACCTTCAAATATGTAAAAATGCCTTTTGGACTTAAGAATGCAGGGGCCACATTTCAATGAGCCATGGACATAGCCTTTGCAAAAGAGATTCGTGATTTTTTAGTTATATATCTTGATGACCTCACTGCTTTTTCCAAATTAGATCAAGAACATTTAGAACATCTCAGACAAGTGTTCCTAATTTTCAGAAAATATGGCATATCATTGAACCCAAAGAAATCATTGTTTGGCCTAGAAGAAGGCAAACTCTTAGGTCACATAATCTCGAAAGATGGCATTAGAATTGACCCGGACAAAATACAAGCTATTCTCCAAGTGCCTCACCCAAGAAATATCAAAGAATTGCAAGCTTTTCTAGGAAAGATCAATTTCCTAAGAAGATTCATACCCAACTTGGTTGAACTAATAAGATTGTTGAATAACATGTTGAAGAAAGATTCCAAAGTCAAATGGACAATAGAAGCTAAGCAAGCCTTTGAGGAAATCAAAATAGCTTTAACTAAAACACCGGTCCTCACAAGCCCAAAGTTTGATAGAGACTTCATAATCTTTTCCTTTGCATCTGAGCATACTATTGTTGTTGTCCTATTACAAAAAGATGACCAAGGATGTGAGAAGCCCATTGCTTTCTTCAGCAAAGCACTTAGAGATGCACCTTTAAAATATCAAATCATGGAGAAACAAGCTTATGCCCTTGTAAAGGCTATCAAGGATTTCAGAGTTTACATCTTATACTCTCATATAATAGCTTATGTCCCAAATGCCGTGGTCAAAGATATTCTAACTCAAGAAGGAATAGAAGGCAAAAGAGGCAAATGGATAGCTAACATTTTGGAATATGACATTGAAATCAAGCCAACAAAACTGATAAAAGGACAAGGATTAGCCAAATTAATGACTGAAACCAATTTTCAGGCCCTTGACATCAATGAACTGGATAACGAACAGGAGATAGCGACTCCACAGATCAATCAAGCCTTCTTACAATCACCTTGGTATACTGATATAATTTATGTATTGTTAAACCTGCAAGATCCTCCAAGGTTATCCAGAACTAAAAAGAGATTCTTGAAAATGAAAGCTTCAAAGTTTTGTATTGTAGACAATGTTTTATTTTGGAAAAATCATGAAGGCATTCTACTAAGCTGCCTAACAAAAGATGAAACTGACAAAGTGCTGAAAGAATTTCATGCAGGGGACTGTGGTGGACATTTATATTGGAAGTCAACAGCTGATAAAATCCTACGAGCTGGTTGTTATTGGCCCTCCCTGTTTGCTAATGTAAATAAGTTTGTAGTTTATTGCCATAAATGTCAAATCTTTGAAGGCAAGAGAAAACTATTACCTTTACCCCTAAAACCCATTTCCACTGAGAGACCATTTCAACAATGGGGTTTAGATTTCATTGGAGAAATTCACCCTTCCTCTTCTGGCCAACATAAGTGGATTTTAACTGCCACTGATTACTTCACCAAATGGATAGAGGCCATCCCTTGTAGACAAGCCAATGACTCAGTCATCATGCAATTTTTAGAAACCAATATCCTATCTAGATTTGGCTGTCCAGAAAAGATAATAACTGACAATGTTGTTGCCTTTAAATCTAAAAGAATGATCAATTTTTGTCATAAATACCATATTACCTTAGGCCATTCCACAGCCTATTACCCTCAAGGTAATGGTCTAGCTGAATCATCCAATAAGAGCTTGATCAACATCATAAAGAAAGTATTGGAGGAAAATAAGAAGAATTGGCACAAAAAGCTTATTAATGCACTGTGGGCAGACAGGTTGACCACAAAGAGATCTATTGGAACAAGCCCCTATGAGTTGGTTTATGGCATGGAGGCTGTATTCCCTTCATCCTTAGGAATCCCTGTCATAAAATTGTTGCAAGAGAAACATGCAGAACCCAATGATATTCAGAGAAGAATTAATCAAACAATTCATTTACAGCAGACCAGAGAAGAAGTGTATCAAAGATATCAGATCCTACAAGAGAAACTGAAGAAGATTTTTGACAAAAGGACAAAGGCAGAAGATTTTTTCATAGGAGACAAAGTGCTGAAATGGGATTCCAGAAGGGAAGATAAAGGAAAACATGGCAAATTTGATTTCCTATGGAAAGGACCTTTTGCTATTCAGGCTGTACAAGGAAACAAAACCTACTTTTTAAGAAGTTTGGATGGTACAGAAGCAGAGGATGGGCCAGTCAATGGTCGGATGCTTAAGCATTATTTCGACCCACTTTCTTAATATATCAGGATTGTATTTTGTACATAATAGTGTCTATTTTCTGCAGTTTATTTCAGCAACAAGATAGGGAATAAGATGTAGCAAATTTTGAGGAAAAGAAGCAAAGAATTGTGCTACTTTTTGTATGATATGTTGAGTCTATTGGAAGACTTAAGGAAGAAGACTTGGGAGCTATAAAAATGATAAAAAATACTCAGACAAAGTATCAAAGACAGAGCTGTAATTCTATTCAAATCAGTTCATGGGAAAAGCATATATGTTACAGAGATACAGTTTTGTTTGCCTTACAGCAAAAGGAAATTTCAGATTACAGCAAAAGTTGAATGCAAGGCTATCTGACCTGTTGTTCTTGGCTTTTCACCTGGAAAAGCCATCCCTAAGTGGAGCCACTGTTAGGTTCCTATACCAATAGGTGTCATATTTCATGATTGACTGTGGAAATGCCAAATATGATCATCCTTTCCACGCTGCAAGGAATCCATATTTTCAAAAAACCAAAAAATTTAAAAAATGTAAAGAGGGTATGCCCTAAAAGAATAATCAAAGGGAAAAAAGAAAGAATTGGTCAAGAAAGAAAGAAAATGAACCCCAAAGAAAAGACCAGGAAAGTGGCTAGTCAAAATGCCACTACTATCCTATTTTTTGCAAACAAGTTCAAAATGTGCAATTAGTGACTTCTGTCACACTTCATGAATGGCCAAACAGCTCAATCTTGGCCATTCCATGGTTAAATTTCTTGTTTTAGCATTATAGAATAAGGTCTGTTCAAACAGTTTAAGCTTGGCAGATCAATAGTTAGGTAGAGAAGCAAGGGTGCTCAACAGGTAAATATGAGCCCCTGGAAGAGATAAGGACAGACTTAGATAGGAGGGAAGTTAAAATAAAACAAGAGAGAAAGGGTTTGCTAGTTCAAATGCACCCTGCAAAAGAGAAGAAAAAATGTTAGGTGTGTTAGGCTGGGTAGGCAGTGTTGAGGTTGCAGAAGCAGGTTGATTAGCAGTGCTGTCTATAGGAGGTAATTCATCTTTCATGAATATCATAAGTGCAATGGCAGTTGTTTGGTTACAGTTCAGGTGGAGCATGACTAATTTCCCCTCTCATTTCCCCAAGAACACTTACTAACATCCCTTCAAGGACAGTGAGATCTTCTCAGTGGTCCTAGTTCATTTCATTTTATGAGAAATACTAAGTGGAACTCTGTGTTTACTTAGCCAAAACAAGCCACATTTCTTGTGTAAAAATATCCTTCCATTTCCCTTTCATTTCCCTAAAAACCTAAGTTTTTACCTTATAAACTTAGTGTTCCCCATTCATAAAACCATATTAACACATTAACTTATTGTATAGCTCATATATAATATTCCCTGCCCCTATTATACATAAAATACATAAAACAACCCCAAACTTTATAATATCCCGCCCCGGGCTTATTAAAGCCATATGTCAATATTTTGGGGGTCCAAGGTTTACCCAAAACCTTGTTGACAACCCTCCCCGTGCACATATAACTATGGGATTTAATTAACGTTCGGTTGATTAAATAACCAACCTGCAAAACCCAAAATTGAATTACACTGTAATTGTTAGCAAAAACCTTAAAAAACGATGGATTAACCTGGCGGGTCCCATATATTATCCCTTCACCTGTTTATCATGCCGCCAACCGTTGGATCCAATCCCCCAAATCGGATGACCCACATGCATATCGCAAGCCTTCATATGCCAAACGATAGCGTCCAGGGGATGGGCGGTATTTCCGCCGTACAGAGGACACGCGGCAGGCGCCCGGGGTGATCGCTGCCCCCCCTGCCAATACCACTATGGCCCAAAAGCGGTGCAGGGGCCAAACCGCTTACTGCCTATTCCCCTCCGCGCCAAAGTCACCCTCACGTCATTCGACACATCACCCACCACCCCGCCTTCGCATCATCCACCGTGTCCGCCACGTCACTGCCAAGTCGGCCTCCGTACCCCCGCTATGCAACAAAATCATTGCGTCATGCTGACGTCACCCAACCAAAGCGCGCCAAAACCCACCAAAACCAAACTTTTTGTCAAATTGGTGTGAAAAGGGCGTTTTTGTCCATTTTTGTTAGTTTTTTCTATACGACGTGTTCATGCGATTTTCAACTAAAATACATGTTTCACTGCACAGTCCGCCACCCAGCTAACTCCAGCCTGCAAACCAGTCTTCGAACTCGGCCCACCACCTACATTTTGCACAGAGTGCCCATTGAAGCAGGTATTTACTCAATTGCTTCCGAACCCTGTGTATTTACGTTTTTTCTCTGAGTTAAATCCGTGAAACCAAAAATTGTACAAATCCAATCGACAACTCTTGAGAAATATACCATAACTATCCCTATTTTTTACATTGTTTCCACAAAGCAACCTGTTTTATCCATTTTTTCACAGAAAGCCAGACTTCCATAACTAAAAACACAGTGCTGCCCCCGAACCTCTGCATTTTAACCTCTGTTCGGCCCATTTTTTCTGAGAAATTTCTCAGAATGTGACTCCCTCTACAAATTTACCCGTTTAGCTAAAGTTCAAGCTCATTTCGGCCTGCAATTCCCGCAGAAAGAACCCAAAAGCACTGTTTTACCTACTGTTGCTGTGAAAACTCAAAATTTCAAATTAAATAATCACAGAGGGTTGAAGAATGGAACCTCCAATGGCCCTCAATGTTGCCCCCTTGAATGCACCACACAAGGAGCTGGAATGGTTGCCCTTAGCTGATAGGGACTTCCAAATACAAGACTTAATGGGTATCAAAGACCATCTGCAAACATTTTGTGAAATTAGAAACAACTACCTAAACAAGATTGATCTCTATGGCATCTGGGAGTCCAATCTGCCCATATATTATCTTCCATCAGTCAATGTATTTCCAGATATAATCTGCTTGTGTTGTGCTAACTATGAGCCTACTCAAAGAGCAGTCATGTCCCCAAATGGCACTGTCCTGTTCTATATCACTCCTGACTCAATCAATGAGATGTTGCATTTCAAGCCTAATCAGCCTCTGGCTCCTCTATCTATGAAACATTTGCTGGACCAAGGCTCCAAACTATCCTCTGCAGAAATAGGCTGAATTGCCAAGTTATTCATGAGCCCAGACTCCCAGCCCAGAGACTCACCTCCTTTTCACCAAGTCTATTTCAATGAAGTTGGGAGAACTGTTATTGACATGATATCGTATGTCTTGGGTTTTAGAACAAGTGAGTATGTTGATGAAACCATTCTAGCTCTGATGTCTATATTTATTCCAGGACAGCCTCCTGCCATCAAGTTTGACTTTGCTACATTCATTAGCAACAAAATCCATGAACAATTCATGAGCCTAAATAGAGAAGCGGTTTTCAAGTATACAGCATATATATATCATCTGTTCTTATACTATCAAACAGATAGTTTTCAGTTCCCTGTCAAGAAATTGGATGCAAAAGGAGAAAGGAGATCTATCATATTTTGGACCCCAGTCTTCCATATAGTCCATAATTCTCCTTATACTTATTGTGAGTTCATTGATTTATTCATATATCCAGTCTCATCTCTGCTAATGAGAAGTCCCCCTCCTAGACTCTCAGCTGAAATGTAGAAAATCTTGCAGCTGTCCAAAAGCTATAAAATAGGTGACTGGTACTTTTACCAAAATCACACAGAGATCAGGATGTATGGTTGTGAATTGTGCCCCTACAAACTGCCAAAGTATG
Organism: Pinus tabuliformis; assembly: GCA_031772625.1. NCBI lineage: Eukaryota > Viridiplantae > Streptophyta > Pinopsida > Pinales > Pinaceae > Pinus > Pinus tabuliformis. The sequence continues at coordinate 486,993,051 of CM062820.1, forward strand.
TGCCTATGAGATTGTTTGCCCTTGAATACTTTAGGCAATTTATTAGCTCAAATTTGACTCATTTTTATGATGCCAGGAAAAAGGCTCAGCTGAAGCTAAGAAACCAACTTGGCCCCCTCATCATTAACAAAAAAGAAGGGTGGAAAGATGCTGAAAAGATATTAGGTGAGCAGCTCAAACTAAAAAGGAGTTTTGGTGGGTACCCTATGACCCAAAAGGATTTATCCATGATAGAAAGACAAAATATAGGCTATCAGGCTATGAAAATTGTAGAATCCCTGATATAGAACAGTATGCTAATCAAGATGAATGGGTAGAGGGCTCATTGGTAGAACATATTACTGAGGAAGAGAAAATGGAGCAAGCAATGAAAGACCTTGAAAAAACTCTTGACCTGGACTCTTTTGGACAGGTCTCTTTCAAATTGCCTCAACACATTGGAGCGGGCACATCAGCTGCTACAACTTCACAACCACCTGCCCAAGAAAATACTCCACCCGCAGGGACATCCAAAGGCAAAGAAGTGCTGAATTCAGAGCAACGAGAAATGACAGATTAGCCAACATCATCACAGCAGCAAAGCCAAGGGCAAATTCCTCTTGCCCATACCCATGCACCAGAGATACTGGCATTGCAGACTCCTCTCAATGAGAAGAAGGGCAGAAAAAGGGACCGAGAAGAGGCCACACCCATAAGTGGGCCAGTAGAGCAACCAGAAGCAAAGAAGCAGAGAGTGGATCCTCTACCTGAAGAGGAAGTTATAGAAGAGATCATTGAAAGTCCAAGAAGTGAAAGGGCAACCAGCCCACTAACTTCCCCAGTGATAGAATCACCTACCAGTTCTCATGGACAGCAGTTTGGAAAACAACCTAGTATGGAAATTTCATCAGCACGGCCACAAAGCAAACAAAGTTCTAATATTAAGAGGCCATTCATGGACATCAAAGCACAAAATGAGCCAATAAGAATGCAGCTTTACGATCAATTCCTCAAAATGACTCCTGCCAAACAGCAGAGATTGATGTCTGCATATGATATCAAGGAAGGGAAATTGATCTTGAGTCATTTCAAGCCCACAGTGCAGCAACCACAGTCAGCTGCCGATCATATTAGAACAAATCTGGAGGCTCTTTCCAAGGACATTCACCCTTTGGACCAGGTTGAGATGCACAAACAAACCGGCGAAATGGTTTATTCCACTTTGGCAGACAAAGCCATACTAGCTCAGCAATTGCAGAATTCACTAAACAATACATCTGCCCAATTAGAGTTGGAAAAGGCATCCTCTCTCGCCAAGGACAACAGGATAAAATCCTTGGAAGAAATCATCGTTGAGCTGGGACATAATCCCAAGGACCCTAAGGCAATAAAAGCACTAATAAAGAAAAAGGAGGATGACATAGCTGCCCTCAAGAAGCAGTTAAAACTGCCAGTTACTATGCATCCGCAGACCACAGAGACAGTGAAAGAAAAAGAAGAAGAAGACATGATGGACTTGTTAATAAAAATGAATCAAAGGCTAAGTGAAACAGAGCGGGCTTTGGAGAAAGCATTGTAGGAAAAACAGGGAGAGTTGGCCTCTCAGCCATCTCAAACAGCCCCAATAGCTACAACTGCTCCTCCTACAGCAACAACATCAGTCCCTCCCACTTCCCCAGCATCGACAACAGGTACATCAGCCACAGATACTTCAGCAGCAACAGAAACAACAGTACCAGATACCAGAATGAGCATGGAAAAGATGATGAAGGAAATAAAAGAATTAGAACTCCAAATGGCAGAGCTAAAGGAAGCCAAAGAAAAACTGGCCAAGTTAGAGGTAAGCTATGATAAATCAAAAATAATTGTGGCTGAAAAAACAAGAGAGGTAAAGGCCTTGGAAAATAAGGTAAAATCCTTGGAGAAAGATCTTACTCTTCATAAATCTCTATCAGAAATCAAAACAATTTTGTGGAATAAGATTGGCCAATCCATCACTGATCAATGGAGATCAATACAAACTATCCATGAGCAAATTGAATTGATAGAAATAGCCCGAGTGGAGATTCAAAAGGCCAGAGCATTATTGAGAAACATACCCGAACAGGCCAATAGACTAATTCAGTTTTTGAATACTCATACTAGAAAACAACTAGCAGCTCTGGATATCAGGGACTGAACAGGTACCATTTTGACAGTTAAAAAGGTGTTGACTATGAAGAATTTTGTACAAAATATGGAGAGAAAGTGTCAAGAAATGCAGATAGAAATAAATGCTTTTAAAGAAAATTTTACAGTCTTGCAGCAAAAGGTTCTACCCAGTTTGTTAACCAGCAATCAGAGGCTGTTGACACATGAACAATATGCTCACAGGGTGAATACATATGTTGCCAATCAGATCACAGCATCATCAAGCACTTCAGAAGACATAGTACCTCCCTCTGGACAAAGCTTATATGACAAGTTAGAAAATCTATTCTATATTGAGCATGAAATAACACATATTTTTGAAGTATAGCCCAATTTCTACTGGTATACTGAAGCTGATGAAATATTGATAAAACTACAAATAGACCAGTTGCCAATAGACCAATGGTGGCAAAGCATGTTAGAAATTTTACCAATGTAGTTTTAGTTCTCTTTTGGTCATCTGCATTAAATCAAATTCAATACACGTGCCACCTATCAGAAAAATGAAAACAACAGAGGAAGGAATTCACGCCAAAACGCATTAAAGCGGGATCAGGCACAGATGAAAGGGCCGGGACAACAACACAAGAACGTGGAATAAAGAGACAGCTACCAGCCGACTTGTTGAGTTAAAAAGTCAAATATAGCAGACCACCTAAGGCAGCCAATAGAGCGGAAGTTACTCATACATTCATTGTGCTCTGTTTTCAATGTCATTTACTTCCTTTGAAGAAGTAGATGGATAAATTTATTGCTTGATATTTTCTCTATGAGATATTTTGTAACTCTTTTTGTATAATACCTCCCCTATAGATGTATTGGGGGTTGGTTGGTGAATATCATTCTGGACCTACACTGTAAATTTTGAGAACCCTTCTGAATAAAGATTTCTGGAATGGTTTGCTAATGAACTCTCTGGTTATGGAATTGATGGTTGAAGCCCATGTTACAGAATTCTTGGATTATCGCATGGATCAATAAGTCTTTTTAACTCTTGTTTTACTGTATCTGTGTTTTATATATCATCTAAGTATCATGTTCTAAATTGCAGGAAAAAAGAATAGCCCAGAATTTACTTTGTTGTACTCTGTGTTCAATTCCTGTCATTTTTATGTTTTCTTCGGGACTAGCATAGGCAGGAATTCTTGACTGCTCCCATCTCCCTGGTTCTTACACTCTGAATATAATTAAGGAATTCTTAACTGCTCCTTGGTAATATTTATTCATTTTCTCTCTGTTACCATAATGAAAGATCCTTAATTGCCTTTCATTCCCTGACACCATTTCATCCTATTCCTGCTTGAAGATTGTTCCATGTTTAATTAGCTTGCTCTTTAGTTCCTCCTTTTGCCAAAGAAACCATACCCAGAAGTTTATTTTCATTTGACTCCATTAACCCAATAGTCTGAACTTCTCATACTTCGCAGCCCTGTTCTATTGAATGTCACCATCCAAAGAACAAACAAATACTTGCACTTCATAACTAGCCTAACATATAGCAAAACAAAGCTAAAACATAAAGAGAGAGCCCTCTCTGGCTACAGATTGGCTAGAATCTGCATCTAAAATACTGGTTGGTGGTTACCTCGGCTGTATTCCCTTTTCCACTGCTTTTGGGGAACAACCTGAGTGATAACAAACTCCAATCTCAAATGGGTCTTTCTCTCATCTGACATGCATGAGTTAATTATGAGCGAATATTCAGTTTACTAGTTAAGAAGTGTTGGTTACACCCCACTACTGCAGTTTACACCCAACTACTGCAGGTTACACCCCACTACTGGATATCCCACTAATTCGTCCATCAGTTGGAACTAGTTTAACTAAATTTAACCTAGTTAAACTGAATTAAATAATTACAACTCAAAAGAGCTCAACCTGGGACCCTAAAATTTAGGAACCACTCTACATGACTCTAGATATACTCCCAACTCGAATTAACTGAGCGAACTAAGTCAAATTAACTTAGTTAACTATTACAAGTTTCTATGAGAATTAGAATTACAATTTCACTCCTAATTTAATTCAAGGACAAATTAAATTAGGAATTTTCTTGATGCTATTTTTAACATTTCTTCTTGTTATTTTCAACAATTGGGAGGCCTAATGTACAATCACTTGTAGAAGACAAAGAATTGTAATGAAGGCCTAGTTTGTAGTCCTATGTTCATTTAATTCAAGTGGAATTTGATTGATGTTAGGGATGATAACAAAAGACCTTAAGTACCCTAATTTGAGGTGACAAATCACTATTATGAGGGTTATCCATGTATACTCTAAATATAATGAGTGATGTGGCAAATCAGTGTTGAGAGGGATGTGCATTGAAGACCCTAAGAACATTCATCCTTGGAGTAGCTAGGGAATGGTTAGAGAGCAGACTTGTGTACGTCATGAACAATGACTCTTGGAGCAACTAAGAGACTATGTGGAGGCTGATTTTTGTGTAGTTGATCATGTAAAAAATTTGAAGTTGTAGAGTCCCTTGTAAGAATCAATGGAAAAGGTGTTGGAGCAACAAGATCTATGTGTGTATAGGTGGTAAAGGACCTGCCTGTTGTTCAAGGAAAGTGGACTGAAAGGGCTGGTGCAAGTGATTCTTCAACAAGTAAGTCAAGTGTGTCTTATTCAAGGGAAGATTGATGGTCATGTGTTGTTGATCTCAAGCAATAGTTTTCCTTATATTAGGGATAATTGTAAGGGCCATGATCCCTGGTAAGGGAGCCCTATGTTTGTTGTGTTAAAGTTGTAATATAAAACTTTTTGGGTTTGCAAATCTTGTGTACTTCATTGATTCACGGTTGTACATTTTTTGTTGTGCAAAGTACTTGTGTTGTGGCATTTTAGTGTGTTTTTGATCGTGTTTTAGACATAGACTTGATTCTGAATTGCCAAGGAAAAATCAATAGCAACATAGACATGTTTTCATTCTAACAAGGAAGACAAAAATCCATTTGATTGGTGACTGGTTGCTAGCCCTAGTCATGTTTGGATGTGGAGAGTGTAGTTATTTTGATTAGTTTTCCTATCCCTAGTGTGACGTGGAGATAGAAAATCTTTGATTGGTTTTGCTACCCTGGTGTGACATGGAGAGCATGGTTCTTTCGATTGGATTTCCTGGCCTTGGTATGACGTGGAGAACACAATTCTTTTGATTGATTTTCCTGACCTTGTTTTGATGTGTTGAGAGCAGTTCTTTTGATTATATTTCCCTTCCCTAGTATGATGTGGAGAGCATAGTTCTTTTGATTGGTTTCCCTGGCCCTGGTGTGACACAGAGAGCGTAGTTCGATTGATTAGTTATTGTCCCTCGTCATAGCCTAACATGGGAATCATACTTCATTTGATTGGAAATTAACATGGGTATATTCCTGACAATTTGACGTGGCAAGAACCTTAGGGGAAAATATAATAAACTTAGTATTTTGGTCTTGCATGAATGACCTGGTAGAAAAATTAGCTTGGTGTATAGTGGTGCCCCCATGAGGTCGAGGGTTTAATCTTGGTGGAAGGTTGAGTATTATTATTATTTTTATTGACAGAGAAATACATTTTTTCAAAAGATTAAGTCAATCAAAGTTTAATGTTTTGTAGAACTACTGCTAGACTTTGTGCATTTTGTATAATGCACACTAGAAAGAATCATTTTGTAGAACAATTAATTTTTTTAATGTTTTATGGGTCAAATTAAGTGCAAATTGATTTTGGAAAAGGATTTTATGGTTAGATTCTTTTGTAATTTGATGAAGAGAAGCTACAAATAGTTGTATAGATCAGGAAAGTCATGATTATTGGTAATATGATTATGGGAACATGTTTTTGGCATGTGAGAAACAAGCAAGTTGATTTTGTTATGAGTTGAGCTTATGGATTGAGTCTGAAATATTGTGAAAAGTGGTCCATACCAGGTTGAAGAAGGAGGTGGGTGCCTCCACCAAGTTTGGCGCCTCAATTAGGTTAAAACCTACAACAAGTCAGAGCTTGCACATTTTCGAAGTTAGTGCCTCAATCAAGTTGTAGCCTATTGCAAGTGGGGGTTTTCACAATTTGGGGGTTGGTGCCTCCAAATCTATGTAAACAAATTAAAGGAGACAAAATTAGTTTTTGGTTTTATCCTGTAAGGGTTTCCATGTAAAATTTGGTGTTCTAATGAATTGATGTGATTGTGATTACTTGATGCATTGTTTCATTCAATGTTATGATGCATGCAATTTTATGATGCAATGCTATATATTCAATTATTGACGAAATGTTTTGAAATGGTGATTTTCCATTAGATTGATTCACCCCCCCTCTCTGTGTGCTCTTCGGTAAAATTTGGAGCTTTTGTAAAGTATATAAAAACATGAAGGGTGTGAAATAATATAGGTTGATATGGTGTGAAGGCGGAATTTTGAGAGTGAAATATGTTGAATAACACAATTAATTAGCAACAAAGCTACCATCAATAAATCAATGCAAGAGAAAACCACTCGATGGATTTTGGAGAGCGCTTGTCCCAAAGTCTAATTAAATTGAGGTTTTTGTTCCATACATAGGTAGATAGAATACGTTAAAACATAAGAAAACAAAAATAACAAACAATGTAACTAAATCCAAGCATGAATGAAAAAGTTACAAAGCTAAACAAAAAATACAATAAGAAAGGAATTGGGAAGCAATAAATTCTTTATTGATTGATGAAAAGATAACAATGAAGTCCCGGAGACACTAAAGGGAGATTGTGGGCAGTGCACCCTTGGATCTACTAAAATAGAGTTCTTACTTCTCCCTCTATTCAGGAATACTCTCTCCTAATGAAGCTCTTAAGGGCTTTCTAATGGTGAGCATCAAGAATGCAAAGAAAAACTAATTGGAAGGAAATTTTAGCACCATGACTTATTTATGAACTCCTCTTCTTGAATTGGTTCCCATGGTTGTGTTTATATAGCCCAAGTGAGTGGTTATCTCCATCCAAGTCCATTAATGTCTTTGGGGCTATGCTTGTGGGGGTTCATGAGGAGTCCTTTGGGGGCTCATGTACTCCCCTCAAATGTGTAGACCCGGCGTGAACAAATTATATCTAGTAATGAAACCATGTCATCAAATCTATATGATTATTTACACCATTTATCCTTGAAGTGTCATTTTCTAGGGATTTTTGTGACTATCCAAGAATTAGTCATGTATATTAGTGTAAATTCATAAGGATGACTTTGCATAGATTAATGAAGGCGTGATGTTAAACATCTACTTTTTAGTGGTTGATTATTAACCTTAGGAGCCTTTGTTTCTTTTGTATTTTTGGATATTTTTAGCTATGAATGGTGCATTTTCACGAGCGATTTTTTAGTGATAAAAATTCCCCCTAATGTATGAGGTTAGGAGCAAACATATAGTTGAAATATAACATGATTTTCCTAAATTTGAGTACTGCTTCTTCTTAGGAGAGATATCATAATCCAAGAGATAAGGGTATTTAAGAAGAAACCAAAGAATCCACTACCAATATACAAATGTATACATTATCCAAATGAGGAAGGAATGTCCCATGCTCGTGATCATGGTAATTATATTAATGGTTATATTGGTATACAGGAAGATTCTTCTCAAGAATGTTGTAAACATAATTATTGATGGTGAAGTAGGTAATTACGTCACTCTTATGGGTTCCTTTGATAGAAGATGGTATTGCTAATGAACATGCCCCCATAAACCGGGTTTGAATAGTGAAGATGATATCATTAGAAAAGAGACATTAGCTCAGTGCATGATTTTTCAACCAAAATAAGAAACCACAATTTTCACAAAGTACAACATACCATGATGTGAAACAACATTAAATTCAAACATTGGGGAGGTTAATAAAATCAGTGGGAAATGATGAATCTTGTTGTTCCATATAAGTTTCCTTATTGAAACATGGGAATGAGGAACAAGGTATTTCTTTGTTCTTGGAAAATGAGAGTTGATGAGAACAAGAAGGAAGACATAACCATCTAGAGAAAAAGGTCCCCCTAACAAATCCACTTGAAGAAAATTCAAATACTAAAACATGTTGAGGTGAGGTCATCGTGAATGAGGTCAAAAAAAATGGATGGGCACTGTAGGGCTTCCCTGATCCGAATGGAAAATGGAATTCACCCATGGTATTTATCCACCTATGGAATTTACCCATGATATTGTAAGTGGCATCCACCCATGGTATTCATCAACCCATGGTATTTATCCACCCATGGAATTAACCAATGCTATTGTAAGTGGCATCTGCCCATGGTATTCATTCACCCATGGTATTGTAAGTGCCATCAACCCATGGTATTCATTCACTCATTGTATTTACCCACCCATGGATTTTACCTGTGGTATTGTAACCAAAAAATGCTATAAGTAAAAAGTCACCTTTTATAAAAGGACAACTTGTCCACCACAATGTAGCCTTTACAGTTATTATTTGTTTTAATAAAAAAAAAAATTCTTTGTGGTTTTATTTACTGTGTTTTCTCTCCTTTTCTTTTTGGCATTGTAATTTTTCAGATCTTGGGGGCCTCCCCCCCGAAGATCCATATCAAAAAAAAAATTAGATCTTGCACCCCCCCCAAGATCTAGATCAGTGGTATCAGAGCTAGGTTACAATTCCATGGGAATGAGAGTTTGATGCATATTTCAATTTCAAATTTTTTCATCAATATTCAACAAACTTCAGGCACGTGTTACGTCCTCCACAAAGCACTTTCTTGGGCCAAGCGGGAAGATTTTTTTTTCATTTTTTTGCAAGATTATTTTTGGGCAGCGATTCTGCAGATCAAATCTGAAATATTTTCTGCAAAATTTACAAAGAAAAATTACATATCTAGATTCCTTGCAAAAAAATACCCAAATTCAAAAAAAAAAAAAAATCGGCCAAACCAGTCTGAATGAGGGAGACATCATTGATTTAAAATCAACTAGGTTGCAGAATTTTTTCTGACAACAATTCATGGATGAAGGCTCTCCTATCATTTTTTTTAGTTTTTGTGCAAAATTTCGAAAACATGACTATATATATGAGCCCCTCTCGAAAAATCACCCAATTTCAAAAAAAAAAATTGTCAAAATGGAGTTCGGATTAGGGAGATATCGCTGATTTAAAATCAACTATTTTTTCAGAACTTTCGTGATGATGGAACAGTTGCAGCACGAATTGGAGTTTCCAGAGTGTCACTATAGGGATTTCAAACACATGAAAAGATGCATAATGATCATTCTGTTTCCAAAAACAGGTTGTAATAAAGATTCTGAGTTATATTGACCGAGTTATTTCCATTTTAAATCTGGAGCAGCATTCAGAGCGAGTTCCCTTTGGAGACGTGCCCTCTGAATCAACCATGAAAACTTTACCAACCTATGTGGTTTTTCCTAAAATGATAAGTTAGTATGTTTATGTCAAATGTCATTTCACTTTGGAAAAAAATGAATTTTCATGAGCCTTCTTAGCTACAAACTTATGTTAGTGAACAATTGTTGAATGGATATTGGCCTACTTATGTGCTTGAATTATTGCTATATACTCACCATTTATGCTTGAAAATGATACAATGGATTTCTTTTTCACTACTACAACATATTCCATAATACAAACTAAGAGGATAATATGTTCTTATATTGTTCTAGCAAATTTTCATCATTGTATCCCAACAAACTTGGTCGTTGTTTGTGATCATCATAATATACGTAGTAAGAGTTTCCTCAAAAATATCTTAAGGTTATCTTCACAATGGCTTGTTATTGTTAACCAAGTGAACCATAAACCTACTAATGATTCCCAAACATTGTAAAATAGTGGACCTTGTACAAGCAAATATGTGTATTAAAATTTTATCTATAAATTGATTATCTCTATTTGAGGATACTAAGAATGTTGCAATTTAATTACACACAACAAGACCTAGATTATGAAACTAAAATTGTTAAACAATCCCTTATATAAAATGAATTGGTAGAAGAGAGGTTGAATTTCATTATGAAATGACATATTCCATGTATGCATCCTTCAAATGAGAAATTATCCCTTCACTAATCAATGTAGTTGTAGATATTTCACTTAGAAGGCCAATCAACTAGCAAGATTTTGTTACATGTATTTGAAATAAACTCCCATATATGATTTATGTTGGTTCCTCATATTGTGGAGATTCAACAAATTAAAATTATGATTTTCCTAATGCCTAACCAAATTTTGGGTAAATTTGATTGAAAATATTACTAGAAAAGGCTAAAATGTCACCTCATTAGTCTCATGCATATCGGTTCCCCCTCCTCCAAAACACCAAATGTTCAAAAATATTTATTTATCTAGGGTTTAACTTATAATAACTGAAAACAAAACTGCCTATGACCTCCAAAATCTGCATACAAAAACCAAAATCACTCTAATGTCCTTCAATGGACAAAAAATGCCTCTTATAGGTCTGCAAGTACATTCTAACTCCCTCCACCAAGTTTGGGAACGAATAAGTTCTAATATGGGTTTGAAATGGTTCATTCTTGTCATGGCTGGACATCTTAGGATAGGGTTGCATGGTGGTTACATTAATTAATAGCAAAACCTTCAAAAAAACCCATAAATAACATTATATTAAAATTGAAACTATTTGCGGCTTATTAACCGGGCAGAGGAGGTTGACCACCCATGTGAATAGGTCGTGGTCTAACCTCCAACTGCCACCTCCGCAGTCTTCCCCGACGGTTCCGGCAACCATTGCGCTGACTATTCACATGTATAACGGTCCTGGTTAACTTCCCCGCATGGTTACATAACCCAATGGTCAACTCCAGGCTCCGTTCACATGTTATTACTCCGTTAGGGTGAGGAACCGGGTTAAGGTTGACCCGAAGGTTACTGCTAACCCCACCGGTTGATCTCTGCTCACATGACAACTGTCCCGACGCGGTTAGCCGAAAACGGTTAGGGACTGATATTTTGTAATTGCAATGTTTTTTATGTTTTGTATTGAATAGGCCGAGACTTAGGTTTAGAGCTAGAGTTAGGATTTTATTCATAGTTTGCAATGTGATAGGTTTAGGGTTTATGTGTTAGGTTTTAACACATAGTTGTAATACAAATGAGGTCTGAATAGGTTTTAGAACATAGGGTTTAGGATTAGGTTTAGATGTTTAGGTTTGTATCAGGGTTTTGATACATGGGTTTTAATGTTTTTAATGCATTTTGAATTTTTGCATTAGATTCTAGGTTTAGGGTTTTTACATTAGGACTTTACATCAAATAGAGAAAAACCCATTTAGCACATAATGTCACAAAGCGACATTAGAAACATTTGTCACATGGGGATGAACCCGTCGACATCAAAACCTGCGAGTGGACGGCAACACAAGTCGATGACCAATCCTGGCAGAACTGTCAATGAACACTTGTCGACAACCTCATGTCAATAACCCAAATCCTACGAGGCAAACGACAAACACATGTCGTCGACCAAATCCTGGAAGAACTAATGACAAACAAAAGTCGACAGCCAGGTACAAAACCATATCAACTGAACACCATGAAAAACTATAAACATTACCTGAACAACTTGATCCGTAACCAACATTTTCACAACTGATGACACTGAACTGAATTGACGACGACACTGAACACTGATGATGAACCTGTACAACTGATCTGACGAGATCCTCCTGGATCAGTTTATAATTTGATCATTTTTGATATAGTACTAGCTGTCTGATTAAATTTGTCTCATCATCAAACAAATGTTTTATTTTATAAATTCTAAAAAATACTTGAATCTTTATGTTTATATTTCAATTTTTATGTGAAATTCACTAATTTGATACATACGCATGCACACACACATATAATGTGGCCTCTGTGTCTTGTTTCTAAGGTCACCATGTATCATGTTGAAAACTCGTATTTATGTGTCCTCTTATCCCATGTCATTATGTCATGTGACTTAGCTAGTTATAGTGTCATTTTTTTTTGACATATATTGTCAGACCACATGTCCTCTTGGTGTTCACACTTCATGATTCGAGGTAGGCCCCATCACTATAATTCCTTGAAGACTCTTCCTAACATCACTTAGTCATGTGAGGGATGAAGGTAAAATTCTCCTATATTCCCACCCCATTTCATACCTCATTATCCATCTTCCTAGTGCAGATTGATCAAGTGAACTTTTATCATTACTTTTGCTTCTCTAATTTAAAATTTAATCCTATGGTTCTAGTAAATCTATACTACGAAACAATTTAGACTTCTTATCTTCTCAATGACCTTTTCATAGGTTTTATCAATGAGTTCAAATCCTCTCCAAACAATCCATTTTAATTCTTTGTAATTCTAATGTTTTGGAGATTCTTTACAGATCACATCCTCACCACAAGAACACAAATTATTATAGTTGAAATCTCATGAAAGCTTTATTCTTGATAATAGGATCAACATATTTTCAAATTATGCATATTTTAAAATGATATGTATTTTCAAATGGGGTTGAATTTCTTCACTTAAACCCATAACTGTGAGACCAAAAACCCTAGCTCCAATGATCATCAATGTGGGATCACAAAACATATCTTTAAAAGTTTGGTTTACACGTACTCTAATATCCCCTCTTATATATTTCCTCGTGGAAACAAATAAAAATTATATTCTAACATCCCCTTTAGTTTTTACCTAGGTAAGGATATATAAACTTATTATTTTTGGTGATCACAACCTAACCACAATGGGTGTAACCACTCTATTTACAAAGGTCCCATATTTAGAATTTTAACCTCAAAATACCTTCCCACAATTTTACTTTAAAAAATAGTAAATCAACAAAATGATATGTGCAAGCAATCAAAATAGGAACTCAAAATTCTTTTGTGTTGGCAAAGAACAATCTCCAAAAAATAACATAATAGATGGTGAAGAAGCATGTTGAAATTGAGAGTGATTTGACATAGTTACAAAAAAAATTTGAAGATCAATAATAACGCTCTAGTCAAGAACCTAACCATCCATTCATGATGGTCAAATAACTCACAAGTGCGTTAAGATGATCTTTCCATTGGATGACATGTGTAACAAGATGGTCTTGCCATCAAGCATGCCAAACATGCCAAAGGATAAACAAACAAATATTACCATTAAAAACTATCCAATGAAGGTCATTATCACATTTTACTAATCAAATGAAGCATGAGAACTATATGGTTGTACCATCTATAACACATTGATATGAGGTCCTTGAACAAGTTCTTAGATGTTAGTAATGAGAAATCATTAATCCAACCACAATAAACCCTAGTAATCAATATTGATCCAAGAAATTTCCTTTGTGCATCTTCTCTAAATATCTGAAAGAAGAGTTGATATTATGCCAAAAGGACTTTCAACACTTGGGATGAATTTCCTTTATCATAATTATTTGGTTGTAGATATGATTGAGATGTAAGTTTTCAAAGCATAAAGTGTTAGCTTAACAAATGGCACAAGATGTGGTTCTTCTTTTTATGTGAGGTAAATTTGTATTTCCTTCAGAACATGAAATTACATACTGAGATAATACTTTTAAATCGATCTGTCACTAGGAAGGTTGGACCATATCCAAAATAACACTCTTCTAAGAGAAGCTGGAGACAGAAATTTTTCAAAAAATATGAAAAATACATATATGCACTAATGTTTTTCCTTCCAAGCCTATGAAACCAAGTAAAACTACCAGAAAACTAAAAATCTAGAGACATAATAGAAAGAATCTAGGAAGTAGGATCTGGGCCTATTGTTAGAACCTAGATTGGCTCCTAGTTGCTACTCAAAGAGTGGCCAATAGTGGGGGGGATGTTGACATGTTTCACAATTCACTCTAGGCACTGATCCAATTTTTCCATATTCCTATTTAGGTGCTTCATTAAGAGGAGGAGGTACTCTTCTAGCTAGTGTTGATCCAATAGAAACTTTCCCATGATAAATTTCATGTGTCAATATAGCTCCATTTTATGCATGTACTGATTAAAACATCCTTTCATCTGGCTTGTATCAAACACCCAATCTTCCACCTCAATTGGTACTTAAGTATCCAAGTGAAGTTCTTACTGGGAGGCTCCTTCCTTCCTAGCTCATGTTAATTTTCATGGATGGGATGCAGTGCCAAAAACTAAAAGCAAGAAACAACTTCTACTAGTCTGTGGTGGGTTCTTATGATTCCTTGATTGGCATGCTCTTGATAATAAATAGATCCATGTCTATATTAGGCACATTATCAAGTCATGGTGGCATTGTGAGGAAAGTGACAAAGCTAAAGGACAAAAGAAAGGATGTCAGGAATAGGAAAGGTGAGGAAGAGGGTGAGACAAGAAGTAGTGGGATAGGGCCACATCATATATGCTCACCAACACTCATGGTTGACCATAGCTTGAAGAGGCAAGAGGTAGGCCAATGAGAGGGAAAGCCAATGTAAGGTGGTATCGAAAAATATGGGAAGCGTGGAAAGAGAGAAAGTGTCTAAGTGGGAAAGAAAGTTAAATCAAACAGAAAAGGTTGAAAATACATAGGTCAAACCTAAGAAACAAAGACAACTTACAAATGTTGAGAAGAGTGAGCTAAACTAAACTAAAAGGAAGGAGAACCAAACCTACTTGAGGGAGGGTACCTTTGTTTAGAACGTAATTGCATGGTAACTGTGACTGGAAATTTGTGTACATTGAATGTAGATTGGTAGGTAGCTCTGTCCTCGGTAGCTTCAAAATGCCAGCTGCTAATGGAACTAGAAAAATCCAACATTGTGGGGTTGGTCCTACTATCCATCCATCCTTCCTTGTTGTCAGCAACCACCTACCATATGAGTACCTTGTTGAAGTTCAAATCTAGCATATACATGGGAGTCCAAAGGGAGAATTCCCTTAGCGTGCAATCTCCAATAAAAGTGAATGGTTCCCACCATACTGCTAAGTGGCTCTTTGGAGGCTTTTAAGGATGCTTTAAAAACTAAAGAATGAAATGGCTAATGGAATAGTGGTATTGATAATCGATTCATTAGCTATGAATGGCATAAATATACCTTTCTACTTATGAGAATTCACATGAGGGAGGAGTGTGTTGTTACACCAAGTGATGGAAGAAGGTATGAAGCTGATTAGACAGGGGTGTGCCTAGCGAGAGCTGGTATGGAAAATCATGGCACAAGAATTGAATTGATAATTCATTACTTTAGGTTTTATGACATATAGGGGGACATGTTGCCATATCCACCAATTGAATGGCCAAGTGGTATGATTGTAGCCCACCTCCTAGCATTTCACTCTCCTAACACCCCATCTAGGGGAGGATGTGCTTCTTATTGAACAAAATCTAAGTAATATAAAAAAATTGAGAAACATTATTTTATTATTTTTCAAGTTGTTCGTGTTCCTCTAGGCTTGATCTGTGGCTTGAGAAACTGTGGCCCAAGGGCATCTAAGCTGTCAAAGTCACCCGAGGATCGAACACATCCTGGGCCACACCAACCCTAATATGACTAGATTTTAACATGTCTCCTCCCCCTAGCACAGACACAACAACCTCCATGAGGTTTGATCCTGGGTTGCCTTGCAAACGAGACCCATCCTCAACTAGTTGTGCTAGTGGGACTTGAAAAAAGGTTTAGCAACATTAATATCCCATAATGAAGAAATTTCATTATGAATTTGAGTATTAGAATCATATAAGAGAAACTTGCTAATTAAACTCAAAAAGTATATAGAATTCGGTTTGAATTATATTCCATGAAATCCATAAATGTGGGACCATTAAGCCCACATAACCAACTATCAATATGAGACCACAAAGCCCACCAACATCCATATAAGTTGGGTTTACACATACTCTCACTAATATAAACCTAAACTTTATCCCATACATGGATTTGATATGATGCTCATGTGAACATTGTGTTACATTAACCTTTTAGAAAATAATCATGTACTAGCTAATTTATTGATTGAGTATGGTTAATGAGTCAAATTGATTGTTTATGTAACAACTTTAGTTGGTGTTCCGAAATTGATGTATTAGCATGAACCCATGATAACCTCAAAAGGTGAAGTGTCAATTGTGCTATGTAAGGTGTGCTTATAATTGTGCTAAAGATATGGAGTATCAATATCTCAAGTGTTCAAGCCCCTGCAATAATCAAATTATGGTGTGTTATACTATATGTCTAATAATTTCTCCAAGGAATGAAGGAAATGCTTCTTTCAACTTCATATTCATTAAACCTTATATAATATACAAAAGATTAGTTCAAGGATTTGTTGTCTCAATTGGTAATGATAGAAGTTAGTGTTAGATTCACAATTATACTAGGTGAGGGAGGTAGGGTAGAGCAAGAGGGGGGGTGAATCAATGTAACACAATTCTTATTTATATAAAC
Organism: Pinus tabuliformis; assembly: GCA_031772625.1. Taxonomy (NCBI): domain Eukaryota; kingdom Viridiplantae; phylum Streptophyta; class Pinopsida; order Pinales; family Pinaceae; genus Pinus; species Pinus tabuliformis. The sequence continues at coordinate 487,009,601 of CM062820.1, forward strand.
ATTTATCAATCATAACCAAAAAATTTCACATAGAGAACACAATATACAAATGAAAACTTATTTATAATAGATCTTTGTATGCACCAACCTACACGAGATACTATTAGCACACAAAAAATGGTCACCTAGCCAAAATCATTAGGTGGATCAAAATATACAATGTTAGTATGGGCTTTACACATTAAAACCCAATTTCACTTTAAAAATTAGCCGAAGGAACCACTTTTCCTCAGTTATTCCTATTAATTTACCCATTTACATGAAAGTAACCCATAAATTTACTAATTTTATATTATTCTCATAATTTTATTGATGTATGTGAAATTAATTTAATTATTATCGCTCATTTTATTCATTTCCATAAAAATAATTTATTAATTAATTAATTCTAACTATTTTATCCAAACAAATGGAAATAATCTAATAAATCATTCATTTGTGGATTGTTATTAAATCAATAATAATTATTATTGAGTTAGTTTCCCAAATAAAGGTCATTAACCATTATTTCTGACCTTTTCTTCTCACAAATAATAATAAAATACCAAATTAGTTAGATTTTGATTTGGTCAAACAATTATTTTTAATATTTTACCTTATCAAATCTAGCTAGCATTTTATTATAAATAGGAGAAGTTGAACCATTTTCATCATTGGACTTGCGATCCTAATTCATTTTATTTTTGTCCACAAGCTCAAACTATTTTCTTTTTTCTTCTTTGTTTCTATTTCCCTTTGGAGATAGGGATACAATTGCTTGCAAATAATATTTCTAATGAACCATCCCAAGTAGGAGATCTCTAGAACCACCGTTCAATAGAATCTTCTTATCGGTGACATCTTTCTTAATAAAGCTCATCCATATTTGGGTTTTTTGAGTATGATTGTTTTTTTTATGTGTTACATTTCTAATCTATTTTTGCAATACTTTTTATCAGAATTGTAGTAATATACACATGTTAATGAACAATTAGTACAACTTTAAGGTTTAATCACTATATCCTTAAATTTACTTGTCTAGTTATTTAGAGCCTGTAGTTTACATATATATTTTTTTAACCCTTGATACAAGAAGACACTAACAAGATCGTGATTGCATTGGGGATCTAAACATTTCAAATCCTATTTGTGTGTTGTGAGGTTTCCCCCCCATTCCTAACTTAGTTTATTTCCATTCTTAATAATGTTTTGGAACAATTTGATGTTTTTCCCTTTGATGTTTTTCAAGTCACGGTTCTCAAAACAACAATAGACAATAGATCTAGATTAAACCATGAAAATTGAGGTCTCAAGCACCCCTCACATTTTTTGGCCCTTTCTTTGCAATGATTAATGTAGTTTCTAGGTGGTTTCTTGCACTAGTCAACGTAGTTTTTGGGCAATTTCTTACATTAACTAATGCACTTTTAGGTTAGTTTTTTGCATTGTTCAATTTTCAAAAACATTTCAACTTTTCTTTGTCTTTATCAACGCAGTGTCTATTATAGGTTTTAGGGATCCCTATTATCAATAATGTATATGCAAACCTATATCTTTTCAACTGTAAAATCTCAAGAGAAAGAAAGAGCCCCCTGGAGGAATTATAGTACTTCCCTGTCAAGATAGATTTTGGAGATTGAATTGGGAGTTTATTGTTGTAGGCTAGTTAATACTTTGTCACTACATTTTCTAGATCTATTCACTTTCTTCTCCCTTATATTTTATTGGGTAAAAACATCTCCTTTTGATTAGTATTGGTCTCATCTATCCTTGCTCTTTGGATCCCCATTTGGTGACAGGTATTTAATAGGGCTATTATCAACCCAAAACCACTTTTTACTTGTTTTTATCTCTACAAAATGTTGCTTACTCAAATCTCATGTTCATTCTTGGTCTTTTCCCTACCCATTTGAGTCCTATTTTTTCCCTCTTCTTCACCTTCTTTTCATTTTCATAAAACCCTCACAGGATAGTTAGTTTCTTTATTAATAGTTAATGCATGTTATCATTTATATACAAAACTTTGTTTATTATTTTTTAGTAGATAATTACCTTTAATTTCATTGTAAATAACTTTTATTTTTAGTTTCAACACACTTTACTTGCATAGACATCCACACCACTAAAGTAAATGCTTGGTTCATGAACCCAAGAGGAACCCTTAAAATCAATTCTAATATAACAGATATTGATTCATCCCAATTGGGCACCGAAATAATCTATTAGTTATGTTAGGGCTAGTGAGATAGGCATTCAAATAACACCCATTGGTCATTGTACATTGAGACATAGAGGTTGACTCTGGGGATTTTAAAATCCTTCGTCATCCAGTAGTACAAAACCAGTGTGCAAAATAACCCATGAAGGGGGTAAGGCTTAGACTATAGATACTATCGATTCCCCTTGAGGCTGAAAACTCTTGGTTTGGAATCTAGTTCCAAATTTGACACCCAGATGTTGAGATTCTGTCACCCCCATTGAACGAAGGTAACCTCAGAGGCCAATATTTAGGAAATTTAACCTATGGGTGGAGGTTTTGGGAAGAAAATACACTTGGAACAGATGTTTGTGGGTCTACGGGATTTCATCACCTGGTGATCATAAGGGCAACCATTTCTGATAACTTCACGTAGTCTTTCTGGTCATGATTTCCCAACATCTAGGTTGTTTGGAAGGCCATTCTAAAACATAGTTAAGGGCTTGTTTGAAAAGTACTTCATTTGATATACTAGTCTTCTCCTTTTATAGGATAATGTTATTTGATATAGATTAGCATAATAATCAAGCCGAAAACCACATGCACCATCTACACATGTTGTTTTTTCTTATTGTTTGTTGATTTGATTCACTTCCTTATCCCTTTAGCCTACTAAAATCAACTTGGTTTTATCATGTACACTTTATTCTGAGACCACAATTATTATAAAGTTCCAATCACGAATATTGAGAGGCATTCACCCTCAATTTCGGCTTTGAGGATTAGTTACATTTTCTTAACAAGTCAGGGTCATGCCCTAACTCTTTTGATTCATCTAGTAGTTCCCATTCCTTTAGTTACACCCAACCCAAACCCACTACCAATATGGTAGGTGTTAACCTCAGTAGAAATGTTAGCCATAATGTGGGTGCTAATAGCAGGGATAATTGTGGCATTAATGTTAGAATTAATGTGGGTCCCATTATAGGAACCAATGTAGGAGCCACTATCGTAGAAAATGTGGGCCAATCCTTCCTCTAGCTCATGGCTAGTTTGAATCTCCCTAATTTGAGCCAACTCATTAACAATCATCTCCTCCATGATCTAACATGCCCCCCTATGCCAACCAAGCTTCCCTTAGATATCCCTAAGTTTAAGGGTAATCCAGGAGAGGATCCCACTAACCACATCTGATCCTTCCAAATGTGGTGTTCTTTGAACTCCATCACAGAGGATTCCTTTTATCTCTGCCTTTTTAAATCAACACTAGCATGTGTTGTTGTGAAAGGTATCTTAACTATCCTTGTGGAACCCATTGACTGCTTTATAGCATTTCAAATGATTCCCTCTCATGCTTTTAGTTACCAATTCACCTTGATACTAACATTCAAATTCTGACCTCGTGTCGCTAAACCACTTGCACTCACATAAATGATCACATTCAAGATTGGCGTAGAAAATAAATCTTATGTAAATATATAGAACTAAATGATTTCTTCTTTATGGACTAGGTTGTGAAGTCCCTCCTTCCACCCATCACCAAATATGTCCCTTTGACATTCCCCCCAACAAAGGAAAAGGCCATGCAATATGATATAATTTATGCCCAACTAAGATACCTTTACACCATCATCCCTAATGCACCATTCTCATTTCCATGTGACACTTCAATGCCAGGTGCATCCCATATTGTTAATGGCATGATTGGATCCATTTTATACCTAAACTTTCACCATATCCACGAGGAAAAATGGGATATGGCCAACCCCATGGGGGAACTAGTACCTCCTACATTTGTTCACTTCCTAATCCTTCATCTATTACAACGCAAGGGGCCACTAGTACCTCATACACCTATACCCATCCACATCATCTTGTGCATGTTTAAGCTTATATTGCTTCCACCTACTAGAGAATAATGGTGAATCCAAATTATTCATTTTTGCAGCCAAATGCTCCAACCCCTTCAACACCAGCACCTCAATCCCCCATAACTTAGCATGCACTACCTCAACAAGGTCAAGTATATTCCCAACAAAACATCAAAAATCCCTCCGATTCAAAGAAAAATAATAAAAGGAGGGGGAAATTGAATTCCCATAATCATGGAAACCCAAGAAACTAGGGTCAGAAACCCAATGCCAATAATGGAGGAAACTTAAATACCATTGTAACACCCTCCTCCCACATCTACCCAAGTAACCAGCCAACCGAGTTAAACATGTGATGATAAGTTACTATGATATGATTTGACTCCTTATGTGTCAGTTAAGGAAGTGGAACTGGCATAACACATCACATAGATATTCCACCTTGGCAACAGAACTCCTAGGAGCCATCCCAACCACTCAGGTAACCAACCCCTGAGACCAACTAAATTTTTAATGCATCAAACCCCTGGATGTTCCCTTGATATGGACCAAGGTGCGTCTAGGAGGCTCTAGACGCTCCCACAGCAAGGGCAAGCGAGCGTTCGGGGACCTTTTTCCCCAGTGTTGTGCCTGTGACTCTAGGATTTGTGCCACTTTTTTAGGCCCATAGCCCATGTCACTACCCAAAACTCAATGACACCTTCAGAAATGAAATTTCACAACGGAACAAAGATACTTTTGCAAAAACATCAACAAGGACTAGACTGGACCGTTAGTATCCATGATAGGCATTTTGTCAAACATGTCACAAACATAAAATCTACAGGTCTTGACAGCATAACTGAGCATAGGGGTCTCATACTTATTTGAGAATCTCTAAGAAGCATTGATGCCTCAAACCATTAGCTGCAATTTCATCTATTAGGCCATAGATACAATGTTCATTCATTTATAAGTAAAAACATGATGAGATCCATACATAGGAACTATCATAATACATGCTCATAACTAGCATAACAACAAGAGAAATACCAAGGAAACAACAAGCATATAATCCACATATAAACTAGTATAATACTCATGAATTAATAAGGATAAATAACCTCATATTAATGATGCAAATGCCAAATGGGTGTGGGACTTCCATGAAGCACCTGACCATAGACATGGCTGAGCCAGTCAAACCAAACCAGGGCTTCCAGAGGCCAAACTACCTCAACCCATCAAATGGTGATTCCACCTCACGGTCGGACATCACAAACCATCACCAGATTGGTCTATACCTAAGCCTTCCAAGGCTCCAATCGTTTGTTCCAACAAAGGCTTCTAGGACTAGTAACTCAACCCACAATTGTCGCCAGGCTTCTAGAGTATATCTCCAACCGAGGCTTCCAAGACTAGTAACTCCACCCACACTATTACAAGGCTTCCAAAGCATTTGTCCAACAGGGCTTCCAAGAACTAGTAACTCAACCCAAGCTAAAGGAAACATGAGAACCAACCAGAGAAACAAAGAAAATGAACCGACAACACCATGATTATCTTGAAAATGGCAAGGCTAGCCAAATCCATTTTCAATCTAGGAAAACCTCCATGCCAATGACATATCATGACCAATAAACCACATGCATATACCATGCATACCAAAACTAGTAAGGAACACATACATGCAACTCGGTACCTACAGGAAAACCTATTGTAGTTGTTGATCTCGATGTCCTCTTGTGATTTCCCTCTCTTCCTTTGCCTTCTTGCTTCAAAACTCCAAGCATGCCACACTCCTCCAAGAGTTCTCCAATAAAACTCTAAGTGTCAAAGAGTATGAGAGAGAGAGAATAGAGAGAGAGAGCTTCAAAACTGAACTAACAAAAGTCTATGAACTAATCCTCAGAAGCTTTTTTTGTTAATGAGGCCTCTATTTTCTTCATTTTCCATTATTTTCTTTCATTTTCCTCCTCACATCGAACCTATGACCTTTCACCTTCCTTTTATCTAATTTCCATTATTTTCGTAAATAAATGTGCCAAAAATGTCATTTTGCCTTTCTAAAGCCTTTGTCATTGCCTTTGCCAATTTCCTTTAGCCATAATAACTGAAATGAACACCCACCAAGATGTTTTTCCCACTATTCAACATGGAATACGTGTCCCATGACCTTGGTCTTATTTTTTTCCCTTATTAAATTTTACATGGAATTTTGATGAGGGCTATTACAGAACCCTCCCCCTTGGGGGAACACTGTCCTCGGTGTTCAACAACACCCACAACCAACAAGGATGTTGTAAGCACATCATACTTCCCATGGAGCTTTATAACTTAGCTCATTGCAGTATTTACAATGATCATTGCTGAAAAATGACAATCATACCATCTACTAGAGATTTATAACACAACTCATTACGGTATTTACAATAATAACCACATATACACAGATACATGTTTGCTTCACCCAACAAATAACCATAATGTCTATGGAGCTTTATAAATCTAGCTCGATATAGTATTTACAATAATATACACATATACACATTTTATCAACAAACAAATAAAAGGATACAATACCGATATCAATCAACAAGGGAATTCAGAGGCTCACACCTCCACCCTCAAAAGTAGTACAAGGATTCACCTCCTTCCCAGGAAGTTCAAAATCCATTATCAAAGTCAAAGTTGCATCCAATGTCCAACACTAGAATCCTGCGCCACTTGTCCTCTCAATGAACAGTTACCGACTCATTGTTCAAGGGTGCACCCCCAATGTGCATATGATTCCATCTAGAAATTCTAATGACCAAAAACAATCCATCCCTGACCTTCCCTTCTCTACTTCACAGTCCCTCAGGCAATCTGATCACCCCCTTTCTTGCTGTCACACACCTTCCAAGTTCCATTAACACCCCCATCTTAGGAAATCCTTCCCTCGGCAAGGTTTCCTCGTATCGGAAGGTCTAGAAACCAAGGCATATCCCTGCCTCAAACCATCATATTGGTCATAGCATGCTCATGGAAATCAATGGAAACTATTGGATACCCGTGTCCCACAATGGCCCTGCTCTTGAATTCTTTACCATCATATTGTTGCATGTTCCAATTCCTTTTGTTGTTGTTGCTAATGTTAGTCGTGGCCTATCAGTTGCGACCACCCATCTAGGCATTTCTTGCTTTCTTGTACCAAACACATAATTTCCCTTAGATTCAAAATAAATTGAATAACTTCAAATCACACCTCATTGGTAGCCCTAAGGTACAATTGAAATTATGTTTGCTTCCTGTCACAACAAGTCAAACTAGATTTTTTTACCAAATCATCATGTATAAACATATCACATCAAGTTAGCTCAAAACACAACCATCATAGATCAAAATCATAAATCACATGTAACCATCATAAACCAGAATCATAGATCACATGTAATCATCATAGACCAGAATCATAAATCACATGCATAATAAAACTGAAATAAAATATTGATACTTATCCTTTAATCAATCCTTAACTTCTACCTTTGTCCTTATTCCGTATGCACTCCGGATCAGTTGCCACACTCGACAAACACCCAGTGCCTTCTCCTCAACCATGTGCACATACACATAGTGTGCATCACACACATACAACCACACACGACATAAAACACCATGAAATACATGTACCTACACCTGACATACCACACATATACCTACACCTAGTGTACAACACAACACAATACATATGCCTACATATGGTGTACACCACCACACAATACATACACCTACACCCGATGTACAATACAATACATATACATACACAGAGAAAAACACCATGAATACACATGTCATGATACCATGACTACACAATGCACATACATAGTACCGCATGCCCGCTACACAACATGTATGACATGCGCACAATACCACAAGTACACCAGTACCAAATGTACAACATGTACACGATACCACCTGTACACAACACCACCTGCACAATGTGTGAACAACATCACATGTACACGACACCACTTGCACAACGTGTACACAACACCATATGTACACCGCACCACCCGTACAACATGTACACAATACCACATGTACACAACACCACATGAATGGCATGTACACGACACATGTACAATATTTACACAATACCATGTGCACATAACACCACATGTACAATCATGCACACAACACCATATGTACATAGTACCTTATATACAACATGCACACAACACCATATGTACATAGAATTGCATATACAACATGTACATAGCACCACCCAACACTGCATATGAAATATACACACAACACCATATATACAACAGGCACACAACATCATATGTACACAATACTACATATACAGCATTACACATCACCATAGGTACAATCACTGAATATACAACAAGCACAACATATACGCAACAATAACACTGCACTTCCAAAACCATACTACCTCTACCAAGCAACCTTACTTCCAGTGTCTCTCTGCCATGCATGCTTATCTTAGCATGTTGCGGATCACACTATTTTCATTTCGCTGATGTATCTCTCAACATAGTTTGTCATAGCATAAATATAAACATAATATAATCACATAATATCAAGTCATATACACATGATACTAACCTCAGATATATTTTAGGGCTACTCTTCCCACTTTACTCCTCATAAACCATGAACCTCTTCATGCCATTCACCTGCATGAGCAATTATTCCTCCGCCAGAATGATCCCTGATGACCCTGTCAGACAATGACATACATAGATACATGTATACATATAAATATCAACATAAAACAATCATGATCCCTGAAGACCCCGTCAGATAAAAATGTACATACATACATATATGCATATAAACATTAGCATAAAGAAATCATGATCACAACATAATTACCAGATATCATAAGGCCAAGGTTAAGATCACTTCCTTTATTCATGCACAACATGCACAATGTTGATAACAACAGTTCCCAACATAGCCAAGGCATATGAAACCTCAAATCCATTTACCTTACCCTGTCTGTTACCTTTCTCATGATTTTCCTATCACCATCCATTTAACTCAATGGTCCCAACCAATCGAACTAGTTGTCATATGATTTCCTTCAACTGCCCTTATACACGCACTAAGCTTCATCCATGCCTTACATCACCTATTGGGTACCACACAACTCTCCCTTAACTCCATTAACTTTCCTCTTTCCCAAACCAATTTCCAAGACTCGAAACATTAAAGGCGAGACAAGAACAAACAAGAAGAAAACCATGAAATTCAATAACAATGCGACACTGCAAACAAAGTGGCAAGGCCTTGCACCAGACATAAGAAAGATACAATCAAGTGTAACCAAATCACAAATACCAAAAGCACAAAACTAGCAATGGACACCATGAATCCATCCCCATGGTTCCTAAGGAAAGCTCAACCCGAGCCTTCTTCAAGATTTCATGGCAACCTCTCTTGCCATGCCAATCCCTGCATCATACTACTACAAACACATAATTGTCAGTGCATCAATAAATATAACAATGCACCAGTTACCTTATCTTGTTGTGCTAAGCACGTTGCCTTGGAACCGAACACGTCCATGCCATCTCTCAAGGGACTCCAATTCCTTGATGGATCCAACTATAATTAGAAACTAGCTTATATACATGTCAAATACATGTTCAAGAATATAACAAATATCCACATAACTTCAGACAAATTAGGGTTAAGAATACTAGTATGCAAAGCACTCATTCGTTTGCAATTGCGATTTCCAAACATAACTAGAGGAATTCTCACCCAATTGATTTCTTTTACCTTTACCTTGTTGCAACTAAGTCTTACTATGTATTGTCACATCACCCAATGGATAGTATATAAACAAATCAACTATTACCTTGTCATGCTAATACCAATCATGTTTCTTGCAACTATTCAAAGATGTCGATAACATGTTCCAAAGATCAAGGCAACATATCTATCAATTTGAAATCAACCTTTACCAAGACTAAAAATCATGTCATAATCCATATTCAAATCGTAGTCATTAGACATAATGCTACAACTGTCACCCACTTACACTCAAGTACATATCAGTTATCTCAACACATATGTGTTAATACAATCATCTTAAAACAAGATCATTTGAACACATACTCATATTATGCAATTCATCAAACATTCAACAACAGATGATGACATAATAGACACCAACACTCAAAAACCAAATAGACGACATAATCAAACATTCAAGCACAAAGTAGACGACATAAACAAGCTCATACCTTAATGTATCTCAGGGGAGGCTATCTTGTCTGCACAATAAATCTAGTTAGCATGATATAACTTCACAACACATCAGACCAAACACAAATAAGATCATGACATCCATAAAAATAACTAGCTAACATGTTCACATCATAATCTCATAAACATTTGTCGTTCATGCATAATAATCACATATGTATGATTAGTCTAGATTAGTACAACAAAATGTCACAAATAAGTCAACTCATACCTGAATATCATAACACTAACCATCTGCATAGGCCAATCCAATTTAGCATGAGACATATAACATCAAGATATTAATGCTATAATCGTAATCGTCAAGTTAAATAACATATAACAACAATAAGTTATCATATAACATGCTCATCAACAACATATAACATAATCATTGAGCTAACTACAAGTTAACATATAACATATTCACCAACAACATATAACATAATCATCCAGTTAACTAACATAAAACAACAAAAACAATGCATACAATCACAACTTAATATCATTCATGACTATCTAGCACATGTGTATATGACTACATTGATTGATCTGAATTGAGACAGATTAGTAATGTTGTGCTAATTCCCCTTATCAGAATAAAAAAAAAAGTGCTTGAGGTTTGACTCCAAAATAGAAAGTAAAAGCACGAATTTTATGTGTATTTACTTTAGTTAGTTTCATGAAGAAAAATTAAAACATGAAACCAAAACATTGAATGTAATACTGCATCAAACATTAATACACCAACAATTGATAAAGGAGTTCACCCCTCCTGGGATACATCTCCTTGGATCAGCTCTAAAGGCATGACCCTTTCTCATTATGCTCAAAATTCTTTAATGATAAAGAGTACATAAGTGTGCTAACAAAAAGAGTGGCTAGTTTCCCCTTCAAGGAAACATTCTTTTGCAAAGAACTTTGACTCTAAACACATGACCACCTACAGTTAGTCACGAAACAATTAGCAAGCTAAGGGCTCTCAAATCAAGACCCGATACTCCAACTTCCAAGAGCATAAACAATACTACAATCCACTTGAAGTACTCAAACAAGTCTCTTTCTCCAAACACATATAGATCAAAGAATAAATAAAGCTAAAACATTGTTGTAATGGCTGCTTCAGAAAGTACATGCAGGATGAAAGACCCCTGTAAGGTCATTTCCACCTTCATACTCCTCCATAAACTGAATCAACACTCTGGTTGAGCAAGGCACCCATAGGTTTCACTTTACAAAAAGCCTATCCATAAGTGCTCCTTTTCTCCTGAAACCTATTCCACTAAGTTTATAATGTCCAAAAATGGAAATCTAACCTCTTTTTGCATCACATTTTGTCGAAAATTGCCTTAGTTATGACTTTTGTCAGTATTTCCACAATTTTCTCCTCCAAATCTGGTTTACTACCAGTTAAATTTATTATCCGTAGTTAAAAATGCCAGTTCCACCATCATTCTCGCCTATCTCGTGGTTAAGGGCTGAGTGGTCACATGCAGAAGGCAGAAAAGGCTACGGTTCTACAGCCCTGTCAGATATCGCAATCAACGAAGTCCATCAGCATACAGACCCTTACATCAGACGGTGTGGACCCGTCAAGATTATTAAATACAACATATAATATATCACATCCGGGAACCCCATCACAATCGCAATCAATGCTTAAACCTTTGACGTATCAACCCAACTTATGTTCTATGATAACACAGACCCACAGATTATAAATCTCAATGCATAAAACATCACATCTGATAGTCATATCGCAATCGGCACTTTCCCTTGGCGAATATCAAAGTCCATACACTATGATAGCAGTGGACCCGAGGAGTTATAAAATATAGTGTATAAAAATACTGGGTCCGGAAGTTCCCATCGCAAATCATAGTTGGAGTTATCTGTGGTGAGATATATATATCGGTAGGTACTGGGTGCGATATGCGATTGCGATATATTGCATCGTAACCCTGACTATTTCGGGGGCCGATTCTTTAATGGAGACCTATATTTTTCTTCGATATGTGATATGCGGTGTTCAATGGTGTCCTACCACTTGGCGCCTCCTCATTCGCTAAAGGGCTTTGCCATGTCATCAAGTCAACCCTGAACTTTGACTTGCTCTAACTTCTGCATACAAGCTCAGATTTGAGTTTTGTTCGCACCATTGGATTCAGAATGATGAGCTCTTCGATCTAAAGCTAAGCTTATCAAGATTATGACACTTTGAATTTTTGGCAAATTTTGAGCTCCTAATCACTCTTCCCCACTAAAAAACTTTTGGTCTCCAAAAGCATTAAATAATCTACAACTACTCTGTACTTTGTCTACACCACAAGTGTCCTACAGGTCATCCTTCCTTCTCCTTCACCTTTTTTCTTCAAAGCCATAAACGATGAGCTAACACTTGTCCATGTCACTATGGCCATCCACAGCAACATCCTTCCCAAGAAGAATTCCAAGAAGATGAGCACCTTGGAATTGCTTATCTGCAAAATACTTATCAAGGATAAGATCCTAAAAGACTTTTCCAAATGAACCCAAACAAGCTTCACATAGTGAATACTTGTATAACTTGAGTGCTACATACATTTGGAACATACTAAATGTGTTCCAACTACTCATACAATAGTTTTAAAATGCTTTTTCAAACTACAAGTAGAAATGAACTTTACAAAATGGAATGAACTTGACTCCCAAATTTCTCCATTCAAATTGACTATCAACAAGCCAAACTAGCATTGTAATGCTTAAAGAAAACATTGTTGCATATAAGTAATTCATTTATGAACTTCACTTTTACAACTTACCCAACTATGGGGATATGCAACTAGTGCAAAACAGACATTTACAAACTTCAGTTGGACAAATAGTCTGCCCATTTCTTACCCACCATGTGAATGAACCCTCTATTCGAACTTTCTCTTATTCTGAAGCTGCTTCAGGGATGGTCGCATCTTGCGCCACTTTTTTTTTTAGCTTCCTCTTCCTGTTCTTGCATGATTTGCTTGCCCTTACCAGGATGAAGTTATGGAAACAATTTCCAACACTTCTCGACCCAATTTCCACTAATATTGCAATGAGTACAGAAGTTCTTTTGAGCTCCTATCGACTCACTTGCCTTTATCCTTGGATGAGATTTTCTTTTTCTCCTTTCGGTCTCAATTCAAGTAGACATAAACATCTTCTTGATGATTGATTTCCTTTTATCGCACTTATCTACACAATGGTTAGATGAAAGGAAAAATATGCATGGACACATTTTCCTCAACATTCTATTCAAATCATCATGTTGTTTTCCATCATGAACAACATTCAAATTAACATAATGGTTATACCTTTGTTTGATGTCCTTTGGATTATGCTGCCTGCGTGAGGAACTTGTGTGGCAAGAAGAACTCAACTTTCCTTCTTCTTCAGCTTTTACATCTCTCTTTGGAGATGTTCAGCACTGTAAGTCCTCCTTACACTTGAGGAACCAAGAGGGAACCATTTCTGGATGCGACTCCCAACATCTTGCCTCCTCGTGTCCTTTCTTACAGCAAAAGGAACACGATATCCATGTATTGTCGCTATAAGACTACTCTTCTTTTGCAACATAGCCTAAACCTTCATATTTATACCTCTCCTTGGCCTCAATTGGATTTTTAATGCCTTGCTAGTTCACCCCAATGCCTCCTCCCTTGTAACCCATATTGGTCAAGAGCTTGGATCCAATGGCTTTACTGTGTTTTTCAAAGGCTGCAAATGAATTTACATCAACACTTTCACATAAGGAAGAAGCATGTAAATTCTTACCATTTGCTTCATCTTTCAATTGACACATGAAGATGTTTTCGATTTCTCTTTTGATTCGAGATGTGTCCTCTTGGACTCTTCAGCCCTCTTCTTTCAGCTCCTTAGATTTTGGTGTTGATAGAACCTCATCTTCCACATCATGTGGAAAAAAGGCATAAACTTGTCCATCTACCTTCTCGGAGGGACTTTCTACACTAGCATCTTGCATAATAGTTGTAGAAAAACATGAAGATTGTGGAGAAGATGGTGGTTTATCACCATTCTTGTTACCTTGTTCCCTTGGAGAAAATTCTCCTCTTGGAGATCTAGAGCTTTCACCTCGCAATTTGGCATTCCTCTCTTCATAGAGGACTTTCACCATTTCTACCATGTCTAAGAAAGCCTTTCTAAAAACCTTCACATCCTCTGACATTATTGTAGGCTCTCCTCCTTGGGACATGCTTTGCTTGAAGCTTCTATAATAATTTGAGGTAGAACTTGGTGGTAGAGATTGTAACAATCTTGCTCTCCTTTCCAAAACCTTATCCTCAATGAGATTCAAAACACATTCACTTGCAAACAACTGTCAATTCCTCCTTGCACAAAGAAAACCTCCCTCTGATACCAACCTTATCTAAATTGGGACAAATTAGTAATGTTGTGCTAATTCTCCTCATTAGAATAAAAAAAATGTGCTTGAGGTTTGACTCCAAAATAGCAAGTAAAAGCATGAATTTTATGTGTTTTTACTTAAGTTAGTTTCATGAAGAAAAATTAAAACATGAAACCAATGCATTGAATGTAAGCATGCATCAAACAGTAATACACCAACCATTGATAAAGGAGTTCACCCCTCCTTGGCTACATCTCCTTGGATCAGCTCTAAAGGCATGAACCCTTCTCATTATGCTCAAAATTCTTCAATGGTAAAGAGTACATAAGTGTGCTGACAAAAAGAGTGGCTAGTTTCCCCTTCAAGGAAACATTCTTCTGCAAAGAACTCTCACTCTAAACACATGACCACCTACAGTTAGTCATGAAACAATCAGCAAGCTAAGGGCTCTCAAATCAAGACCCCATACTCCAACTTCCAAGAGCATAAAAAATACTATAATCCACTTGAATTACTTAAACAAGTCTCTTTCTCCAAACACATATAGAGAAAAGAATAAATAAAGATACAACATTGTTGTAATGGCTGCTTCAGAAAGTACATGGAGGCTGGAAGACCCCTACAAGGTCATCTCCACCTTCATACTCCTCCATAAATTGAATCAACACTCTGGTTGACCAGGGCACCCATAGGCTTCACTTTACAAAATGTCTATCCATAAGTGCTCCTTTGCTCCTGAAACCTATTCCAATGAGTTCAAAATGTCCAAAAATGGCAATCTAGCCTCTTTTTGCATCCCATTTGGTCGAAAATTGCCTTAGTTATGACTTCTATCAGTCTTTCCACAATTTTCTCCTCCAAATTTGTCTTACTGTGAGCTAAATTCATTATCCATAGTTAAAAATGGTAGTTCCGCCGAAATCTGGAGTTCCGCCATCATTCTTGCCTATCTTGAGGTTAAGGGTTGAGTGGTCACATGCTAAGTGGTGGTCCGACAGAAAAGGCTACAGTTCCATAGCCTTGTCAGATATCACAATCAACGAAGTCCATCGGCGTACATACCCTTACATCAAGCGCTCTATGGACCCCCTAGATTATTAAATACAACATATAACACATTGCATCTGAGAACCCCATCACAATCGTAATCAGCGATTAAACCTTCAACGTATCAACCCAACTTGCGTTCTGTGATAACATGGACCCATTGGGATTATAAATCTCAATGCATAAAACATCGCAATTGGCACTTTCCCTCGGCAGATATCAAAGTCCATAAATTGTGGTAGCAACAGACCCACCAAAGTTATAAAATACAACATATAACAATATTGGGTCTGGAAGTTCCCCATCGCAAATCACAATTAACATTATTGGCGGTGACATATATATATATATATATAGATATATATATATATATAGATATATATATATATATATATATATATATATATATATCTATATATATATCTATATATATATATATATCTATATATATATATATAGATATATATATAGATATATATATATATATATATATATATATATCTATATATATATATATATCTATATATATATATATATATATATATATATATATATATATATATATCGACAGGTACCGGGTGTGATATACGATTGCGATATATCACATCGCAACCTTGACTGTGTGGGGTGGTGATTCTTAACATTATGCGATATGCGATTGCAATCGCATTGCAACTTGCTCTGCGTCGTGGGCCGATTCTTTAACATCGACCTATCTTTTGCTCTAATATGCGATATGCAAGGGCCAATGGTGGCCTTCCACTTGGCGCCTCCTCATTCACTGAAGGGCTTTGCCATGTCATCAAGTCAACCCTGAAATTTGACTTGCTCTAACTTTTGCATATGAGCTCGGATTTGAGTCCAATTCACATTGTTGGATTCAGAATGATGAGCTCTTTGATATGAAGCTAAGCTTATCAAGATTTTGACACTTTTATTTTTTTGAAAATTTTGAACTCCTAATCACTGATCAACTAGAATATATAATACATGTAACCATAATAATAACATAATGACAAACATATAACTAACCCTAATGCTTACAACAACCATGAATCACATACCTATATGCCAAACATACAAACTTGTATGACGATCTGCTCTTACCCCAAAGTCTAGCGCTGCAAACTCACTCTTAATAATCTGTATTTCCTTCTTTACCTAATTCAACACATTAGCATCATAACATACAAATAGAATCATGATGACCTAATTGCATACAATGAACTCACAATGTATGTATGACCTACCATACATGCATAACCATAACCATGAAAATGCATGCATAACAACATATAGACACTAACATTCATAACAAATGCATATACAACCATACACTCATGATGCCATATTCCACAAGAACACCATCAACCTTCACATGGAGACATCACGAAAACCATGATCAACACCATGAAAATGCACCAAGAACACGGAATACAAGCATAAGGAACACATATGTAACCAACATCAATGCATGCCCAACACACACTACCCATCAAGTCTGAGGGTTGAACCATGCTTTGATATGACTCTGTGGTATCAGATATCACCCAAAAAGAATGGAAACCAGACACCATCCAAAGAGAATGAAACCTGCTCTAATACCACCCTGTGGTATAATATATGACCCAAAGAGAGCACAACCTGCTTTGATACCACTTTGTAACACCCTCCTCCCACATCTACCCAAGTAACCGACCAACCAGGGTAAACATGTGACAATAAGTTACAATGATATGATTTGACTCCCTATGTGTCAATTAAGGAAGTGGAACTGGTGGAACACATCACAAAGACTTCCACCTCAGCAACAGAACTCACAGGATCCATCCCAAACACTCAGGTAACCATCCCCTGAGACCAATTGAAGTTTTAATGCATCAAACCGTCGGGCGCCCCCTTGATATGGACCAGAGTGTGTCTAGGAGAGTTAAAATTGAAAAATAGGGCCAAATTCCACCTTAATACAACCCATATTATGGAGATGATTATTTCATTGGATTCATATTTTTGATAGGTACAATTTTTGTATAAATATCATCTAATTCTAACAAGAAGAAATGGAACTTTGAATTTATTCTTTCTCATGCACAAATTGTCAAGGTCGGACTCAGTCAAATGTAGCCTCATGAAGCCCAATGGATGTGTCTCCTCACCCTCAATGAAGTGTATAAATAGGAGTGACCTCTCTCTCATTTGGACATCACTCATCTCATCACATATCTCTCTCTCTCCTCTCTTGATTGATTCGTATAGTTTGGAGGCTTCTCTACTTCGCATGTGTGAAAGAGGGTTTCAAGACAATTTTTGGAGGCCGAAAATTTCAGGAATCAGGGAAGCGCTGACTTGGGTGACTTTGAATTATGTTTACCTCATTCTAGTGGGAAAAATTCTGATTTTTGAATACCACATTGATTGGCACGATTTTCAAGGTGTGTGGAACAGTTTGACCGAGTTGACTTCAGTGTTGACTTTCTGATTTGACTGCATAAATTATAGCAGTGTTTGACTGGGTAGATCGAACTGTTTTTGGGCTGAATTTGACTCTTTTGGAAGGCTGAATTATTTTGTTGTTGACCAAGCTACTTGGAGGAAATTTTGGGGCTACTTTGAACACTGTTGACTTTCTGGTTAGGGCTGCATTGACTGCTGATTTGGCAGGACTATTTTGGGCATGTAATTCTGATATTTGTACTCTCTCTCTGCTGAACCATTGAAGAATAATAAGAATATTTGATCAAAGGGTTTCCCCACATTGGGGGTTTGCCCGTGGCATCTGCCATATCTTGTATCTTCTTGTCTTGGCTTGTCTTGTCTTGTCTTCTACACATGTTTTTATGTTCTATCTGCATTTACTGTTAATATGTTTAAGTTAATGTGATTTCTACTGAATATAATTAGATATTTTCATTGGGCTGATAAGGAACATTGAAGTAAATTGTGCTAAAGAATAGAACATACTATTGTTATCTCAAATTAACATGGTATCAGAGCTCAGGTGAAGACAAAGCCCAAGCAAGAGTGAAGCAAAGCAATCACTAAGGGAAGTTATTGGGTAAGCACTTGGAACTAGTCCCAATGACGACCACATCTTACTTCAAATATGAGGACAATCTTAAGGACAAATATGACTATCATGCATGGAATATGTCTCTAGATTTGACATTAGATTAAAATGAAACTATGGACTATGTCAAAGGAAGAGTAATGGAGCCTCCTTCAAATGCATCCACAACTGCACAAACAAAGTGCAAGAAAGGTGAGGTTAAAGCTAAGAAAATTATTGTTGATTCTATTCACAAGCCTTTGGTTCCCTATATTTATAATAAGGAAACATCTAAGGAGATGTATGACAAGTTGGTTGGGATGTTCAAAGTAAATAATGCAAATCAAGTCCTCTTTCTCAAGAACAAGTTGAAAGACACCAAGATGGATAAAGGAGAATCCACTAATCCTACTTCATGAGAATTTCCAAGATCAAGAATGATCTCCTATCTATTGGATAAGTTACTGGTGACAGAGAGCTCTCACTTGTTGCACTTGGGGGCCTTACAAGAGATTGGGATGTGTTCAACAGTACCATTCTAAAAAATGACAAGATTCTAGGTTTGATGAATTATTGGCTAGATGCACTCAAGAAGAAATAAGGATGATGGAAAGGGACAAGCCCTAGGAATCAAGGACAATGGTTCAAGTCAGGATTCAAAGAAGGAAGAACATGAAGTTGCTTCAATTGTAACAAGTTTGGCCACTTCACTAGAGAGTGTCCTCACAAGAAGAATACTCCAAGAGATTATGACAACAATAACAACAACTAAAAGGGAAATGCCAATCAAAGGAACAACAGGTTCAATAACAAAGGAAAGAGGAATTCTCTTGCTGCTCGTAATGGAAATGGTCGTCCTCCCAATAAGTCAAGAAACTCTAGGTATGAAGAAGTTAATGTTGTAAAGGAAAAATATTTTTATCTTATTTCCGCCCTTTCCGCATCCTCTCCTCTAGATACATTAGACCATTGGTTGATTGATAGTAGTGCCTCAAGGCACTTCACTAGGTACAAAGAAGCTCTCTCTAACTTGGTTGAAAAGAAGACAAATATGGAGATTATACTTGGGGATAATTCCACTTATCCAGTGCAACGAATTGGGACTATTGTTGTTCACTTAAATCAACGTCAAACCCTCCACTTACAAGAAATGTTATATGCACCTGAACTAAAAAATAACTTGGTCTCTATTTCTGCGATGGAGGATAAACGTTTTAAGGTGATATTCATTGATGCGAAGCTTTGTGTTTGGAAAAGGAACCCAAGAGATGCATTCACTCTTGGATTCAGGGTTGAAGGTCTCTATTAGGTTGGAGGAAGTTTTTTGGGAGTAATGACTTGTGATACATCACTTCAATCTGAATTGTGGCACCGAAGATTTTCTCACCTTCATTTCAAATCCTTACCTGATGTAAGGAAGATGGTCAAAGTGATGCCTGAATTCAACTTAAATCATGAAGTTGTTTGTCAGGGATGTGAAGATGGAAAGCATACAAGGGGACCATTCCCATCAAGTGAAACTCAAACCACCGATATTCTTCAATTGGTCCATTCTGATCTATCAGTTATGTTGCCCATGACATCTTTAGGTGGATATTTATACTATGCTATTTTTGTAGATGAGTTCTCTCACAAAACATGGATCTATTTCTTAAAGAAGAAGGATGAAGTATTCAAATGGTTTTGCTCTTTCAAAGCCTTGGTTGAGAATCAAATAGGGAAGAAAAGAAAAATATTGAGGACCGATAATGGGACCGAATATGAGGCCAATGAATTCAAAGACTATTGTAGAGAAGCTATGATTAAGAGGGAGACCACTACCACATATACTCTTGAATAAAATGGTGTTTCCGAAATGAATAATTGTACTATCATAGAAGCTACCCATGCCATGCTTCGTGACCAAGGTCTACCGAAGTTCTTATGGGGAGAAGCTTCCAACACCACTGTGTATGTCCAAAATTGATGCCCACATCAAGCTTTGGAATTCAAGACACCTGAAGAAGTTTTCCCCAATAAGAAACCTAATGTTTCTCATTTTAGAATTTTTTTGGTTGTCCCGTATATTTTCATGTGTCGAAAGAGAAAAGAAACAAACTAAATGCATCTAGGAAGAAAGGAATGTTTGTGGGCTATAGTGAAACTTCGAAGGCATATATAATCTTTGTGCTTGGTCAAAGGGAAGTGGAATTAAGTAATGATGTCACTTTCGATGAATACTTTGCTCTTAGAAAGATCTGAGATCTTCATATTCCTAGGAAGGACAATGATGATGCTGATGCAGAAAAGCAGGATGAACCTCCATCCGATGAACCGATGCCTGATGTGGAAGTTTTGATGGATCCCATTGATCCACATCCTAGTGAGCCCTTTACTTCTAGAAAAATACCTGTGGCTCAAAGATACTCTTGAATATGCTAAGAAACAGATTGCACCAAGGGGGACATTTTTTGAAAGCAAGAAGCCTAATAGGTACCAAGGGTTCTTAGCTGCCATGAGTACCATTATATAATCTAAGCCTTTTACATTCGAATAAGTCGTGAAGCAACAGGTTTGGAAGGATGTGATGAACAAGGAATATGAGTTGATCATGAAGAATGATGTCTGGGATGTGGTTCCTAGACCCAAGGAAAAGTCTATGTTCACTTCGAAATGGCTCTAAAAGATCAAACATGGAGTTGATGGGAGTGTTGAGAAATTCAAGGCTAGATTTGTAGCTCGAGGATTCTCTCAAAAGGAAGAATTAGACTACAATAAGATATTTTCCCCAGTTTCCCAATATACCACCATCTGTTAGATTATAGCCCTTGTTGCCTCGCAAGGATGGAACCTACACTAGATGGATGTCAAAACTTCCTTCTTGCATGGTCCTTTATGGTGGAAGTGTATGTGGAACAACCCGATGGGTTCGAGGTTCAAGATCGTGAGACACATGTATGCAGGTTGAAGAAATACCTATATGGATTGAAGCAAGCCCCTAGGGCTTAGTATGAGAGGATCGACAGATATCTTATGAAGTTTGGATTTACAAGAAGTGGTGTTGTCCCGAACCTATATTTCAGGGTTGAAAAGGATAGACCTCTCATTCTGGTCCATTATGTGGATGATCTCTTTCTGACAAATGATGACCCTCTCA
Source organism: Pinus tabuliformis (assembly GCA_031772625.1). Lineage (NCBI taxonomy): Eukaryota > Viridiplantae > Streptophyta > Pinopsida > Pinales > Pinaceae > Pinus > Pinus tabuliformis. The sequence continues at coordinate 487,031,501 of CM062820.1, forward strand.
TTCATCAATGTAAGAGGGAGTTGGCTTTTGAGTTCAAGATGAAGGACTTAGGACTGATGCATTATTTACTAGGGTTGTAGGCCTGGAAAAATCCAGGTGAGATTTTCCTTTCTCAAGGAAAATATATTTTGAATCTACTTGAGAGATGTGGGACAGTGGACTGCAAGTCCGCGACTACTCTGATGGAACTCAACTTTAAGAAGTTATGTGGAAGTGTTTTTTGGCCTGGATTGGCAAACCCTACCAAGTATCGTCAACTTGTGGGGGGCCCAATGCTTTTGGTCAACTATCGTCTTGACATATGCTTCAATGTGAACACGTTGAGTCAATATATGGTTGAGCCTCATCACATTCATTGGATTGTTTCCAGGAATATCTTGAGATATCTTTGGGGCACAATCCGCTATGGACTGAGATACATTGTCGGGAATTTGAGGCTACATGGATATAGAGACGTTGACTGGGTAGGAAATGTGGTGGATCATAAGAGCACATCTAGGTGTTACTTCTCTTTGGGGTCTGCTTCTATATCTTGGATGAGAAGGAAGAAAATATCGGTTGCTTTAAGCATCGCCAAGGCTGAAAACATTGCTGCGAGTATGGCCTGTTGTGAAGTATTTTGGTTGAGGAAGCTCTTCAGTGAGCTATTTGAGCATGTGCTAGATATCACCGTGATCTTCTGCAATAACCAGAGTGGTATTATCCTATCATAGAATCTCGTGTTCCACGACTGCTCCAAGCACATTGATATAAAGTACCACTTTATCCGGATATGGTACAATGGGGAGCAATAAGGCTCCAACACATCAGGATGGATGAGTAGGTCCCGTATCACTTGGACACAAAGCTCTAGGAGCTCCTATGGGCTTGGGGTACTTCTTGGAGCTATGAGTGACCATAGGGTGAGTGGTTCACCTTCCCCTAGTGGTGTGTTAGATACAGGGTGAGTGGCTCACCTTTCCCTGTGATACCCCATTATGGTTGACATGTGTGTAGGGTGAGTGGTTCAACTTCCCCTACCTAGACACGTGCATGTAGGGTGAGTATTTTACCTTCCCCTACGATTAACATATGCATAGGATGAGTGGTTCACCTTCTCCTATTGCATATGAGCAGGATGAGTGGATTAGATTCTCTCGTTGATTCCCCGACACACATCCTACCCATAAAGTCCGGGACTCATGGGAAGTACCTCTTATCTAGACAATGAGTTGGAAAAATATGGTTAGGCACCATAGCACTACCGATGGACGCATCATGTACTGTCGTACTCCCTATGACTAGGATGCATGGTGTTCAACAACTTGATCTCGGATCAAGGAATGACTTTTGTCAATGGATAGTGGTATGATCTTATGACTCACTCTCGATCACTTCATTAGTTCTTCATGGTTCAGGAGAGCAGTACAAGATAGTGATGGTAGGGATGATACAGTATGAAAAGCTGGCATGGTGATGGATTGGAGAGTGGAATTCTCCCTAGTTGAGAGGGAGTGTTAAAATTGGAAACTAGGGTCAAATTCCACCTTAGGACAACTGATATGATGGATATGATTTTTGCATTGGATTCCTCTTTTTGAGAGGCACAATTTTTATATAAGGATCATCTCATTCTAACAAGCAGAAGTGGAACTTTGAATCTATTCTTTCTCATGCACAAATTGTCAAGGTCGACCTCAGTCAAATGTACGCTCATGAAGCCCAATCGATGTGTCTCCTCACCCTCAATGAAGTGTATAAATAGGAGTGTCCTCTCTCTCATTTGGACATCACTCATCTCATCACATATATCTCTCTCTCCTCTCTGGATTGGTTCGTACAACTTGGAGGCTTCTCTACTTCACACGTGTGAAAGAGGACGAATTTCAAGACAATTTTTGGAGGCCAAAAATTTCAAGAATTAGGGAAGCGTTGACTTGGGTGACTTTGAATTACACTGACTTCGTTCTAGTGGGAAAAATTCTAATTTATGAATGCCACATTGATTGGCACAGTTTTTTAGGTGATTAGGATAGTTTAACCGAGTTGACATCAGCGTTGACTTTCTGATTTGACTGATTAAATTATAATAGTGTTTGACTGAATAGATCGAATTATTTTTGGGATAAATTTGAATCTCTTGGAAGGCCGAATTCTTCTATTGTTGACCGAGGTATGTAGAGGACATTTTGGGGCTTCTTTGACCACAATTGACTCTCTGGTTAGGGCTACATTGACTATTGATTTGGCAGAATTGTTTTGGTCATGTAATTATGATATTTGTACTCTCTCTCACTCTTTACTGAACTATTGAAGAATAATAAGAAGATTTGATCAAAGGGTTTCCCCACATTGGGGTTTCTCCCTGGCATCTTCCAAATCTTATGTCCTCTTATCTTGGCTTGTCTTTTGCACATATTTTTATGTTCTATCTCCATTTACTGTCAATGTGTTTAAGTTAATGTGATTGCTACTGAATATAATTGGAAATTGTCATTGGGTTGATAAGGAACATTGAATTAAATTGTGCTAAAGCATAGAACATACCATTGTTATCTCAAATTAACAAGGAGGCTTCAGACGCTCCTGCAACAAGGGAAAGCAAGCATCTGGGTACTTTTTCCCTAGTATTGTGCCTGTGACTCTGGGATTTGTGCCACTTTTCAGGCCCAGATCTTAGGTCACTGCCCATAACTTAATGACACCTTCAGAAATGAAATTTCACAGCAGAACAAAGATACATTTGCAAAAACATCAACAAGGACTAGATTGGACCCCTACTAGCCATGACAAGAATTTCGTCAAACATGTCACAAACATGAAAGCTACAGGTCTTAACAGCAGAACTGAGCATAGGGGTCTCATACTTATCTGAGAATCGCTAAGAAGCGTTGATGCCTCAATACATTAGTTTCAATTTCATCTATTATGCCATAGATACATTATTCATTCATTTACAAGTAAAAACATGATGAGATCCATACATAGACACTGTCATAATACATGTTCATAACCAACATAATAACAACATAAATACCAAAGAAACAATAACCATATAATCCACATATAAACCAGTATAATACTCATGAATTAACAAGGAGAAATAACCTCATATTAATGATGCAAAGGCCAACCAGGTGTGGGACTTCCATGAACCACCCAACCATAGACATGGCTGAGCCAAATATCTCTTCAGCCAATCACCCCCATGCCATATTCCAAGCATGAATGTGGGATCTCATGGAAAAATCCATCAAACCAAACTAGGGCTTCCACAGGCCAAACCACCTCAACCCATCAAACAGTGATTCCACCTCATGTCATACATCACAAACCATCACCAGATTGGTCTCTACCCAAGCCTTCCAAGGCTCTGTTGAAGCCTCGAAATTCGATATGACAACATGGGGGATAACCACCCGGTCCGGACCTTAAAAGTAGCTCCTTTTCCATTTGGTATAGTGGCTCCGACTGGGGATAATGGGACCAGTTTCCCAGAGAGGATTGATTTGATAATGTTGATGGGGTGATATAAGATGTAACGGGGAATGATTCAACTAAGTATAATCTAATCTAAATAATAAACACATGCATATATCTTAATCTAACATTATCTGACTATAAATATACCTGGGAATAAAATAAGATATGCGATCTATAGTAATGTCTCAAAGCAATTGGTAATAAATATCATTCAACTGCCAAAAGAAATGAAATCGTTTAATGATAATTGTTTTGGATAAATAGTTAGACAAAACAATTGAGAAAACTATATCACATATAGTAATTGTTCATGTATTCAAAACAAAATCAGAGCTAAAACATCATACAAAAGTGCAATAATGCAGAACTATAACTCAAATTTTCATACATAAGACAATCAAGAGAAAGAGTATTGCTAATGCATAAATAAAACACAATCATACGATAAAAGTACCATATATGAAAGGTCTTGCTCATGGGCTCAACAATATTGATCCAATTTCATCCAATCCAATACATTGTAAGAGTACAGAAGTGTTATTTCAGTAGAACATACTCAATATTCAAAGAAAAATAGATCTTGTTCCATTAATTTCATCAAAACCTTCCCAAAAATACAGAAGTGTAATGTCTTGAAAAGTGTTTTTGATAAAATTCTAGACCCCTCTCTAAATGCATGAGAGGGGTTTAAATACTAAAATACATGCCTCAAAAATAGATTATTACAAAAATAGCTGAGGAGGTTTCAAACAACCTTCCTCAGAGTGGGAAAAAATAAACTAAAAATAGAATTAAACTAATGACAAGCTCCTTTCAACTTGAACTAACTTAGTCGGCTAACTTGATCTTTGAGATTGCAAATGTTGATCATTGGTTTGAGCTGAGGCGGTTGGCCAATTATGGATTTTAATTGTCCAGAAAATATGGCATTTGACAAAGTTGGCACCATCTTTTGTGCAGAGGTAGTTAAACACTGCAGAGTCATCCACTGGCTATGTGGTTTTACTAGAAACTACCAGTATGTCTCCCAATCCAGTTTGGTTAGTTGTTTAATTGCTTCTTCCTTGGTCTGTGTTGTCTGTTTCCACTATTGCTCCAGTTGTTTGATATTTGGTAGAAACCTTGGTATGCACTCTTTGACAAGGTTAGCACTATGGAGGTTTTCATTAACGGCTTCTATTATACTACTTGTTGCACCTGCCATTGTTGCGGCTGCCCTTTATGCCTGTTTTAACCGTTTATCCCAATCTGTAAACAAAATGTCTTTGTGGGATTCTTGTATTTTGGTAGGTTAACCTTTCTTCCCTCATCAAACTTCTTCCAAGTGATAAATTCCGAAAAAAAATTATGGATTTCTTCATATTCAAACCTCATATCAATTACTTGGTTTGTCAATTTATCACTTGTCTCACAGTAAGGATTAATCTGCGATATTTTCTAGAAGAACATTTCTTCTTGTTGTATTAATAGGGAATTGAGCTTGATTTCTTCTTTGATGAATTCGTCAGTTTGCGGGTTATCTTTAAATTTATCCACCATGGCTTGCATTTGACGAATCTACGAATCCTTTTCTAATAAGCTGGCCTGGTGTTGTAACCTCATTTGCTCGAATTCCCTCTGAAGTTGAGCTACCTATTGTTCTACTTGCTGATTAGTTTTTTTTTGTTCTAATTGTCGTTCAAGCAGCAAAATTTTCTGTTATTTTTCTTTTAGCGGCATTTGAACTTCTGTTGCTTTATCGATGGTTGTTGTGGCATAAGCTCCTGCAAACAGTGACAACTTTGTAAGATTTTCTGATGGGTCAACAAGAGTTTCCTTCCACACAACATCCATTGGTTCATTCTCTAGAGTTGCAACAATCGTGGTGTCTAGTTTCCCCTTCTTTCGTTGTCTTTTGACTACAGCCTTATGAGTAGGACTATAGAATATATCTAATGGAGGTATCTCTTCAATTTTTAAGACAATTTCGGAAGTAGGAAAAACAAGAATAACTTCAATATCTTGAGTGTATGTAACCCCTTGTTATGTTGTATTTGGATTTGCTTTATGCTGAGTCTGATTGGGGGTCTGAAAATCAAATGTTTCTTCAAGATTTGTGCTTGTTTGGAGCTTCTTATTGAATTTCTCCCATTCCTTGTCAAGGTCAATGACTGGAACCTTCCCTGATTGAGATGAAGTGGAACCGACCTCTGTTTGCTTCTTGGCTAAGGCCTATTCGACCATTTCCTCAGTATTTCCTCCTGTATCTTTCTCAAAATCTTTATTAGGGATCCCTTTTCCATTCTGAGATTGTTGTTCTGACTGTTCCGACTCGTGAGTCGACTTCTCTTGTGTTTCTTCATCAGAATTTTCCTTTGAACTTCCCTCCAGGCTTACGCTAGGAGTCGATTCTCTTATTGGTTCAATTTGTAATAGGTCCAATGGGACCTTCAACAATCATTTATTCCTATACACATGAAAAGCATTAATATCATATGGGCTTAACTGTAATGATGCTGAATGTAGGACCTGTGCAAATGTTTCAGCTCCTTGAAAGAGGTCATCAAAGGAATCCTCTTCATGAGTAAACTGTTTGACTTTAACCATAGTGGTAAAGTCTTTAGCAACTTGATTCAGGTCATACTGTCTCCCTAACATTGTGGCCAATTTCAGAGACATAATAATCTCTACTTCTTTTACTGTGTGCCCATAGTCATGTAGTGTGAAAGCACCACATTGTAATGGGAAGGCTGGCCAAATGGATTTCTTTTGTTCCCTCAGGCCTTTGGTTAAACCGCCCTCCCCTACTGTCTGGTAAGCTATCTCTCTGGCCAATAGCTTGTCTGGGACATAATATGGGAGGACATGTGGAGAAGAAATGCTCCCAAAAAATCTGATGTAAGTGAACATCTCTTCACCAAACCATCTAGCAACTGGCAAGATGTCTACCTTGGCTTCTTCAGAAAACCTAGGGGTTGTTCTATCAAAAATGGTTTTATAAATAGGCAGCATAATACCCTCACAGATTTTGTAAAAATGGGGATGGAATTAGGATTCCCACAAGATTTCATGGTATACATGGATGGGGAACGGGTTCTGTACAGTCCACTTCCAACCCAGGTTTGGAAATTGATAACAAAAACAAATGGTGTCCATAACATAAGCACTCATAAAAAAAGGGCGAAAAATTCTTGAGGAAACACTTCTCTTTTGTCTATATTCCCGAATGGCCATTGTTAAATTGTCTGATAAAATCTGACTCCGGTTCATAATTGTTGCATTAGTTAATGGAAGGCATTCTATAGAAAATTCAGTACTATCGGCTTTACCAAATAATCTACACATCATCGCAGCTGCAAAATTATGTGGGGCATAGAGGGATGTAATCAGGTACATACTGGAATTTTTCCGTTTGAATTTGCATCCGCCTGACCTCCAGGTCTGTGTAACGTCCAACGAGTCCTCATTCTCTTTGGAAAAATTCTCAAGGAAATCTTTGTTATAGAGCTTTTGAGGCTCTAGTAGCTGGTACATCTAGCGTAGATTGTCTAGTGTGAAAGACCCCATGACCTCATGTCTTTTATTCCTGAAAGTTCTGTCTGAGACATCTACATCATCAATCACCCATTTTACCATATCTGTGTATGGTAATATCTTAGGTCTTGCAGCTATTCTATGTAAAAATGAACATGCTTCTTCAAAATAGGAAGCGTCTGATGATTCTTGGGCATCAGTTGTTGCCTTTGTTACCAGTGGCCTGGGTTTCTCTTCTTCCAATAAGTTATACATAGTTTCCCATGATGTGGTTCCTTCGTCTTTGTTGCAGGTGGTATCAAAGAAAAGTGGTATCATGTCTGATTTCTCAGATGTAGTAACTTTTCCCTTCTTCACCATCTTTTCCAACGACATTGTTTTCTTTGGAGGTTCCCTAAAATGGAGTAATGGAGATTATCGAATAAACACAAAGTTAAAATGACAGTGAAAATTCAATGATGCAGTAACTCCAAAAGGTGACAAGAAAGGAGATTTTATTTGAAAATGCATATGAAAGATATCAAATCACGTCGAGTCATTTTAAACATAAATTCCATTAAAACTTATTAAATACGGCACTAAGATCTTTTATCATGGCCTTTATTACTCAATTAAATTATGCATCGCAAACGTGAAAGGAAAAACTTTAAGGTGACGAGTTTAAAGTGTGAAATGCTGATTATGCGATTGCGATAATATTATCGCAATATCACAATATTGCATTTTCGATTATGCGTTTTTTGGAGTTGTTTAGAATTTTTCAAGATGTGAGGTGAGTGACATCCCCTTTATCGTTTAAATCACACTTTTCTCGAATGAATATTTATTGCATAAACTGACCTTTTTGTATGCAACGAAGTTAACCAAAGTTTATAATATTTGTCGCATACTTCCATTGGGTCCGAGTCATATCTCGTTTCACAAACTTTTAATAGTTCACAAGATTGGCCTTTGAGTAAAGCGTCGCGATACAATGAGTGTTGGCTTGTTATGTTATAATATCGCAATTCACATATTCTGAAGGCTTTGTTAGTTGTTCTTTTTGTGAATGTTGATATACGATTGCGATAGGCACTTTATTCTATAAGAAATACCTTAAGTCTTAGTTTTAAATGGAAATTTTAATGATATCCTAAGTTTATTACGGTGATCCCTTCTTATCACAATTCGAAAATCCTGGTTTGCTAATTAACCTTTGACACACATGATCCAATGATATGCGATAAAGCGAGAATTGCTAGTCGTAAAGGGATTTGACTTGATACCTTATATTATTTAGCAATTTATTTCTAAGAATTCAAAAAGAAAGCGCTTAAGTGCTAAGTTTTTTGGAGGATTTTTATAAAGGGTCCCCATTTATTAATAGAATATTAACTATTAAATCAATAAATGGGGGGGTTGTTGAATAGTACAACAGGCTCCATAGCATTTGTTCCAACCAAGCCTTCTAGGACTAGTAACTCAACCCACAACTGTCGTTAGGCTTCCGGAGCGTTTGTCCAACTAGGGCTTCCAAGACTAGTAACTCAACCTAAGATGTTATAGGGCTTCCAAAGTGTTTCTCCAACCAGGGATTCCAGGAACTAGTAACTCAACCCAAGCTAAAAGAAACATGAGAACCAACCAGAGAAGTAAATAAAATGAGCCCACAACACCATTGTTATCCCGAAAATGGAAAGGCTAGGAAAATCCATTATTAATCCAAACAATCCTCCATGCCAAGACATATCATGACCAATAAACCATATGAATATACCATGCATGCCGAAACTAGTGAGGAAAACATACATGCAACTCGGTACCTACAAGAAAAACATATTGTAGTTGTTGATCCCGATGTCCTCTTGTGCTTTCCTACTCTTCCTTTTCCTTCTTGCTCCAAAACTCCAAGTATGCCACACTCCTCCAAGAGTTCTCCAAGAAAACTCTAAGTGTCCAAGAGTATGAGAGAGAGAGAGCTCCAAAATTGAATTGACAAAAGTCTGTGAATTGATCCTCAGAAGCCTTTTTTTATTAATGAGGCCTCTATTTTCTTCATTTTTCATTATTTTCCTTCATTTCCCTCCTCACATGCAAACTGTGACCTTTCACCTTCCTTTTCTCCTAATTTCCATTATTTTCATAAATAAATGTTCCAAAAATAACAATTTTCCTTTCCAAAGCCTTTGTCATTACCTTTGCCAATTTCCTTTAGCCATAATAACTTAAATGAACACCCACTAGGACGTTTTTCCCGCCATTTATCTTGGAATACGTGTCCCATGGCCTTGGTATTATGTTTTTCTTTATTAACTTTTACATGGAATTTTAAACAGGGATGTTACAACCACAACATAGCACAAAGGGAATCCATCGAAGAAAAACAAGGTTATTTGGATGAACAAGCATTTTTCCTATTGTGGTAGTTATGACCCTTATACATATGAGTGTCCTCTTCTCCCTAAAATGCATCAGTTGTAGGAAACATAAGAGAATTCTAAGTAAGGAAACTAACCACTTTCCACCTCAAACCAACTCCCTTCATAGTCGATTATGCTTTAGAACTCACTTCCTAGTCAAGGATACATGGCCACTAATGATGGCCAAACCACTTCCCCTATTCCAACTCCCAATCAACATAGGAATTGAACTTACCAGATCTTGATGATAGATTCTACTGCTATCAACCTCTCTACTTGATCGTGTCAATATGGTCCTATACTTGAGACTCAATTGATGCCATCCACAAAGCCTTTACATCACCAAATAGAACCCTTAGATCCCTTGACCATTCTCTAAGGCACAACCTAATATCACCAAGATTTCATTATGTCAAAAAACATGGCCCACCCATAACTATAGCATACTAGATGACTTGGTATAGTCCCCTACTACTATGTTAACTATGGAAGTACTCCAAAAATTCATTCACAACGAAAGGCTCTACTCTTTACTTTGGGTGCTTTGGATCCCTCTGATGATTGTATGATCATCTTCAATGTCGATAAAGTAGATACTCCACATCTCCCTAAGTTAGTTGCTTTCCATGTTCCAATATTCATTAAGAATTTTATTATTCAATGTTGCATTGTTGATGCAGGCGCATCCACCTATGTGATGACAACAAAATTCTAGTGAAATCTTGGCTCCCTTAAACCTATGCCATCTACAATCACTTTTTGAGTGTGTGATGGTTTCCCCTTGTGGCCATAAGGCTTGTACCAAAATTTCCCCATCAAGCTAGCTAGAAATTGAAGTCTTACTTGATGTGGAGGTTGTTCGCTCCCCTTCAGACTATAATCTTCTCTAAGGTCGTAGCTTCATGTATTCCATGAAGGTGTTTTTATCTTCTATATATCGTACCATAAGCTTCCCTCATAATGGGAAGTTAGTCCCCATTGAATAACTCACACACTATGATCCTAAAATTCACATTTATTCTAACAATGTTATCTCCTCAATGGTTTGAAACCAAGCCAAGCCTTTTGTAACCAAAATTAGCCCCAAGTCTACAAATACTCTTCATTTCTTAGGGAATATTATGCCCAATACATGTTGTCACTACACCTAGCACCTCTCAAGTATGCATGGTGTTTAGTCCCAAGCTTCCCAACAGCCTAGGCCCTTGTTCTAGTAATCATCTACTCAACACTTTTCTCCTTAGGGGCACCCCCTATTCACTATCCATTTGATCAATTTTTTTTTCTTATTCCTAGATTTGAGAGTGTTTGGTACACTTGTAATGGTCATATTGAATTTTTCCAACATATTTTTGGGGCTTTCAGTTTGGTACATGGATCCTCCATCATTGACCTTCTTAAACCAACTGAAACCTTATGTGGTTTTCATACCTGTTAAACCTATTCTAATGGACCATTCCATTGCTTTAGCTCCAATTCAACCCCAACAGGATTTTGGTCCTATTGTGGAAGTAGCTAGAGAGGGGGAGAAAACCGAAAAGAAAGGGGGAACTGAGAAGACATCCCAAGTTTTGGCCAACAAAACTGCTACGTCAAAGTCTTCACCTCCTTGTGCTTTATGCAATTTTCATGGCCATGCCACCAACAACTATCCTTCTCTCCCTGAGCTCAAAGAGCTCATCAACTTGGATGAAATTCAACCAGACCCTACCATTTTAAAAGTGTAAGTCACTTTTCCTAAATCATCCAAGAAACAGGAAACCCTATGCATAAATCACCCTTGCAATTTGCACGATAGGAATACACACTACTCTCATTGCATATCTCAACTTTCACCCTTTCTTGATATCCTTAATATTGTTCACAATTACATACCACTTGTAATGGAATAACTACTTGTCTAATTGCAAGCCCTATTGCATCTTCTTAACTATGGGAGGGAACTAATCAAAAAATCATTGAGATTGGCCCCCCTGATGTGGAAATGGTTAAAATATTATACACGTACTTTATTTATCATCATCCATGAGATTGACATCTTCAAGCCCCACTACATAATCTAATTGCAAACATCTAGACATATCTTTTATGTCCCATGTTACTTTGATCTCAACATCGTTGGAGCCTTTATCCACTAGTCACCAATCTACCCTTATAGACATCAAGGCATTTTTAAGGATTAAAGTATTATGCCTATTTATAGAATTATAGGTGACTATTCTAGTTCGAAAAATATACATATATAATGTAGGCAAATATGCAATAAAAAACATGTAATTTACAATTAAAATTAGTAATATTTTGGTGAATGTCATCAATTTAATCATATATATGTAAAATATAGGTGATTTTTTTAACCAAATGGGTGATTTGTTTTTATTTTATTTTTTTTCGGTGAATATCATCAATTTAATCATATATATGTAAAAAATAGGTGATTTTTTAACCAAATGGGTGATTTTTTTTCTTTTGTGAAAATCATCAATTTAATCATATATATGTAAAAAATAGGTGATTTTTTAACCGAATGGGTGATTTTATTTTTATTTTTTTTGTGAATATCATCAATTTAATCATATATATGTAAAAAATAGGTGTTTTTTAACCAAATGGGTTTTTTATTTTTATTTATTTATTTATTTATTCAGTGAATATCATCAATTTAATCATATATATGTAAAAAATAGGTGATTTTTTAACCAAATGGGTGCCTTTTTTTTTTCTTTTTTTTTGGTGAATATCATCAATTTAATCATATATATGTTAAAAATAGGTGCTTTTTTAACCAAATGGGTAATTATATATATATATATATATATATATATATATATATATATATATATATATATATATATATATATATATATCCAGAAAATGTCCAAAAAATAGTCAATTGCAAAATTTTACCCATAAAATAATTCTTCGGTAGACTTTTCCCCTTAGGGGAACCTCCTATTCATTATCCATTTGGTCAATTTTTTTTTTCTTATTCCCATATTCGAGAGTGTTTAGTACACTTGTAATGGCCACATTGAATTTTTCCAAATGGGTGTGTCTTTTTTTTTTTTTTTCTCAGAAAATGTCCAAAAAATAGTCAATTGCAAAAATTTACCCATAAAATAATTCTTTGGTAGAATTTTCTCCTTAGGGGAACCTCCTATTCATATCCATTTGGTCAATTTTTTTTTTCTTATTCCCATATTCGAGAGTGTTTAGTACACTTGTAATGGCCACATTGAATTTTTCCAACATAACTTTGGGGCTTCTAGTTTGGTACATGGATCCTCCATCATTGACCTTTTTAAACCAACTCAAACCTTATGCAGTTTTCACATGTTAAACCTATTCTAGTGGACCATTCCATTGCTTTAGTTCCAATTCAACCCCAACCGAACTTTGGTCCTATTGTGGAAGTAGCTAGAAAGGGGGGAAATCGAAAATAAAGGGGGCACTAAGAAGACATCCTAGGTTGTGGCCAACCAAACTGCTACATCAAAGCCTTCACCTCCTTGTGCTTTATGCAATTTCCTAGCCATGCCACCAACAACTATCCTTCTCTCCCTTAGCTCAAAGAGTTGATAAACTTGGATGAAATTCAACCAGACCCTACCGTTTCAGAAGTGTAAGTCACTCTTCCTAAATCATCCAATAAAAAGGAAACCCTATGCATAAATCACCCCTGCACTTTGCATGATATGAATATACACTACTCTCATTGCATATCTTAACTTTCACCCTTTCTTGATATCCTTAATGTTTCTCACAAATTACATACCGTTTGTAATGGAGTAACTACTCGTCTAATTACAAGCCCTAGTGCCTCTTCTGAACTATGGGAGGGAACTAATCAACAAATCATTGAGATTGGCCCCCCTGATGTGGAAATGGTTGGAATATTATACCCATACTTTATGTCATCATCAAGCCCCACTACATAATCTAATTGCAAACATCTAGACATACCTTTTATGTCCCATGTTAATTTGATCTCAACATCATTGGAACCTTTATCCACTAGTCACCAGTCTACCCCTATAGACATCAAGGCATTTTTAAGGATTAAAGTATTATGCCTATTTATAGAATTATAGTTGACTATTCTAGTTCGAAAAATATACATATATAATGTAGGCGAATATTCAATAAAAAGCATGTAATTTACTATTAAAATTAGTAATTTTTTGGTGAATATCATCAATTTAATCATATATGTAAAAAAAAGTGATTTTTTAACCAAATGGGTGATTTTTTATTTTTTATTTTTTATTTTTCATTTTTCATAAAATTTCCAAAAAATAATCAAATGGTGAAATTTCGCCCTAAAATAATTCTTTGGTAGACATTATGTATGTGAACCATGTTTCTTGTTTCCATGGTGATGATATAGGTATCACTTCACCATTAGGTTCATCAGATTCATCAAGTAGTGTTAACTTTGGTACCATCATTCTTTGCCATCATGAAGAACTTCTAGAGTCCCATACTACTCCAAATCATCTTGGGGTTGATCCACCCCATCATTCCTACTCCTTATCTCGGCAACCCAATCCCTCCAACAATTGTGTTGTTGAATCACAATATCATCTAGATGAACAATGGTTCACTATATCCCAAGCCACTCCTTCGTATGATGACACCTCCATGAAAACTCAGAAATTTCGTCCCTTTGACTCTTGTATGTAGTACCAAGATAGATTAGTATTCCAACATTGCCTTTCTTCCACTTCATTCTTACATCCCTCCACAAAATTACCAAGGATATTACCATATCCAGAAAATGGTAACTACACAAAACGTATAAATAGCATAATCATATCATGTATAACATTATATGCCATCATCATTAATGAAGTGTTTGGTGTCCGCTACTCTAAATACACCTCACATGTCCATAACATGTTAAAATATGAGTACCAAAATTGGGGGCCAATTCACCCCCATCTAATCCTCCTTAGACAAAGGGTCCCATGCCAAAAACATTGCATCATTTCTAAAATAGCATCCCTAGTTCATATGTCTATGGCCATCGCCTAGGACATGTACCTTGCAAGATACATACACAACCTATAGGGGTAATTGTGTCCATCCATGCATACCCCATCAACTCCCCTCCATCATCATCTACTAGGGGGAAACACCTCATGATTGGGGGAATGATGACCCTTCTAGCCAATTTCAAGATTCATCATTATCCATTCTAGGCCTAGGCCCCAAAGGTATAGGTAAGGAAGAATATCATATCATTTATTGGGTAGTCTCTCCTACCAGCCTCTGTGGTAAGCCATTTACACATTTAGTTGACATTTAATACCATATATTGAACTATTCAAATCTATTCAATGTTGCATTGATCATCTAGTCCCCATTTTTGACCTGGGGGTGGGATGACTCTGAACCTTCCATGGTAGTTCATCCCCTCATCGTTTCTTGCCTTGATGTTTCGCCAAGAAACATTTTTTTAAGAAACATTAAAGCACTTTTCCTTGGCCCCTACAACCATTTCTCAACAATTCTTAGACAAATAAGGCCACCTACCTAAAATTATCAAATCCAAATTCCACTGGTCAATATGTTTGCAATGAGCTTGCTAAGATTTTTGGTTTCCTCATCTTATCCAAGCTCTCCACAAGCCAACGCACAGATGACTAGTAATTAGAGGGAAAATCCCTTTTATATAAAAGTCCACCATTTTCCACTTGGTCATCACGAGCTCATTCACGATCCTAGCTCTGTTTGACAAACCTTTAGCACCATTGGAAATCTCTTTTCAAGCCCTCAAATGGGTCTTCCTTATTTTATTTTTTTTCTTTGAAACTTCACCTGTAAGGTGTGTCAAATCCCCATATTTTAAAATTAAATTCCCTCATATTTGTCTCTATTACTTTCACACCGCCTTGTCTTTGTACTTGTTGACTTATGTGTGAGAGTTTGTCATGATTAAACTACCTTTACTCATGTTTATAGTGTTTCCTTTAAGCCCATTCCTTGTGGAATTTCATATATAGGCAACATCACCTTATTCATTACATTAGTCTATCAATCAAAGGATATCCCATTAAAGACCCCCATACTTTGGTAGATATATCAATCCAACTATATCTTGCATATGTCATCTATCATGTGCTAGAGCCTTTCTCACATAGGCACTCCAACACCATTACCATTATTGCATTTTGGTGCCCATGTTGTTCAATCCCCATTGGATTGGGAGTTTGGATTGTCTTCGTACTAGGTCTAGTATCACATACAATTCTCATGATTATGATGACAACCCATGTTCCCCTGGACTCCCCAATTTACAACCTCTTGGTTTACTCTAGGACGATCTTGCACTACTTGTACTTGGTTCAGTTAGTGGTAGAGTTATTTAGTCCCCTTGTTTAGAGCATTAGATATGAGTCACCATTATGTTCCATGGATTCTACTTAGAACCACCTTGACTTTTGTTACAATATGTTACCCCTTTCGTGAGTTGCACCAATCTTGTGTTGCTAAGATTTGACCTCTAGATGTCCCATTGATTTACTAATATATCTTTGAAAATCCTTTGTCCTAGTAATTAACTATTCCTTTTGGAATGTTTTTAGTTGATGCCATGTTAAATTTGTATGTTATGCTTTGACAAGGGAAGTTACAATTCCACCCATCAAAAAAAAAATTCCCTCATCGGTGTCAGTCACTTTATACTGTGTACCTCGTACCTTTGTTGAGGAACCATCATTGCTTCAACTTTAGCATGTGTATTGAAGGTTATTGGACTTGGAGGGTGATGTACCTTGGATCCCTTCTCCTTCTTGATGTGTGCCTCAAATCAAGTAGAAGGAGGCCTCAGTGCCTTCTGACTTAGTTGTTTCTCACATGATTGACCTCAACTCATTATGGCACAAATGAGATTCATACACTTTATGGTATAGTGCTTCAAAAATTTGTACCAGCATTCATTAGGAATGTGTGAGATGTTCCTAAACCTTAGGAGGGGATTTCCCTTCACGTATTCCCTTGCAAGCCTAGCCTTCAATAGTTCATGATCCAACATTAGATGTCATCCTGTAGATTTGACTTGCTCGGTTTCTATCAGACTCAGAGCCCACAACATGAACCTCTCTTTAGTTGGATTATTTAGATGTTCAAAGCCCCTTCTTATTCAACAGGGCTTCTTAGGTTGTGACCACCCACTCCGATCAACATGGGGACATTTGGTCCTATGTACCTAGACCAACAATAGTTAGTGTATTAGTCCTAGCCCTTTTTTTAGGCACATGTATATGGTATTATATATTTCATTGTACTACTTTCTGGCCCATTAATGTCAACACATTGATGTACTATATATTCTTTTACTCAGAGAACTTTGTTCGGCACATCATTATTCTTTGTAACAAGTTATCTCAATGAGTAATGCTCCTCCACCTCATTGACATCATTTGTGTCCACTTTGAGACTCTTATTTGATGAGCGGTATCTCTCTCTCTCTCTCTCTTCTTTGTAACAAGTTATCTCAATGAGTAATGCTCCTCCACCTCATTGACATCATTTGTGTCCACTTTGAGACTCTTATTTGATGAGCGGTATCTCTCTCTCTCTCTCTCTCTCTCTCTCTCTCTCTCTCTCTCTCTCTCATGTGTGTGTGACCACTTCATGTGTCTTGTGAAATGAAAATACAATGTATTTTGGTCATATGACGTTCTCATAACACTCATAATTGGGGAGAAATCTCTCTCTCTCTCTCTCTCTTATTTGTAACAAGTTATCTCAATGAGTAATGCTCCTCCACCTCATTGACATCATTTGTGTCCACTTTGAGACTCTTATTTGATGAGCAGTATCTCTCTCTCTCTCTCTCTCTCTCTCTCTCTCTCTCTCTTCTTTTTAACAAGTTATCTCAATGAGTAATGCTCCTCCACCTCATTGACATCATTTGTGTCCACTTTGAGACTCTTATTTGATGAGTGGTCTCTCTCTCTCTCTCTCTCTCTCTCTCTCTCTCTCTCTCTCTCTCTCTTCTTTGTAACAAGTTATCTCATTGAGTAATGCTCCTCCACCTCATTGACATCATTTATGTCCACTTTGAGACTCTTATTTGATGAGCGGTATCTCTCTCTCTCTCTCTCTCTCTCTCTCTCTCTCTCATGTGTGTGTGACCACTTCATGTGTCTTGTGAAATGAAACTACAATGTATTTTGGTCATATGACATGCTCATAACACTCATAATTGGGGAGAAATCCCTCTCTCTCTCTCTCTTCTTTGTAACAAGTTATCTCAATGAGTAATGCTCCTCATTGACATCATTTGTGTCCACTTTGAGACTCTTATTTGATGAGCGGTATCTCTCTCTCTCTCTCTCTCTCTCTCTCTCTCTCTCTCATGTGTGTGTGACCACTTCATGTGTCTTGTGAAATGAAACTACAATGTATTTTGGTCATATGACGTGCTCATAACACTCATAATTGGGGAGAAATCTCTCTCTCTCTCTCTCTCTCTCTCTCTCTCTCATGTGTGCGTGACCACTTCATGTGTCTTGTGAAATGAAACTACAATGTATTTTGGTCATATGACGTGCTCATAACACTCATAATTGGGGAGAAATATATTATCAAACAAAAAAGAATTGGATCCAAATATGGCATGTTAGTATGGGTTTTACACATTAAAATCCACTTTCACCTAAGTAAATAACCTAAAGAATGACTTTTCCTAAGTTACTTCCATTAATTTTCCCATATCCATGAGATTAATCCATGAATTCACTAATTTTATGTTATTCTTATAATTTTATTCATCTATGTGAAAAGTAATCTAATTATTTTCACTCATTTTATTCATTTCCATTTAAATAATTTAATAACTAATTTATTTATCAATTATTTTTTAACTATTTTACACAATCAAATGGAAATAATCTAATAAATTATTTATTTATATATTGTTTTCATTAATTAACTCAATCATTATTTTTTAATTTGTTACCTAAATAAAGGTCATTAACCATATTTTCACTTTTTCTTCTCTCAAATAATAATAAATTACAAAGTTAGTTAAATCTTGATTGGGTCCAACAAATATTTTTTTAATATTTGAGCTCAGCAAATCTAGTTAGCAGTTTATTTTAAATAAGAGCTATTTTTCTCCACATTTCTCCCATAATTGTTTTCATTGTCAAACTTATGATCCTAAGTCATTTAAGTTTTCTCCACTAGTAAGTTTAAACTCTTTTATTTTTATTCTTTGTTTTACTCTCCCTTTGGAGAGATGGATATGATTGCTTGTAGACGCAATTGCTAACAAACCTTCCTAAGGAGGAGGTCTCCAGAACTACCATTCAACATGATATTCTCAAGGTCACATATTTTATTAATAAATATCATCCATATTTGGGTATTTGAAGTACCAATTGTTTATTTTATGTGTTGCATATGATGATTTATTTCTTCAATACTTCCTATTAGAATTGTAGTAATATACACGTGTTAGTCAATAATCAATAAAACTCCAGGGTTTAATCAATAAATCCTAAATTTTCCTTATTAGGAAATTTACAACTTGTATTTTAGAACTTTTTGCTAACCCTTGTTGTGGTCTTGTTGGTGTCTTCCTATAGTCTTGTTACCTAGAGACATAAGAAATAACATCATTATCTTTCTTCAGCTAAGGAAAAGCATAAAGTAGGATTTTGTGTAGGTCTTGAAGCAATCTAGCTCTGATATATCCTTTCTAAGTGTGGTTTCCGTTAGGCGGATTTGACCATTATTTGGTCTAGAAATCAGAGCTCCATCTAGTTTTTTCATCAACCAATTTAGTGTTATCATAGTAAAAAATAAAGGTACACTTTCACTTCATTAGACAATTTATTAATAATTAGGTTGTTTAATTGACATTTTGTTGCACAAATGATCAAAATCTTGGCATATTCATTAAGCTATTATAAGTAAGGGGGATAAGAATAATGAATTTTTCATTCTCTTATGTTATTTTATTTTAATTTTTTCATATTATTCCAAGTTGTTATTAAGGGGGGAGTTTAGAATATTTGGCATTATAGTTTATTAATACCAATTTCGGCTAATGTACTATATTTAATGTTTTTTTAGTGTGTTGTTTCACTTAATTTATTTGAAGTTCACCATCTACCTTATACATAAATGATTTAATAATGATCTTATCCTTAGTATTCATACTAATTCCATTAATCATGAAAGAATATTACAAGAAGAATGGTTACCTTGTCATATGTTGAGTTGGACTTCCATTCTCTAATGTTTAGGGTTCATCCCTCTTTTATGCTCTCAAGGGTCACTTGATATCCTATTGTGGTGCTAATGCAAAGTGGTCACTCATATATTCTACAATTATCTTATCATGATCCAAAAATAATTATTGTAAGTAAAGGAGGATCATAAATAAAATAATGATGCGTCCTAGATTGTTTTCTCATAATTATTATACATCAATAAATGAATCATGAAGCATTAGTGGCTTATCCACTTGATGGTAATCAAATTTGACTTTATGATCTCATATGATGAAATTTGACTATATCCAAGGGATTATGCAAACATTAGCATGGTATACACATAGTGGCATTATTTTCAAAGAAAGGAGAATGTGGGTTGATAAGAATGATATATTCCATGTTTTTCTAAAGTTCTTAAGTAATTTCATGATTTGTTGGAGTTCATAGGCCACATGATGATGGTTTTGGGAGTGAACTATAATTATCACAAGGTGATGAAACTAATGTTTCAACAATAACAAACGACCACACTAATTGAGAAGGAACTATAGGTTGCATGTGGAGATGAGAATGTCATGTCAATAGTAAGGGGTGACACAAAAATATGAGTGTCAATAAGAAGGATCGCTAGTCAATTGTGGATGATGGGATGGATAACAACAAAATTTAATAGATACATGAGGTCACATGAACGATGTCAAGGTCAAGGTCAAGGGGTGTTTGATAACAACATGAGAGAATTAACTACAAAAAAGAGAGCCAATATGATAGAAAGGAAGGGCATCAAGAATGGAGAGTTGTTGAAAAGTAAGCAACATTGTTATTCTAAGAGAAAATGGAATGATAGAAGGAGGGAATTGGTTAAACGATGGTGGAAACATGAATAACAACAAGTCCCATGTAATAATTTGGTTGGAAATGAATGAAAACCATTGGAAAATAAAACTATTAAGGGGCTTACATATATCACAAAAAAAAAAAAAAAAAAATACAAAATGGACAACCTTGATTTGCTAGAAAAAAATCCTTATATCAAGAGAAAATGGAAGTCTTTTCTTGATTAATTTATAGGATTTCCTAACTAAAATGACCATTCCAAATAAAAATTGCGTTGAAATTTTAAGATCTTATTCACAATATACACAATGTATCAAAGCAAAGCATTGATATAAAACCTTCAAGAGTTGATTAGGGGAGCTACAAGGGTTGGATTTTAGATTTTTCTAGCTAGATCCAAAGCTTTTTTAGTAGATAATATTAATACTAAATGAATCATGCAAATAAATAGAGAAAATTCAACATGCACAAAAAATCCTTCCTAGCTATCAAAAGCTACCTTGATCTCGATATAAAAAAACAAAACTAATCTCACAAGCATTTCGGTATTGTGTAAGAAAATAAGTAGTGTACAACTAAAGGGTTAAACAACATGTAGGAATAACTCAAAAATAATGAAAGACAAGACACAATAGATATAGTGTAAAACCCTTTAGGGAACAAACTCCATTATGTAATGAAAAATGTTTAATAATTTTCGCAATAGCTTCCAATCCAATACATGCCTTCATAAATGGCCTTAGGTATTATTTAAATAGAGAAAATGACCCAATTAGATGAAAGGATAAGGATCAATGATTGTGAATATTGAGAATAACATGGTCATTAGATTATTTTTGTTTGGTATACATAGGCCTTGTTGTATTATGTGTTGACATTGCCAGACTAAGAAACACAAGTGACTAAAGGTACATTAGACTAACAATAGGATAATCTATTCTTAAATAATCTCCTAATGTCCAATATCCAAACAATATTACTATCTAAATTTGATATATAATGCTTAGTGAAAGAGAACAAAGGTAAATAAATATATTTTATGTTATGATGTTCCCTATCATATATACTACGCATAGTAATACATTTCATTTACAATATTAAGGCTCACTATATGAAGGGTATTTCATTATATTTGTTGATGGATGTTCACATTCTTGGTATACCATGCATTATTCTTGGTTCATATGTGTTAATTCCAAACTTGGTTAGGTTGTCATGAATCATAATGGTTCCCACAATGGTTTCCATTATGGATTATAGTTGAGTATGTAAAATTTTGAGTGTGTGCATTTAGGATGTTGTGGTCAGTGGACATAACCCTTTAACCTTACTTGTTAGTAGTGAGGAAAGTGGCTAGGGGCATTGACCCCAGATCTCATCATGGGAATTTTATGCGCCAATGATCATGATGGGGGTGAAAGAGTTGAAGTTACTGGAGGCCAACATAAATAATAGGAACTTTCTAGCCAATATTTATTTTCTCATACCACATAAGTCATAACTCATTAAAACATTTGGAAATCAAACCATATTTGTAAAAATATTATGTCTTTTATCTTATTTGACAACAAATCGATCTCTTGTTGCAACCTTTAAAATTTCCAACACCGCCATTTCATTAGTGTGAGTTGTGCATCATAGAAAATAATTAACAAAAAAAAGATCTTGTAATAAAATATTTAGAGAAAAAATGAGCATTCATATCTATTAAAGGGAACTTACAACAAAAATAAAGAAAATGGAAATATCTTTAAAAATACATGGAAAAATGGTACACACAAATATTAAACTTGATTTATCATACACATATTCAAGGAAGAGAAAAACATATATATAAGTATTAAAAATATTTTTTTTTCCTACACAAGTTCACATGAATTCAATTAAAATTTCAAGATTTTCCCAAAAGTAGTTGTTATTAACTAATCATACATAGCTATTGATTTGGAAAAAATATTTAGAAAATCTATTATATGTTCATGGAAAATGTTTATATTTAGGTGAAAAACATAAGTGTATGCATAGTTATAAACATAAATTAGCTGCATTTTTTTTTCATTTTTAATGAAAATCTAATTAAAAAACCCTAAATTTCTCAAAAATATTAAAATTTAGTCAAATTGGTCAAATTTCACATTAAAAAAAGAACATTGTTTCTAGCATACATGTAGAAGAGTGTTGGAGCAGAATGAAATTATAGTTTTTCACTATGAGCTCCAAACCCATAAGACCTTGGACCCTTGCCTCCATCCATGGCTCATCTTGAAGGAGAGGGTTCACCTCCTCCCCCTCATTCACCTACCCATCCCACCGCCCCCTAATTTTGTGGCCTTCACCTCCCTGGTCTCATCCCTCTCCAAGCCCTCAAAGAAGCAATAGTCAAAATTCATCAAAAGTTGGAGGAGATTCCTAAATTCATTATCCATGCACCAAAATCATGGTCCATGGATTTACAACTTGTTGAGTGAGGTCAAATTAGAAAATTCACAGGCATATGGCCCTTCCCAGATACCCTAGATACTTGGGTGGATAAAAACTAGAGACCATTGATTATAGGTAAGATATATTTTTCCTTTTGAGGAAAAGGATTTTTTACCTTTATTTTTGAATAAAAATAAGACAAAGATGTAATATTTAGAAGTGACCCATATTTCCTTGAGACTCAAAGGATCTACTTGTATTGAAGGAAACCATACTTCAATTCATAAAAACAACATACCTTTGGTTGCCCCAGTCTAGGTGAGGCTTCCTCATCTTCCTCTCCATTGGTGGAATGAGGAAATCCTAAAGAATATAGGTACTTCTTTAGGAAAATATATAGATACAATTGAACCCAGAGAATTAATGTTTGCATGTGCTCAAATTTGTGTAGAAGTTGACTTGGAAAAGTGACTCCTTGAATCTATTGAACTATCTCTGGATAAACAGAGTTTTGTTTATCTAGCTAACTATGATCAACTTGCATTAAAATGAAAATATTTCCATGAGTAAGGTATTTTCACAAGGAACTTCCCTAAAACCACTTATGAGGACAATCAAGCAAAACAAGTTGAACAATGGCAACAAACCAAAAGGAAAAGGATCAATAATCATCAAGAAAACCAATTCAAACATCCTCCTCCAAGATCCCTCTTCCTCTAAGAAAATACCATAGTAGCTGTCAAATCAAAACAACAAGCCTAACTCACATTCCTTAGGGAAATAGATATGTCTTTATCCTAAATGAATACTTCAGAATGCATTGAAATCCATATCGCTATAGAATTTGGAGACAAGAAAAAAATGCCTCCTCTTGAAGACATCACATCACTGCTGATTCAATGTAAGCTATATTATCTCCTTCTAAATCTATTAGTCCATCCTTATTTAAAAAATGTTAAATTACCTAACCCAAGGGGATGTTCTTCCCTCCCCCATTTCTCATACGGACTAGCCTTCCTTAAGTTTGAATCATAGGAGAATAAGCAAAAGATGATATAATCAAGGAATTAGAAATTAATAGGTCAATGAAGAAGCTAGGAAGGAAACAAAACAAGGAGAGAAGAGAAGTGCAATCAAATAGAGATAAAGGCCTAGGCATGGATCACACCATTGAAGGCATATTCAATTGGAACAAAAGAAGTAACAAGAACTAGGGGGGTCATGTTCCCCATTCAAGGGGAGCCTCAAAAGCCAATAGTGAAGGATGAAGGCCATCTCATGAAATTGTAGAGGTATGGGGAGTGGGGAAAATATGGCAACAATTAGATATTTTATACAAAAAAAAAATCCCCAAATCATTCTCCTCCAAGTAACAAAGATGGAAGAATACTCAAGTGATCCTCAAAAAAGTAGTATGGAAAGGAGGTCAAGCAAGATTAGTGAGTTCAAGGGGGGCCTCTCGAGGTATATGTACAATCTAATTTACAATTCACTTCCATCTAATCCAATATCTCTATTTTAGCCATTGGTTAGTGATGACATTTCTCCATGTCTCATATGATAAAATATATAACTTCATAAGTATTTACATGACCGATTCTTCTCAAGATAAAGTGCCATGTTGGAACTTGTTATTAAATATAAAATATTTAGAATGGGAAGCAAACAATAATTTTTTGGGGAGCTCAATTCCATAATCCAACCTTGAGAGAAGAAATGAGGCTCCAATATTATAGATAACTTCAAGGAAGATATGGAATAACTAATATCATCCCTTGAACTATTTGACCCAAAGCTAAGAAAAGTAAAATTCACCTAGTCTAACAAGTGTTTTGGACCAAATCACATCATGGCTCAGTTGGATCATTTTTTAGTACAAATCTCCATATGATATGACAATGTAACCCCCCTTTCCCAAATTCTTGCATGGGTATGTTTAGATCATCATCCAATAGCATTTTCCATCTCTCCTCTAGAAAATTATGGACCTAACCCTTTCAAATACAATCCCATATTTCCAAGATTCCAAATTTCTAGATATTCTCTCTAAATAATGGAAGAAATGGATTTAAGGATCACTTGCCTACATTTAGGAAAAGAATATAAAAAATGTCAAAAGGGCCCTAAAGGAATGGGAAACATTGAAATATGTCAAATTGAAGGCCTCTCTTGTGACCTCTCTAAAGCAACAATTTGAGAGGATCTACACGAAAATATGGGGGAACACAGCTTCCCATAGCACTATCATGGAATAAAAACAAATATTTCAAAACCTTTATAAGGCTCTAAGGACAAAGGTAGAGACATGGAGACTTAAATCCATGATACTGTGGCTAAAAATGGGGCATATAAACAGCCAATTTTTTCACAAATAAGTAAACCATCATATATTATGGAGGAATAATGTCAAATCTATAATAACATATAAAGGAGACGAAGTAAACACATATGATCATATCAAAGGCGAAAAATTAGTTATTTTCCATCATTTTATACAAAGCAATTAGAAGAAGGTAAGAAGGCACAAGAGAAAATTATAGAAAATAACCCCCCTCATTCAATCAATATGATAATGAAAGAATAATGTGTCCCATCAAAATCCAAGAAGTTTGGGAAGAATTAACATCCTTTGAACAAATCCCTAGGGAATATTGGCTTCTCATCACCATTTTACAAGTCCCTTATTGGAATATAATTAAATTTGAATTGATTGGGATGATCCCATATATTCATAAGTCTTCAAGAATGGGGGGAGGAATAAACTCATCTTTTTTTCCCTCCCCCTTTAATAGGATCAAGCTCGTTTCATTGTGCATTGTATCTTATAAGTTCATCTCCATGATCATTGCAAATAGGATTAATTCTCTTCTTCCAAAATTAATAACTAAATTTCAAATTTTGTTAAGAAAAAAATCAAATATTAGATAACATTATCCTAGTTCAGGAAGCAATCCATTCAAGTAGATCCAGAGGAGAGAAAGGGATGCTAATCAAATTAGACATATCCAATGCCTTTGACATATTTTGGTAGAAATTCTTCTTCATTTTCCTCTTAATATTTTGACTTATCTCGAATTTCATAGATTGAATCTCAGCTTGCATTAGCTCACCCACAACTCATCATGGATCCCTCCACTGGTCAGTCCCAGGTTAGATGATTTTTAAGGCCTCGAGGGGAATTTAGAAGGGGTGCCCTATTTTCACAATCTTATACATTATTATGATTAATTCTCTTAGTAGAAGGTTGAAGTATGAAAGAATGATGGATGTTCTTTTAGGTTTTTTTATTGCTAGTGGAGTATATAAGATCAATTATTCACAATTTGTAGATGATACTCTTCTCATGGGTGGGGCATCTATAATAATAATGATTAGATTAAAAAAAACCAATTTACTCAAGCATTAGGAAGACTAATAAATAAGAGGAATATTCTTTTGATCACCTAGAACATCAATGGCACAAGAAAAGTTACAATTAAGTGTATCTTGTAATTTTTCTCAAATGAATATTGGTGATCCTTCACGCATCTAGGAATCCCCTTACGTCTTAAGCCATTTTCCATTCTCTCCTAGAAATTAGATTTAGATAAGTTCAAATAAAAAATGGAAAAATGGGGAACCCAGTGGTTGAACCCAACAGGGCATCTAGTTCTCCTCAAAGCAGTGTTATCAACCCCTCCCTCGTTAACAATTTTCTATAATATTGGCTCTTGCAGTGATTCATAGGAGGATAGCTTAAGAACTTAGATATTTTATGTGGTAAGAAGGTAAATCTAACTCCAAAAAATATCATTTGGTGAAATGGGCTACTATTAAATCCCTTATAACCCATGGTGGCCTTGGTGTAAAAGACCCATCAATGATGAATTTAGAAATTGGAGGAAATTATGTATGATACTTAATCTTAGACAATAATGATTGGTGGAAACATGCTCTACAAAAGAAATATATTTAAGGCCATAGAGTCATAATTTTAGACCAACCTCCCTCAATCAAAGGTGAATCACAAATATTGATATTGTTATCAACAACCATCCCTATACTACAATATTTCCTCTCCTAGATCCCTGGAAATGCCAAACAAGTGATTATATGGAAGGACAACATACTAGGCTAATATGCTTGAAGAACATCCCATCCCTTCACCCAATCAAGTCCTAACCTTCAAGGAATGGGAATCATATTCTCTTTGATATATCAAAATGGGGTTTGGATGGTTCTTGGGAAGGTTATAATCTTTCTCACTTCCCTTTCCATCTTAGCTTTCTTATTCCTATATTTCTCTCTAATGTCTCAAGGTTTGTTCTGAATGCATTGTAGATAGAGGATGGAAGAGGATGGGGATCTGCAAGATACTATGTGAAGGGTATTGATGAGGCCATCCTCGTTGGCTAAGAATCTAGTCCCATATATGACATATTGATGCCCTACCTAAATCAACATATTTTTTTGGACCCTAGTGCACAAAACGATATTCACTACTAAAAATATTTTAAAAAGCAGAATCTAGGGGCCCTCTAAATGTGCTCTATGTTGTAGGGACAATGATAATATTCAAAATCTTTTTATAAAATGTGAGTATAATAGGAAAGTTTTGGAGCAAGCTATGCATGAATTGACAAATCGAGTTCAATCGCCATAAGAAATTTCTCAATTATTTGAAAATTTGTAAAAATGATATAAGAGCACATTTAAAAGAAAGCTACTGCTATAGAGACTTTGGATGGCTCTACCAAAATATGTTTATTGGAAGATCTGGTTAGCTCACAATAGAATAATATTCCAAGGAGTTATCACCAGCCCAAAAATGGTAGCAGAGAGCTCCAAGTCCATGCTAGCAAAATGTCTTCAAAGTAGAGGAATTAGTTACCTAATGCCTCAAGATATGGACTTTCTAGAATCTGTATGGACATGTCAATTCAATATTGGAATCCATCCTGTCTATTAGGTCCCTTGAAACCGTCACTAGAAACTATCACTATCGAAGAGAGGCTCCAAGACAAGACATCAAGGAAGGATTCATATGTGCTTTATTTTGATGGCACTTCAAAGCATAACCTAGGGTTGGCGAGTGTTAGTGGAGGAAGGGGGGGTGGTTATTTATTGCCTTGGAGTAAAAAATGAAAATTCACATATGCGAAGCTTATGAAACGCTTCAAATAACTAGGCAGAATGGTATGCCTTGTGGAAATTGTTAGAACTATCTAAAGGTATCTCTCTCAACAAGCTAATTATCACATGGGACTCCAAAAAAATCATTCAGCATCCAAATCTGATTACTAGTCTGACAGATTTGAGACTTACTATAATTATTGAAGAGAGGGCTTCCCAAGAATGGATGTCAAAGTAGGATTCATATGTGCTTTGTTTAATGGAACTTCAAAGCATAACCCAGGGGCAAAAAGTGTGGGTGGGGTGGGGGGTGGTTATTTATTTCCATGGAGGACAAACTGAAAAATCATATGTGTCAAGTTTAGGCAAAGCTTCAAATAATGAGATAGAATGGTATGCCCTGCGGAAAGGATTAAAACTAGCCCAAGATCTCTCTCTCTCGACAAGATAATTATCATAAGGGACTCCAAAAACATCTAAAACTGAGTACCAATCCAATAGATATGAGCCTTACTATCACTATCAAAGAGAGTGATCCAGAATCTAT
Organism: Pinus tabuliformis; assembly: GCA_031772625.1. Taxonomy (NCBI): domain Eukaryota; kingdom Viridiplantae; phylum Streptophyta; class Pinopsida; order Pinales; family Pinaceae; genus Pinus; species Pinus tabuliformis. The sequence continues at coordinate 487,060,024 of CM062820.1, forward strand.
GGTTTACTAACACTATCCAAGAATTTTTCCTTGGTTGATGTTAGCAGAATTGCATGTAAAAAATATGTATGTAAACACTTAAAGAAGAAGAAACATAAATGATACCATAAAGACAATACACACAATGTTTGATACTAGATTTAGTCAAGTGTGGACTACGTCTCTAGGCCCTGCTTCAATAGTGGGGATGTTGCTTCATTCATTTTATAAAAAAGAAAGGCAATTACATGGAAAAATACATCATTATACCTCCATTCATGGGACTAACTTAAAATTTGGTTGCTCAAAGCATAACAATCACAACACCAATGATTTTTTCTTGTCCTCTTGAGACTTTTGACTGTAAACATGACCCACTTTTGAAAGATGCATTATTGTCTCAAACTTCATACCCAACATTTAATGAAGAAGGCGAGTTTCTACCATGACCCCTAAAATTCGTTGCTTAGATGCAAAAACTAACTACACCATTGCGATCCTTAAAAAATTATGGTTAAAATGAGTATAAACTCGACCTCATTCTGAATGTCAATTCTGACCCCTTAGGGAATCTTCAAGATCCATTAGAGCATCAAAAATGAATATTATAAGAATAGTCTCTAAGAATATTCCCTAATATATGCACTGGCAATATTACTAGAATCTTCTCGATATTTGTTCCTGCATTAGCCTGTGTGCGCCCTCCTCTCTCATGTGTTCTCCATGGTTCCTCTTGAACCATTGAAATAACATTTTACAACAAAGTGTGAGGGTAAATAAAACGAATTATGTGGTTGGAACAATGGTTGGTATAATCGTATTAAGTTACTTGTTGTTGCAGAGGTTTTGGATTCAAAACCCATGGACTCCCAATTTTGCTTTAATATTGTTTTAAAGCCCAATTTTGGTTTTAACATAGTTTTCAAACAATACATTCTAACGACTCCCCAAACCATCAAAATAAGACAAAAATGGAGGTTGCACCATTCCAAGGCCAATTGTGCCTAATTTGAGGTGTGATGTGGCACCATGTCATTGGCCCATGTGGCAGGCTCTTATTGATCTACACCATATGCCCCCTCTGCCACCTTTTCCACCAACTTGTCATGTGTTGACTTGTGGTGTTGCCATGTCACTTGCTTGTGGGTCCACCTAGTTTAATGACTGGGATGCCACATCAGATTTGTGGGTCCCCCTAGGGATACTAACTTCATTTCCATATGTCATCTGTATGGCCTGCCACATGGCATAAGGTTGACTTTGACTTTGACTTTTGCCAAGTTTTACTGAAACTTTGATGGAGCATAACTTTCGCATACAAACTCAGTTTGAGGTGTCGTTTGCACTATTGAAAGCTTGTGACGAGCTCTTAGAATTACTACTAGTTTTAATATGATCCAAGGACTTTTATTTTTGAGTTTTTCTAGAGCCACCTGGATCATTCCTCCCCATGAAGGAATTTTGATCCTCCAAAAGTATAAATAGTACTGCAATCTTGATTTGCATAACAAATGTCTCTAATAGGAAACCTTTCCTTTCCTTCACCTTTGTACTTCAAAAATATGAATGATTAAGTTGACACATTTATTGATATGAAAATATGTAGCTTCCAATACATGTCCAACTTGCAAGATTCCAAACAAGACCACACTTGGCAAGATTTTATAGAACACACTCATGGTCAAGTTTTACAATAAAAACCATATCTTTTGCTATCCAATTAAAAGGCCAAAATATCACTATGTTGCATTCATAAGTGATGTTGTATTCGTCATCACTTTTACAATGATTTTCACAACATGTGATTTACAATGGTGGCCATGCTCAGCTACTTAAAAAGACTACCCATCTCTTACCTAACCAGGATAATGGGCTTTCTTGTAGATGGAATCCTTGTTGAACTGCTCCATTGGTCGATTCCTTCACAGGTGCTTTCATATGCTCCCTATCCTTCTTTGGTTGTAGCTCTGGATGGAGCTTCCAACATGTGGCTCTTTAATGTTCACCCTTGTTGCTATTGTTGCAATGGTTCTTCTTCCTCCAAAATTTCTTGACCTTCTTTCTCCCCTGATGTGGAGAGAGATCATTATGTCGTGACTCCTTCTTGGTCAACGTAACCTTCCTCAAATGATTGTCTCTAGTGCAAGTGTGGTGAGGAGAGCTTGCATTAGCTCTTCCTTTGAAATTTTCCCCTCCCTTTGGAGATGGTCTACAATCACGATTGTTGGAATGGTGTGATGTAGCCTCAACCTGCATTGATTCAAACTCCCTTGATTTTGTAGCTTTGGAGTGTCTTTCAAATGCACCAAAATCATCATCATAATGAGAACATGAAACTAAAGAATCACTGACATTTTTTACCTCAGTTTCCAATTATGGAGTGGGTGGTGATGGCTTCACTAAGCCTTCGTTGCACTTCAACTTTTCCAAGGCCTCATATGTGGCTTGTAGCTAAAGCTACAAACTTTGCTTCTCCTCTCGTTAGAGAAATTTTGAGGCCTTAAATGGGTCTCCTAAGGAATATGGTAAAATAATAGTGGAAATAATAAAATAAGATTAGATTACATCATCAAATCTTAGAGGGAAAAGAGAAAAAACTACTTTTCGAACTCGTATTTTTAACTTATCTCTCTATGGTTTTACTCAAATTTTGAGCATGAACACTCGTTCAATGAAAAATTTAATTCCTTATCCAAGGAGTACCCATGTTTCATACTTTCGATGGACCCTGCTACACAAAAAATGAGAAATATATGAAAAAACGTAATTGCAATCATGTTTTTCATGTATTTCTCATTTTCCTTATAGCAAGGTCTATCAAAAGTATGCAACATGGATAATCCTTGGACGAAGAATTAAATATTGCATCCAATGAGTGTTCCTGCTCGAAATTTGAGTAAAATTATAGGGAGATAAGTTTAAAATATGAGTTGAAAAAGTAGTTTTCTTTTAATCTTTTTACTTTTCTACTCCAAAAATGGTGAATCATCCCTGATGGTTGACATCACCACCTTGAATCCTATTGGTTCTTATAAAGTTGATTTTGGTTGTACATTTTTGTTTTGAGATCCATTTTTTACCTCAAAATTTCTCTAATGTCTGCTTCTTGTAATAGTTTCATCAATTCAACGTTCTCTATTTGAATGTTATGGTGATGACGATTTGAATGATGAGAAGAATATGAAGAAGAATAAAATTCACTTGAAGATGTATATAGAGGTTCAATAGGTTCTCCTCCATTTCCCTAATTTACCGAGGCATTTTCCTCTACTTTCTCTTTCTTCTTCTTCTCCTTCTTTGCTAATTTCTTCTTGTATTCTGCAAACAATTTATCTACCATGTCTACCATCCTATAGAAAGCTTGATGGAAACATATGTCATTCTCCATTTTCCTTCTTCATGTTACACGTCCAATCTCTGGTTATAATTCACACTCGCAATTCACATCAACAAGAAGACCGCTCTGATACGTAACTTGATCCATAATATTTGATTTACCAATATTATCCAAGATCTTTTCTTCAGTTGATGTTAGCATAATTGCATGGAAGAGCATATAAAGACCATGTATGAAAACACTCAAAGAAGAAGCAACATAGAGGAGGCCATAAAGGTAATGCACACAATGTTTGATAATGGAGTTCATCCAATGTGGACTATGTCTCTAGGCCCTGCTTCAATAGTGGGGAGGCCGCTTCATTCATTTCATCAAAAAGAAAGGAAAGTACATGGAAAAATACATCATTATACCTCCAAATCCTAGGAGTGACTTGAAATTTGGCTGCTCAAATCACAACAAGCACAACACCAGTGATTTATCTCATCCTCCTAAGAATTTCAATTGTAAACATGACCCACTTCTGAAAGATGCATTGTTGTCTCAAACTTCGTGCCTAGCAATTAATGAAGAAGGCGGGTTTCTGCCATGACCCCTAAAATCCACTACTCAAATGAAAAAATTGACTACACCATTGTGATCCTTGCGAAATTCTGGTTAAAATGAGTATAAACTCAACCCCATTTTGACACTGTCAATTCTGACCCCTTAGGGAATCTTCAAGATTCCTCACAACATCAAAAAGGAATATTCTAAGAATATTCCATGAGATATGATTTGGGGATATTCCTAGAATCTTATCGATATTTGTGTCTGCATTAACATGTATGCGCCCACCTCTCTCATGTGTTCTCCATGGTTCCCCTTGAACCATTCAAATGACATTTTATAACAAAGTGTGAGGGTGAATAAGACAAAGTGTGTGGTTGGCATAGTCATATTAAGTTACTTGTTGTTGTGGAGGTTTTGGGTTCAAAACCCATGGACTTCCAATTTTGATTTAACATGGTTTTAATATAGTTTTCAAACCATATAATATATGGTAAATGTATGTCCACGACTCCCCAAACCATGAGAATAAGACAAAAATTGAGGTTGCACCATTCTAAGGCCACTTGGTCCTCATTTGAGTTGTGATGTGGTACCATCTAATTGGGCCATGTGGTAGGCTCTCATTGGTCCACATCATATGCCACTTCTACCACCTACTTACCATGTGTCGACTTGTGTTGTTGCCACATCACCTGCTTGTGGGTCCACATGGTTTGCTTAATGGGCTACCACACCAGCTCTGTGGGTCGCACCAAGCATGCTTACTTCACTGCCACGTGTCATATGTATGAACTTTCACATGGAAAAAGGTTGACTTTGACTTTGTTTTGTCTAGTTTGACTAAAACTTTGACTGAGCATAACTTTCACATATGAACTTGGATTGAGGAATTGTTTGCATCATCAAAAAGCTTCTGATGAGCTCTTCGATATAGTCTTGATTTCACTACGATCCAAGGAATTTTATTTTTGATGTTTTCTAGAGCCACCTAGGTCAGAGAGGGCTCCAAAACTAGATGTCAAAGTGGGATCATATGTCCTATTTTTTATGGAACTTTAAAGCAAAACTGAGGGGCATAAAATGTGGGTGGGGATGGTGGGTGTTGGTTAGCTATTTCCCTAGAGGAATAATTGAAAATTTGTATGTTGGAGCTTAGGAAAAGCTTCAAATAACTAGGGAATATGGTATGGCTTGTGGAAGGGATTAGAACTAGTCGAAATTCTCTCTCTCAACAAGCTAATTATCATAAGGGACTCCAACAACATCATTCAACATCTAAGCTTGAGGACCAATATGACAGATCTGAGACTTCTCGTCATTCACAAAATAATAAGTCAATGTTTGCATTCATCCTTGGAGTTTAAATCTTTACATGTTAAGAGGGAATTGAACTCCATGGAATATACTCTTGCAAATAAATCAACAAGAAGACCCTTTAGAACCTCATGAATTAACAAAACCTCCCTCCTCCATCAAGTTCCATGAATACCCTTTGGAACCATGAGAAAAAATGAATATGTACCACAACATTCACAATTGATGGAAACAAAAGGGCAACATGTAGTGTAGGGACATCACATAGGATTTAGGTTTTATCGGTAAGTAGAAGGTGGGATTGTCATGTGGAGTGACTACATTCACATATGTGCATTAAAAATATAATCATGTTGTAATCCTTTGTTTGTGTGAGTGGAATGGGGAAATACATCTGGTGTATTAGCATCACAGGTGAATTAATTCTCTCATGGGAATTGTGGAGACATAGGAAATATGATGTCTACATTTTATAATTAGTAATCATGATTGGAATTGGGAGGATGCCATCTCATTCATGCAAGATCGAGCCACTTCCTCTTGGTTTGTGTGATTCCATGGAAAACTTAACATGGGTCAAGATCAAAGTATATAACTATGCCCTTTTCTAGCTTCATTTGTAGATGTTGATGCCAAATAGCACAATTCTGTTTCATGGTAAACTTTGGGTGGAAAGACTTCCATTCTCAACCCAGAGTTGGCAAAGATTAGTGATAAGGGGAACATGTCGGTGTAGAGGAAAAAATATGGTGGCTCACGAGGGAAACGAGAAACGATGAACATGATAAATATTGGCAAGTGAAGCAGAGCTCTAGGAGCTCTAGAAAACATGTATAGCACTTAGTTTATGAATCGTTTAAATAGTAGTGGCCCTCTCTTCTACAATGGAAATTATGGCAGAGCATAGGATTTTGATACAAAAACAAAATGATGTGATTAATAGTTTGTGAAGGAAGCTAGAAGAGTTACAATTGAAGGAAGCCCAACCCTTCATGTTTGCATTCTCCTTGTCATCCTTAGGGAATTTGGCTTGTTCACCTACAGTCGTCTTGAATTGAACATCCCCCATGTAAATTATTGATTTAGAGGAAACTATGTATGGTTACAATTTAGGCTAAATTCTCTTTGATGGTTAAGTTTTGTAAAATGGGAGATTCCTTTTACAAAGTTTACTCAGATAGACCTCTAAGGATATCTAATTTTTTGAACTGGTGAAGAAAAAAGGCTAATAATAAGCCAATTGTAGGGATGCATAGAATTTGTTTGACCGAAAGGATCTGTTATGTATTCTCTCTATATGTTTACATATTTTTTCCTAATACAATTTACCAGTCGATGTTAAAAGAAGAAGAAGAAGAAGAAGTATGTTGGATACCAATTTCTATAAGTGAACCACTTACAATCAGTCTCCTTGAAAATCTTCAAAAGAAATTCCATTTCTTGCTCAATATATTCATGATTTGAGATTATCAACCCTATTTCCACCAAAAGAGAAAGTAAATTATCTCACATTATATTTTTTCCTCTTTCTCCATTCGCATATTTCTACTAGGGATTTATAGCACAAACCCCTGGTGTTTCTATTTGTGTCTTCTTTCATGCAAATTGAAAAAATGAGATACATGACAATCCTCTAACATCCATTTTTTACATCCACTTTTGCACCATTGTACATCCATTTTCATGTCTCTTTTCATAACTTTAGGCCTATGTAGCACATCATTTGCATTTTCTTTGCATCCACTTTTGCATTATTGTGTGTGTAGTTTTATGTCATTGTTTACATCTTTTGTGTCTATTTAATGCTATTTTTATGTCAGGTTTTTCCTCCTTATTATGTCCATTTTACATATAGCTTAGATCTAATTTGCATGTTTTAGCATATTTTTTCACATGTCATGTTGTTCTTCTCATTGCATCTTTCCGACAAGATATTATGCATGTAGACATTATTTCATATGCAACACATATGGTCTTACGAAGTTGATTGTATCATTTGCAACTTGACACACCTAATTCTTAGCATTCTAGGTTTTAATATCTTCATTTTCTTGTCTTCTCATATCTACTGCATTTTGTAACGCATATAGGCATTAACCTCTTTTTAAGGTCTTGGGAAATATATCCAAATAGAGCGATTCATCTCTTATTGGACATTACATCATGTGTGTATGAGTGCAACACTCATGTGGTTATGCGAGTTAGGGTATGCACCTCTTTTATGTGATTGTGAAGCAGTGTATCACTTATGATAGTGTGTTATTACATCACTTATATGGATGTGTGGGTTTGGTATGTGATTACACCATTTACATTTGATGTGTCACTCAAACATACGTAAAAGACACACTTCCACACATAAGTAATGCACTCACACACACATATAAGTGATGTACTCCCACCTAAAAAACACACTCATGTACTCACACTTAAGTTCCATTTATGTGTTAGGGTGAAAATCACACACATAAATGAGTGATACACTCACACACATCAGCATTGTGATTTAAAATAAATGATACACTCATCACTTATGTGTGAGTTTGTTGCTTATGTTTCGTTTTCCCTTGGGAAACTCGCAAACTCTTGCCCTTGACTTGAGGATGGTACCTAGTGTAAAATGGGTGACGTAGATTGGTACATTTGATCCTAAGGGAATTAGACCAAGGACTTCCATAGTGCACTAGAATACTAACAATATCTCCGAAATAGTGTCAACAATTGATTGGGATAATCCTTGAAGTTCTCAACATCATTTATGCATGTGTGAGTGTGTCACATATATAGGTGTACAAGTGTGATGCTTATTTATGGCTGTGTCATTTATGTGTGACTTTATTGCTTATGTGAGTTTGTAGTTTAAGGGCGAGTGGTCTGTTATTTATGTGAGCCTTTTCTTATATACATGAGTTCATCACTTATGTTTTACTTATATATGGGGGTTAGGGGAATCAATAACTATGTGAGTTATGTGCTTGGATTAGATATAATGACCCTTTAGATTTGGTATTGGTTTCTTCTTCGAGGCTTCATGATGGTGCACACCTACAAAAATAACATGTACACTACTCTTAATGTAAACAACATTAACAACTTTTCATTCAAGAAATCAAATATTGTCCTATTTCACATAATTATGCTCAAATTATTAAAAAATGTTATATTTGTTAAAATTTGAAAAATAACTTAATTTTTATTTTTCAATGTGATACCTTATCACTTTAAGTCCATTACCAAATTCTTGCACTTTTAATTTTTAATACTAAAAATTCAATACTTAATATTAAATATAAGTGCCCATGATTGGGGTGCAAGTTGACAGTAGGGCACTTCGGGATTTGTGCCATGGACATCGCCTCAATAAGAAAGGACGTCGAGCAACCATGTTATGGCCCTCACACACATTCGCTCAACTGCAAGGTGGCACCACGAATGCAGGTTATTAATGGTGATTGGAGTGGACGAAGGGACATCTCCTTGTTGGGGTTTTATGTTAGTCGCTCTGAACGTTTAGGAGGTATTGCTATTGGAATGGTTACAGGTTTTCTATAAATCTTGGGAATGAATGCGAAGGAGCTTCACGAGGTCCACCACCCTGGTGCTGATGGTTTCATCCTTCTCCCTGTGGTCAATGACAACAGGTATGTTTTTTGTGTGGTCCTCTTATACTCTTTCCTCTGCGATTCAAGTTCATATGATATTACACTACAAAAGTGTTTCTAAGCCAATGTATGGGGTTAGAAGGAAAATTATCCATGAAATTTTGGAGGAAAGGGTTGTTTTTTCTTATGGGTTGTCCGACTATTGTAAAAAAATTTATGTATGTTATGGAGTATTATTTTCTCGGATGGGCATGTATTCGTGGTCTGTGCACTGGAATTCAATATGCATCTCCTGCATGGATGATTGTGTCTATTATCTTGTTTTTTCAATGAACCTACTAACATTTAAGAGAAGGGGTCTCCTACGTAAGGATATGCCTGAATCGATTCTATGTTTTGTCTTAAGATGTCTCAGGGATCCATGGGTTGATGTGTTTGGCCTCTCTTGGAAAAACTATCTCATATTCACGATAATTTTTTTGAATTCTAGCCATACTGCTCATTGTTATATGGATTTTTTTTGTGGTACATTTACATGTATAATTTTTCAGTGTGTGCATTGGGACCTTAAACTTGTCAATCACCTCAAGCTCGAGGTCTTGGCTCTCTATTTCAAGGTTTAATATCATTTTGGTGTTTGGTTGAAGCATAACATGGTGCGCCCCTCCTCCGACATAAGAACCTCGACTAATGGAAGTTATGGGCGTAATAGAAATGCAGGTCAGTGACGGGGAAGTAGCCAACCCCAACCACGTCCAGTAGGAGTCACAAGTCCACTTCGAGCCTCATTCGAGAATCTTCCCAGTCATACCAGACTGACATGCAACCTCAGATTTGCCAGTTAATCTTGGGCTGAGAAGCAAAATCAAACCAACAAGCAGCTAGTGCAGATTTAGATATGGAGGAATGACGAGACCTAGTGCTGAATCGTGGACACTCCACAGGTTGGTCCTCTCAATACAAACAAAATGTATATATTTATTGGTTGATGAAGAATATAGTGGCAAGAGCTTTGACGACTCCTTCAGCTAGTTCATCTAAGACTGATCTTGGACTCCAGGAAATTCATAAGGAATTTCAACTTATCCAATTCTAGATTCAACAATAAAATGCCCGCCTGAGTAGCATATAGAAACATATTCCATGTCTCCCTCAGACGAAATTACCTGGTTCGAGTGTAAAAGATCCAACACCTATGGACTCTTCGGATGATTAGTAGCATGTTTTGCATAGTTTTGGCTTTAATTTTTTCTCTATATAGATGAAGGCTTTGCAGACTTTGATATTATGTTTTAGTTATCTAGATTTTAGGAGAATTAAGGGTACTCAGACATATATAGCTTTTCTAGACCGTCTTAAACTATTTTGTTTTTGGATGGCTTATAATGTGATTAGGTGGCCAACAGATCTGGTTTCCCATTGGGTAGGTTAAGGTCACCTAAGCATTAGAATATGGATGTAACCTGCCTTTTTATGGATAAAAATGAATGAAAAAAATCCTGCCAAACTTACTGTTTTTTTATTATTATTCCCTGCCGCAACAAGGTAATAACACATTCAAAATGCGTTTATTTTAAAATTAAATCTAAATTGATTAAAAATCAAAATAGGTTTGCTAATGTAAACATTAGAAAAAATTTAATTTATTCTTTTTAAATTTATTTTTTCTCAATTTTGATGGGGTAATTTGCCTGGGCTCTTATTTTGCCATCATTATATTTATGTACTGGCAGATTTCATATTCAAGGAGTGAATCGTGATTGTCTTGCTCATCGATCACATCATTGTGGAGGTAGAAGACGTGGAGGTGGAAGGTCATTGAGTTGAACAGAGCAGTCACTGATAAATGTATTTGTTTGATGTCATACATACGTGTTGCCAGTAGAGAGACCTCGTGTGGCTCGACAATCTAGAGAAACATGAATTGACTATATATATTTTTTGTAATTACCAATAAATTAGGCTTCGTGGACAATAGATAAATTTAAATAACAATTACTATTTAATAAAATATTTATAAATATTATTAAAAAATTAAAATAATTTTATGAAAATATCAAAAGTAGTTTTCATTTAGTTAATAATAGTCGCACTAAGACAAGACTTCTTAAAGATTGATTTTTGAAAATATTTAGAAAGTAATTTTCAAGCATTACATTTTAGACTAATACTTTCAAACTATATCTGTGTGATATTATTTTGGAAGCTTTATGTATTTCGAACCAAAATTAATCATGTGCGAAAGAATTTTAGTATTTTACTACATTTTGGATGAATACTTCGAATACGTCTAATCTCTATGTGACATTTTCAAATTTCAATAATATTTTAAGTATATTTTTTTTTATAATTTGTTTATTATTTCAATGTAGTTTGATTGTTGTTTTATGTTTGTATTTTTGTTTTAGTAAAAATATATTTTTAATTATTAAATTATATTTTTAATATATAAACAAATTTAATATAGTTAATAATAATTAAATTATATTTTTAAATTCTAAGAGAATAATAAATACAAATTAATTATATTTTAATATAATAATTAGTACAAAATCAAGTAATTTAATTAGAGGATTAATAATAATCTAATTTCAATGACATAGTCAAGTTTTAGAGACTAAACTATTAAAAATTTATAATTTTATCATCTTCTTTTTTTTAAATAAAAAAAAAATAAAAATTGTTTTCTTTAACTACAATATTCTTATAATCATTTAATTTTGCAAAACAATTTAATAAGGTATAGAAAATAATATATTTTTAAAAAACAACTATAGCTATTGAAAAGACTAATAAGACTATTGTTGTGGTTGAGTAGGATTAGATTCTCCACTGTCACAATGAAGCATTACAATTAACAAAATATCTCAATTTACCAATTAGTAAAGGCCTAGTCTAACTTATAGATGAAATGACTTTTTTTCACGATGGTTAATTTTAATCAAAATCCGACAATTTTTTTTTAAAACTTGAGTTTAAATTGTTTAATATGCATAATTGGAGTGCCCCGAGGTTTTCAGGTGCTGAATCGATTTATGCATTCAAAAATGTATTTTAAAAAACAACAAATCTTGAAATTGTATTGCTGGATTTTGGTGAATTCTGGTGAAAGAAGTTTTTTGTCTATAAGTTAGACTAAGCCATTAGTAAAACCTAAATTGACTAAATTCTAAATTTTAAAACGAATTCACTATTTTTTCTTTAATTTAGCTATATTTAAACTAAGCAACGGGTACTAGATACTATATAACATTTGTTTTAATTAAATTTCAAGTAAATTTTAGCTTGTAACTTTTCAATAAGCATCAAATTATAAAACAATTATGAGTATAGTATTAAAAAAATACATTGATGTGCTTCTTTTTAACAGAAAATCATCAAATACAAAGTTCCAATTATATTTGCAAATAAATAATAAAAGTGTCTCTCGATGCCATTGCACCTGTTTTTCAAAACATTGTGATGGCATCAGGCGAGCTTTTGGGCTCTAGCGTGGCCATTGCGGGTCCAATGACCATACCCGAGATAGTCGCCAACAACCTAAATTTTAAAAATCCTCCTTTTTAACTTGAAATCCACAGTTAAAATTGCATGAAAAGGTAATGAAATGCAAGAGCAGGGATAAGGCTCTTACCTGTTGCAGACAGTTCGTAAAATGGTGTCCCAGACCTCCCACAACATCCATTGGAAAATCAAGGAAATTAGGGCACAAAATCACTTTTAGAGCTCAGTTTGGTAAAATGGTAAAAAATGAAATTACTTTTGCCTATTTATAAGTTTTGAAAGTCATTTTGTCAAATATTTTTGTAATATTTTAATATTTTCTTGATATCAGTGATGGGTGTGTTTCATGTGTAGTTATAGGTGCCTTCGATGTGGACAATGATTATTATTGACTGATTCTTGGAGCTTTAATTTATCTCTTTTTCAGACTCCATATATAAATGAAAAAGGAACCCCCCTGGAGTCATCTTTCAGCTCTTTTCTGACTCTCTAAAATTGAAATGATTACCGAGTACTTGTTGATTCAAACACGTTAAAGTAAATGAATCGACATCACCTTAGTATACGTTTACCCCTTTTTCGGGTTGAGTGACTATTTACGAAAAATGTACACCTTGGTCGACATGGTCAAGAGGTTCCCTCGGATATTGTTTTATACCTTTTCGAGTTCGAGGGACAACTTACGAAAAGGGACATGATGGAGTTTTCTTTCGTTTCTTTTTCAAACTCTCTAAACATGAAAAAGATGCCAAGTTATTCTTCCATCGAACTCATTAAAATTTTACAACGAAAGGATTGTCACCATGACGAGACCGAGCTTCTCCTTCCTAGGTCTTATAAAACATACTAGGATGGATTCATTCTAAGAATGAACTTACATGACAATAATATGATATCCCATTCAAGCTTGAGATAAAAATAATTGGGGTACTCGTTAGAAATAGCAGGGGAAAATGAAGATGAGACATCATTTGTATGGGAAACATGTCGCTCTTGAACATGACACTTTTCTGCTCTTGTGTCGAGTTTGGGATATCCTCACTTAGTCACTTGTTCTCCTGGGTTTGGGTGATCCATCTTGCCTCTCATTTGACTATTCCATAATGTCATCATGACCTTTAGTCCCATGTTGAGTCATATGCTACCACACTCGAGAGTCGTGTCGCCAATATGTTCAAGAGAAGTCCAATATGCAGTTATTTACCTATACATTGTTTGATTCGTTGCTACAGTCCTAAATATTGTTCCACTTTATTCCTTGTTTCGTGTCGATGATGAGGGATTCATCATTTCGCTCATTCGACGGGTCACTTTCATGTCGACTTCAGCTCATTATCCAGGAAGATGGCTTAGGAACTCCCTTTCAGTACCTTAGAGCTAACATGCCTTAATGGTCAGTTCTTCGCATCTGACGACAAGTATTCATCATTAGCCTTCGATTGGGTGATTCCACGAGTGTTCGACCTCAACTTCATTATCACATTCATGGATTGTACTATTGCACCTTGAGGGCCATTGTCATTAGTGGTGGTTTCTCTCATACCTTTTAATGGTCCACATCATTGGCCGGTAATCAGGTGGTTTTCTAGCATGTTCGACCTTGAAAAGTTTATTTGCATGCTGGGATTCATACATTGATCGGTCGGGATGGAGCGCAAGGCCCTGAGTCTTGTCTGTTATGGCTTAGGCTGCATGGAGTTTTATGTTATTCATGATTGTACACATGTTTCTACTATACAGATGGTTGTTACCATACTATGAGACTTAATACTTATATTGATCCTTGTTATCTGGATGGTTGCGCCCATACCATGGATCTCTTTATATAGTCTTCATCATCTAGATGGTTGTGTCCATGCCATGGATTCATGTATTAATCTCAAATATGTATATGTATATGCATGCTTGATTTACAGGTCTCCTGATAGCGTGCGTCCTCGTCCTTTCCAAAGCTCGTAAATCATTTCAGCCATCACTCCTCTTTCTGCCTTCAGGGTTTAGGGAGAATCTTTTACACAGTGTTTTGTCATGCCTCTTGCACTTCCTTGTGACATACCCTGAAGTGCCCGAAACATGATCATTATACAGTATACTCATCAATGTATACAACTCAGATCCCTCCTTTAACTTTGTCTGGAAAATATCTAGAGCTTTCCTTGAAGAAATAGCTCATGAAACCCTAAAATGAGAATCATCACCCTTATGAAGCTCAAAACCGCGATGATCACCTGTTGCACCTTGTTAAGCCAGCGATGGCATCACTCTGTTCTCTCTCATACTCACGATGGTCTCAAAAAGGAATTTTTCCCAAAGAGGATGAGAAGCTTCGTGATCTAGAAGCTTCCAGAGCAGCGAGATGGAGGTGGTTTCGCATAGATGAGGTCGAATCCTCCTAATTTGACCTCTTGGTATCATTCCAATAAGCTACCTCCTTAAGATGTGGGCCTAGTCCTATCTTTGGAGGAGGTCCAACTCCCTCTCACTACCTATAAATTTCCCCTCTACCTTTCCCAAATGGTTGATCAATGTCCATTTGCACCCTTATGCTAAGCTTGTGCTAGAGACCATTCATTAGACTTGGAGAAGGAGTGTTGGAGAGTTTCTTGGCTTGGACTTGGATTACCACTCAAGGAGATCCTTTCAACATCAAGGTTATGGTTGTAAGCTTCCCCTTTATTCTTTAAATAATAATACAATTGTTGGTTCATCTTCCCAATATATATGTTCATGTATGTATTTGTTTGGAATTCCTTGATCAACTAAATAGATTATTATTGTATTTGCTATTGGTTTTGGTATGCTTTTTTGTCTCTTGGTTGTTTGTGCAGGTACATAAGCATTGAAAGAAGCAAGAATAAGACCTTGACACAAGTAGTTCGAGGATTTCAACAAAGGGAATCAGATTAGCATCAGAGCAAGGTAGGCCTCCTCTCTTGTTCTATTTTTCAATCATAATCTAGGAAGATGTCTAGTTGATTTTCCTCTCAAGTTGCTAGACCCACTCATTGGGCTAGAGGGATCGTCTCTGTCTGTAGAGAGGATTAAGCTTGACAACACTAACACAATGGTCCCACATGTTTCTTTTGCTTTCAATAACTATCGGAAAAAGAATAAAGGTATTGGTGGGACCCGTGATTTCAGAGGGACTGTTATGTTGATCATAATGGATCTAAGTTATGAAGCTTTCCACTTTGATTTAAACTAAGGGATAAACATTGGGTCATTTTCCAATATATAAATTAAGGTCAAAATCAACACAATCTTCTTGTAGAATAGAATATACAGATTTGCAATTCAGCTTTAGGGATGTCTCGCCGAGGGAATCAGTGCATGCCAATTATTTTTATTCATAGTAGAAGTCATAAAAAAGTGTGGTTTCTTCCCTACAATATCTGGTCATTTTGTAGGGTATTTCACAAGCTCTTAGATTGGAATTTGAATCACTTGTGTGTGATTTATATATCCTCATTCTTGCACACAAGAAGAATTCAATGTATATCTTATATTTATGGGACTAATATATACATCATTAATCTCTATTTCGTTACTTGTCAATATGTTTTGTCTCTAGAAAAGTTGTAACCTAGTCAGAAAGTGGCAATTGTAATTTATGTAATCATTCTATATCTTATTTAATTGTAATATGACAACTGTAAAAAAATATCTTTCAAAATTTGTTATGATATCTATGTGTGTGTGTGTGTGTGTGTGTGTGTGTGTGTGTTTGATGAAACTATTGTAACTATATATATAGACACACCAAAATGGTGTTATTTTTTTTTAATGTGAAATAAGTCATTACTTTGTGACTATCGTAGTATATGCAAGCAATGAGAAAAATTCAGAACAATGGATTATTGGTGCAAGTGTATACAGTAAGTGACCATGTCAATATTTGGATTTCTCTTAATGTTTTGTTAGTTATAAGTTATATGGAAATATTATATGCTACATGAGTTTCCTTGACCAAGATAGAGAGCAAAAAAATTAAAAATTGATTTTGGAGCCTCCTTTGACCATGATTTGCAGTTTGAGTTGGGTTCATGGATATTTTTCCAAGACAGGGAATATATGTTTCCAATTCTCATGTATGAACAAAATATCAAAAAGGCCGAGACAACTATTTTCTCATTATTTGGACTGTTTTTAAATCCTTCCTTTTCCATGCCTTGGGTACAAGAACATATGAATATCCCATTAAAGCTTGGATGGAATTTGTTTGTAGTAGTCTAGATTTGCACAAGCATTAGGGAGTCTCTTTTTACTTGGAAGTGTAAGGTTTTTAGTTCCACCTTCACTTGTCAGCAACAAAATGATTCAAATACCAACATACTTTTGGAGGTAACTCACAATATCCTTGGTTTGGTTTATAATAAAATATAAGGGAATAATTTTGTAACTCTAGTATAGCCATTTGCAGTTCAATGCCATGTAAAAAATATATGACTTCTCTGAAAATTGTGATTGTAACATTCATTAAAGCTCATCGATTGGATTGAAATATAAGAGGCATACTATCAATGGCTACACATGGTGCCCTTTTCCTACTGATCTTTTATGAATGTGAGGTTTGGATGATTTTACTAACATGAAATGTTTCTCATTCTTATGAAAAATATTCTAAGAATGTTTTAGGTTTGCTTGCAATTAATGAGAATATTGCTAATTGAAATAATCATTGGGATACTTCAATAAATTATAGTTCTTTATATTGTGAGGTGGTTGGACATATAGATAACACAAGAATTGCACAAAAAGTTGATATTATGATGGAGACCACTCCATCAACACCTAGTGTGCAAGTTCAATGCTATATGTTGCAGATGAACTAGATGAATCTACATTACCAATTGAGGTGGTAGTCTTCACTAGTTTAGTTTATGTAATAGTTGATTTTATAGATCATTATCAACCTATGTTGTGGTGATCAAATATATGTTTGTGAATGTATGAGAAAGCCCCAAATATTTAGCTTCATCTTCAAGAAATTTGCAAACTTTATGTAGATAGCCTCATAATAGATGTTTTTCAAAGTTAATAATTTTTGTTCCAATAGATTGAAAATGAGTTAGTGATGAACAACATGGAAGGGATTTTTTTTTAAATTACACATAACCTTAAACAAGAAGGGAAGATGAGAAAAATAGACCCTCCTCAACAACCTTCAAATATTATTACCTATCACAATACAACATTTGTTGTACTATTTGAACAAATTAGAAGGGGAGAGAGAAAAAATTGATGGTAAAAAGGATGAGAAAAATAGACCCTCATCAACAACCTCCAAATATTATTACCTATCACAATACAACATTTGTTGTACTATTTGAACAAATTAGAAGGGGAGAGAGAAAAAATTGATGGTAAAAAAAACATCTTCTCAGCATGAAAGATAGTCATGTTAGTGAAATTGAGGAGGAATTCACACATAGGAGAAGAGAAACAATGATCTCACATACAATCACCCAACCATCAACTAGTTTTTTATGATATAGTAGACTAAACTTGAGTGTTGACGAGATCAAATTAAAACATGTTGAAGATAGTAGAAATGCAGTTAATGACACTACTCAATTTTATGACTCGCACCATAGGAAACCTTTAGATAGTAAATGGATTCCGTGATATAATGAGCTTAAGTTCTTTGAAGAAAAAAACTAGTTTTATTCAAAACTTCCACTATCTCAACCTCCCAAGTGCCTACCTCTAGTTGTTTCTATGGTATCTAAAGCCCACTTTCAATCTATCCTTTTGAATGAGTTACTAAACCAAAATTATTGATTAACCAATTTCTCTAATTCTAGCTCGTTGTCATGAACATAAGGCCCTACACCATCTTTTAATCTTCTTTCTGAAATAATGTGATGAAGATTGTACTACCAAGCCTCACGCTTTGCAAAATTGAATTCCTTCATCTTATTTTCTATTTTTCCAGGTCCTTCCTAGAAAATACAATGAAAGATCTGATTGATTTTTCAAGTTTAAATATGCATTCCTTATGTCTAGGCAAAAAATGTATTTGATCAACATATAGACTTTGTCTTATGAATTCCAAAGAGAAAATTCTCATTGGTAAGAACATTGAAAGGTGATAAGGTGGTATTTCAGCTCCATACAACTGAAACTTTGTGTAATCCTGAAACAAAAACCAATCCTCAACACTAGTATCCACAATTAGGTGTAGAAATTCCCTTTCTTCGGGAAAGATTCTAGGAGGGACTTCATCACTCAAAATGTTAAAGGAAAAAACATATACGAAGAGATAAATTAGAAAAATTCCTCATTTTGTTCCTTTTTCCTAATAACATATGTCCAGTCCACCATTGGTTTCAATTGTTTTGGTGGTTCCACCATACTTATATTCAAATGGGAGAACTTATATATATGTAGGTATAAGAATAGATGAACCAAGTATGACATGTATGTAAATCTCTTAGTATTTTGGAAATTCTACAATTGGAAGTTAATGGAATGAGCTAAATAATTTGGAATATCAAGAATAAGTCCAATTTGTAGCATTAAACTAAGAAATCATAAATCTCTTTCATCCTCTAGCTCAATTTTCTCCTCTTCGAGTATAAACATAATAGAAACTAAAGTATGTTGAGAAATTTCAAGGAACAAAGTTTAGGGACAATGAATTGTAGGTTGGGGAATTGAAGACTCTAAAGGTAGTATCAGTCTAAAAAAAGTTCTCTATCATATTGGGACAAGGCTTGATAGTTATAGACTAGGGTTTCATCAGTAAAATGTTGTAGCTTCTTAGCAACATGAAATTGAATGGTGTTTCAAATTAACTCAAGGGTACAGTTAAAAACGACTTCACCCTTTGCTTAAATTACACAGTGCTTCTCGGGAATGAAAGCAACTCCTAGACATGAAATAAATTCTAGAAACCATAGATAGGATAAACAATTGAATGACTCAACCCTAACTGGACAAACCGAAGAAAGTCATTTGACTCCCTATGGCTGTTTAAATCTTGTTGGTGAATAATTGAAAGGTTAAATGGACACTAGGGATCGTGTATGTCTGATTCATGGTCAATTAAGTGGGACTTTCCAAGTTTTGGATTGTCAAACTTCGGTTTCTTCATTTTTATCATTCTATAAATGTGTAGAATACTTGAAATGTATAGTAGAGATTCATGATTACCAGATGAGATCGAAGACCACAAGTAAACTCTGAAGGTTGATGTAATATCAGGATGTTTGGTTCAATTCTTTTCTCACAAATAGACATACAACTGGTAAATGAACAAAACTCCTTCTTTTTGAAAAGAACATTTTAGCGGGATAAAAACCACAAACCATTGTGCAGGGGTCATTTTAGTTATTTTCAATAAGTAGAAGGAGGATCCTTAATGTGATCTCAAATGTTGATCTCCCTACAATTGTTTCCCAAACCATGCTACATAGGGCCTCCTACCCCTTTAACCATCGGTAATGCAAAGTTCTCTCCTTCCCTCTAATGAAAGTAGATATGTGCACATCATAGGATAACGTTATAAGTTGCATATCCTTTAGTATTTGAATATTTGGGTGGTTGACCCACTTTAATATAGTTTTAATATTAAAAAGCATCACCTGCAAATTAGTCCACAATATACATAATATGTGGAATAATGATGCATACATTTCACATGACTATAAGAGCTTAGTTCCTATTCCTTATTTTGTCTCTTTCGTTTTCTTTTTTTCTTTTTGAAAATCATTTTTTCATTTTTAATTTTTAATTTTTTTGTATTTTATGAAAAAGGTAGAATTTTAAAATAAATGTGAAAAGGATATATAAGATACAACAAAGCCAATGAGAAATTGAGTGAGGGTTTGAATGAATCCCTTCCCTACACATTCCCTAAAAAACAAAGGATTCTTTTATTGATGGATGGATGGGTGCGATGGAAGGATAGATAGATTGAGAAGCCTCACCTATTTGCTATTAGTGGACGGGTCACTGAAGAAAGATAGTGCCCTACATTCCCTCACAAAGAATTGATTGATTGATCCATTGGGTGATTGTGTTTTTTGTTAGTGGAAGAGATGTTGAAGAAAGACATTTCCTTACATTCCCTCACAAATAATTGAGCAATTAATCCATTGAGCGATTGAGTGAGGGTTTGAATAAAGCCCTTATTTACACATTCCCTCACAAAAAATGCACGATATTGAAAGAGGGATTGAAGGATTTCTTTATTGATAGATGGATGGGTGCGATGGAAGGATTGAGTGAGGTTTTTTTAAATATACATTATACATTATATATATATATATATATATATATATAGATATATATATATATATATAGACATAGGAAGAGAATCATGTTGAGCCTACATATCAAATTTGACTAGGTCATTCAACTTAGCCATAGCTTAATATTACAATAGATGATGGAGTTAGCTATAATAAATGCCTATCAAAGTGCATTAATGACACAATATGAATAACTATAGGGTTGTGGCCCCATGTGAATATTACACAATTCTCAACACTACCCCTTAAGTTGAACATGAAGACTCCATTGCTTTAGGTGACTTGAGTACCTATTGTGCCACTATACTGAAATTGTTGAAAAAACCACAGGTTCCTAATTCCATTTAACAAGTCTCGATACCATCCCATACTGTCAATGCATGCATCTATTATAATCATTTCAAATTTCAGTGTGTACAAGCACAAACTAAAAAAGTTTCAATGTTGGCCCCATTCACAAGTCACTATGTGTGGAGTCAACAAATTAGAGCATCATTTCCATTATTTATTGGTAAATGTTAAGCAGTCGATTGACATTTAGTCGGGTTAGGCATGCAATTGGTAAATAGTAATAAATAATTTCATCTCCTTGACATTTATGTTATGATTTTGTTGTTTGACTATCAAATTCTTTATGTGAGTCGTATTTGGGTCTCAAAACCTTCCCATACTGTCAATGAACGTATCTACCATAACCATGTTGAATTTTAGTGTGTATGAGTGCAAATTGAAAAAAATAATAATGTTGGCCCCATTCGTAGAGGGTCACACCACAAAATAAAGGTACTTCTACAACCCTATGGAAATTGATTCCATAAAGTTTGCAAACAATAGAGAGAATGTAAAACAATAAAGCATACAATCAACTTATTAAACTTTAATATTTGAAAAATATATGAAAATACCTCTCTCTCCTTGTTCACAGTGAAGCACAATGTTGAAATCTCAGTGACCCTGCTTTATTGTTGAGTTCTTTCTACGAGTCGTATTTGAGTCTCAAAACCCTCCCGCATTGTCAATGCATGCATCTACTATATCCATGTCAAACAATGTGTATGAGCACAAATTGAAAAAAAATCAACATTGGCCCCATTCATAGGAGTCACTATGTGTTGGGTCAATTAATTAGACCATCACTTCGACCACTAATTATTATCAAATTTTAAGCAATGAATTGGTCCTTAACCAGTGTAGGGTGATAATTAGTATTAATAAGCTTGATATAGGTGCAAATAATTGGTTCCTAGCCATCACTTTTGCACTCATGGGGACTGATATACTTTGAGATTGGAAGCAGGAGTGTAAGAGAGATATAATAGATTATGTCATGTATTGGCTATGACAAAGAGCTTGAGATTGGTGCAATAATGAGCTTCTCTTAGTTTCAAGAATAATATAATATTCTCTAGTGAACAAGTCCAACCATGTGAAGGTGGAAGTGCATATGAGCCCTTCGCCACCAGCTCACATCACTCTCAATATTCCCTATACCCAATTTATATACTATAAACTATTTGAAAGAAACATAGTAAGAATCAAGCATATATATTACTAAGAAAACAAAAAATTAATTTAAATGAAAGAGAACAAAATAATTGAAAACATATAAACGCATACCTCATGCATTTCAACATTTTGATCTCATCAATCTTCTTCTTCATCCAACTCAACATTTATGTCATCTAGTTCAAATATGACGTTGAATCAATCAACCATTTCAGCATAATTATCAATGTCATCATTTCCAATAATCATAGCATCATGACGAACATCATCTCCTACATTTGGCTCAAATTCTTCAAGTTCTTCATTTGGCAGTACATCATATATATCATCTTCATCGAGAACATTGTCTAGTCGAACATCTCCTTCAACTTATTCAACATCTTTTGATTTGACACATGATCAACTAACTATTGCTCTACATCATCATCCTCTTCAACATTATCATCTTCTTCCGCTACATTATACTCTACTGACCTTCATCTTGGATCATATCTAAAAACATATGACCAAACCTATCTAACTAGAACCTCTAAGTAAAAGACCTGTTTGAATTGACATGGAAGAACATAGCGATCCAATTCTTAGCTCAAATGACCTTGTATTAACCATGGTAAATCCATTATCATGTTGAATAACAATTCTATTAGGATTATGTTCATTCATAACCTATAACATTTCAAGTCATACAAAACCAATTTGAATGAATCACAATCACACTCAAGTATGTCATCCAAATACCTATAGTATTGATTTTCAAAGACTCGTGGATGTGTGTCTCTTCTAGAGGAAACATTAGTGACCTAGAAGACTGCAGTTATCCCACAATAAAAAAATTCCTCTTTTCATCCAACTTTTTGATGCGAAATTTATGAACATTGTACCACATAGCCTTGTGGTGTTTCAAATGCAATACACCTAACACATAAAAAAGGCAATGTCAATTAATAAACATATTCATATAACTTGTAAAATGTCTAGAAAAAAACACACCTGCATTCACATTAATAACATATTTATAAAATTACTTAATAAAATATTGTAGGGTAAATGCATGCTTGCTTGTTTACCTTTCAAATCATTTGCTAAATCAATTTCCCTCTGTGTAAGATTGGCATCTTGGGCATGGTGAGATTCTCTAACCAATGTTGACACCCCTCCCCCATGATAATGTACAATAACATTGTTGACATAATTCAATCCATGGCTTCATCCAATCAAGATTGTTCGCAATGTATAAATGTAGTGCATCCCACTCTCGAGAAACTATATTAGAAAATAATAATTCACCAATAAATAATACTAGTTAGTAAGGTCAACATTAATAATTGATGAAAGAATAAAAAATATATAAGTATGATATACACAAAAATGAAAAGTTGTATATATATGTATATATATATATATATATCCACATTAAATATTGAATTACTCTCACTTTCGTCGTTCTACCTTTCCCAAATAGGTTCTCCCCTTCAATTTTTTTAATGGAGTTCACATCCCACATGCAATCCAAACACATATTTGCTGCTAATATAGGGAGATATTGGTTAATATACACCACAAATTGATATGCCATATATCTCTCCACCATAGAACCCTTGGGACATGCTCTTTGTCTAACTAAAGCCTTCAATTATTTCAGGTGCCTCTCCACCATCCATATTGACCTTGTGTGTACAGGGCCTACACAATTCAATCTCCTAAACTTGGTGTATGAGGTAGTGTTCATGTGCATTGAAAAATGTTAGAAGTAGATACTTTTTCATTTCAAACATTAGTCGAGGAATTTCACTCTTTCAATGCTTTATATCGTCATTACGTATTTCTTTCAATGACAATCATCTACAGATGATGCAAGTAAATAACATGTTTCAACAAAACGTAATGATATTACTTTACAAGTAAAACATGTGCCATTAAGTTGAACAACTAATTGAAAAAATAGTTGGTATATAAATCGCTACTTACCTCATGTATTTTCCAAGAACTTTTATAACTTGTTTACGATGTTGTCAAAGTCACCTATGAGACATTGAGGTAGAACATACTATAAAAATAGAAATGAATAATTATTTGTTAAGGAAGCTATGCCAAATGAAGGTAAGGTTTAAACATTATTTTGGTGTATATATTGAAGGTATGTTCAATAAAAAATGGATCATTATTTGTTTAATAATTATTTGGTAAAAGCACATGATTGGCATACCTTCATTAGGGTAATATATACAAAAATAATTACCTTAATGAAGGTATGCCAATCATGTGTTTTAACCCCACCAAATTCATCTTTCTTTGTTAAGATATTATTTATGTCTCAAGAAAATCTTGTGGGAAATTTAATTCTTCGAATGACCTCTTTTATATCATTGTTTTGATTCTTTTTTAATAAAAGTGGAAGGTTGTTTCAGTATCCATCACTATTTGATTGTATATGTTTCATTGCATGATTCGCTTCCACAATGTCATTACACATTTTGAGGATTTTTTTATTTATCCCTCCTACCATCTATGATCCGCCATAAAGTTTATGTCACATTCTTACCAATATGCATTGTATCAAAAAAATAGGCTTCTTAGGTTCTCATAGTAGGGAAACCTCATGAATTGAGCGGGATAACTTTTCATTCCTCGTGGAATCCCATCATGTCTTTCACAATGATTTCTATTATATTCCAACTTCCATAGATGAGATGCCATTCTTCGTGGTTTTAATCCAACCTCTTCTTTCCCATTGAAAAGAGGATTTTCAAGTAACACGATGCCTATGGATTTTAGAGAGGAAGTGCCTATACTTATCGAAAACCTCCTTTCCTAAACTTGTTAAATGAAGAGATTTCATCTTAGGATCACAAACTTGACATGCAAATTTACCCTTTGTTTGAAGCCTTGCAAAAGGTGGATTAATCTCAATTGTAAACTAAGGGATTAATTTAAAAACATGCATGATATGATCTAATTGAAATAATTATATACTATTAAAGTGCAATGGAACATTACATACCACAAAAATGTGTTAGTCCTAGGGCATCATGAATTTTCCATACAAGTATTCCATGGAATTGAAATTGCCTCTACCTTATTGGTTTACAAATGTCATACATAGTGATGCTAACCCATAACTTTATTAACTCATCAATAAGAGGCTCGATATATACATTCATATCTTTAACTTGGTACTTACCTAATTGTTTGAAATTACACAT
The DNA here is from genome assembly GCA_031772625.1 of Pinus tabuliformis. Taxonomy (NCBI): domain Eukaryota; kingdom Viridiplantae; phylum Streptophyta; class Pinopsida; order Pinales; family Pinaceae; genus Pinus; species Pinus tabuliformis. The sequence goes on from CM062820.1 coordinate 487,085,276, forward strand.
AATTACTACTATGATATGTACATATAAGTAAATAAATAAATATAACATATTATGCAAAAAACAAGACAAATGAAAATGTTACAATATTTGAAAAATTAATGTAAACAAATACTTGGAACAATAATTGTCAACATAATGCACTCCCTCTTTATTGACATCCAAGGAGAAAGGTTTTTGTTGATAACAAAAATTTTCCACACTAAGTAAATAGACCTCAACTCTGCAAATGGATTAACACTGTCAGCTACCAATGAAAGCCTAACATTACAAGGTTCATCTTTAAAATGTAGCCATTTTTCCTCAATTTCCCTAAGTGAAAAACCATCCACAAGAATTCGAAGAAATCCATCTCCACTTCTCTTTCATGCATGGTAATTCATAAACTTTGTTATTCTTTCACACTTGAACAATCGATGCAAATGTGGAATTATGGGAATATGACGAAGAACTTTTTGAGGCACTCTTTTTTTTAGTTGATTGTTTCAATATCTACTACTCTGACATTGCGAGAAATTTGTTTTTGATGCATGTTGTCCATAATATATAATAAGATCATTAGGACATTCATCTATAGCTTGATACTTATTCCAATTTCTTTCATAATGGCATATAAATCTCAGTCTATGCGAGGTAACTTATTTTACGATGGTAACATAAATTCACCTAACAATCTATTACAACATATAAAAATAACTAGTTAGTGTAAAGAATATTAACATCTTGAACTATGTTAATATCGTCAACTTCTTCCATAGGATCATTATCTTGATATTCAATATTTTCTCTGTGCTCCTCAACTTGTAGAACATCATTCCTAGTACTACTACTTGCCGCATTCCTATCATAGTACCTAGGGGGGCACCTTGACTTTATGATAATTAGAAACAATCATGTGAAATTACTCTACAAAAAAAATATTATAAAAATACATTTTTTTACAAATGATTAATATAAAGAAAATATATATAATGATTTATAAATATCTTACCACCAGACGATATTCATTGTGCCCATTCTTCCTACAATGTTTATGAGTTGTAGCATATGAAATTCTTTGCGGACGTGCACACCTGCAAGGAGTGCAAGGGAAATAACATTTCCCATAATTGACCCTTGGTCAATTATATGTTTCCCATCTAATTTTTTTTTACATTCTTCCTAGCGATAAAAAATTATTTGATGATTATGTAATAAAACTAAGTGGTCATGTAACTAGATCTAATATTATATTTTGTAATACAATTGATTTATACAAAACAAAATATGTTTTCCCTATGCTATATATATATATATATATATATATATATATATATATATATATATATATATATATATATATATATATATATAGTTTTTTTTATCACAAAAAAAGACCTTATAAGCTTTTAGATTTAGATTTATTGTAATTATAACAAATATTTCACAACATTTCTTACATGCGAGATATTTATATTTTTGGTGATCATTGGAATTATGACATTTGTTGACTAGTCTAATTCAAATATGGAAATTCAAATAAACAGTCACATAAGTTCATATTATTTGCGTCAGAATATAGATGCCATATAGATAAATTATGGGAATATTGACGCTTTATTCATCGTCCGTAGGAATACTAACAAACACGAGAACTTTACAAAAAGAAATGAAAGAAATGACATTTTTCTTGTAATTTGTGACAATATGGTGCATACCATCGAACTATGTCGTCGAAATTTTTTATTATATGTAATAGTGCTAGGGAATCAACATGCTTTAATAGATATTTTCAATATACCTCCATCAAAGGCCACCTTCACTAGGTTTTGGAACCATGTTGGTTGTGGAGTATATGGCATTTGAGTGGGAGTGTATGTCACTATATTTCCCACATTTAACAATAAGGGAATATTTTGAGTTGGTATCGATAAAACCACTCATCTTTGTATCTCATATACAACCAACCTTCTTATTATTCAAGTTCAATATCCACACAAGAAACCCTATATTCAAGGTAGGTATCCACACTCAATTAATTTAAGCCATTGCCACTCCTAAATTTATTGCATGTGTATCATAAACCCACTTTTCAATTGTATTTAACCATTATCAAGGTTTTAAATTTAGGCATCCATAAACCCACTTTAAGGCCATATTTGGGTTGGGTATGTATAAATCCACTATCTTTTTTATTTCATCTAACCCTATATTGAGTTAGGTCTTTATAAACCCACTCTCCCCTCTATGTTTCAACATTGTCCATGACCCTTTCCTCAACTTGAATGATGTTCACATAATGGTGTAATATTCACATATGACCATGTTTGACCTCAATGTCTAACCATTCTTGTCATGTGTAGAGTGTTTCTAAGATTTGGATTAATGTTAACTTAGTCAATATTCATTTTTGATATGCCTAGTTGGTTAATAAGACTAACCTAATTGTTATGTGCACCGATAACCCTCCTAAGAAGGGTGCCCTACCTCTTGAGTTGTGTGTGTGTGTGTGTGCGCACACACACACACATCTTATCTTCAAAATCATCTTTAATATTCAAGTGATTCATTCATTAGCATAAGCCTAAGAGCACATTCTCTAATTTTCACTCTCCTTAGTTGCTTTAGTGCTTTGTTCATGGTTTGATTCTCTAATTGAAACACTTATTTATTTTTCACTACAGTTTATCCCAATACTTTATTTCTAAACTATGGTAATTACTTGTGAATATATATTATAGTTCTTTTATCTTCATCAAGCAATCACACTTCAGAAATTTAACTAATAACCAACAAAATAAAGTACATATCACAATGTGTGTGAGAAAGATATATGTGAGTGATAAGTATGTATATATAATGGAAAATTTCAAGTGTATTTTATACCCAAGGTACCCAAGAGACGGACTAGCAAATCCATGAAGGAAAGTGGTCAAAGGCTTTGGTTCAGAGGCACTATGCAAGGAAATTGTATGGATGCTGAAAGAAGAGGGTTTTGTTACTCTCGTTTACTGTTTAGATCAGTATATCAGTATTTTGGAGACCAAAAGTTCTTTTAGTGGGAAGGCGTGATCGAAAATGGATCTTGGATAGACTTCTAAGTCTAAAGTGTTCCTCACATAGGAAAATGAAAGTCAAAGGCTTCTCCTAGAAATAGTCCCATTGCATAGATCTTTTCATTCTGAATCTGATGCAATTTGAATGGACTAAAACGAACTTCGGATGATGAAGTTATCGCAAAAGGAAGATTGTATTTATCCTTTGAAAAAGGAGGCATTTCTTCTAAATGTTAGGATATTCCGACACATAGGAAATAGTTAAGTATAACTTGGTCTAGTATAGAGTTAGGTAAAGTGTGTTTCTTTACTATGTACATTTTGTAACTTACAATCCGACGGTCACGATATGTAGTGATCCGACGGTTCATTCTCTCCTCGATATTACCGACACTTGATCTGTGGCTTAAGACCCAATTGGTCCATGATCCCTATTTAAAGAGCATGGAGGGTCATTTGTAGGTTAACTGTTCATGAGAGAAGCTTATGTAAAATTTCATTCTTTTATTAATAAATTGCCTAAAGTGGCCGCGTTGGCTCAGGCCGTGGACTGTTTCTCTCTTTGAGGGTTTTAACCACGTCAAAAATATTGGTGTATTGATCTGTGATCTGTTTGTGAGCGGTGTCCTTTGGTGTTCTGTCTGAGGAACTTACCCTGTAAATTCCTACATGGTATCAGAGCTATTTGAGGGCCGCGTCCGTTGGTGATCCAAATCTGAAGCCGATAGAACTGCATCCGACTGTCGTTTCCTAGATCTACTATTTCTGACTACTTTCGGGCCAAGAGGACTGCTCTATTGTGTTAGGAGCATCTGTTCCAGTGAGGAACCCCTTTCGTTTCACGCGAAAAGGTTTCCGGTAGCCCTAGCTACGTCATTTTTAAGATCTGGAGGTATACAGTGTTTATTTGCAGTTTACAGTTATTTTCTCTCTGTTTATTTCGGTTTATTTAGCTTTTTTTTTAATTACCAGATCTATACCTTTCATTTCTGTGTATGCTCTTTGCCCCGCGACTCTGTGCGATCTGGGCAAATCAGAAACAGAAAGGAAGGATTTTCTCATGCATATGCTCTTTTCCACTGCGCCTTAGTGTGATCTCAAAAAATCAGAAACATTGAGGAAAATATTTAGTTTCCGGCTAAAGCTAACTTGGAGCCATAAGGTTCGTTTTTTTGTATGTCCGTGTTGGGTTTTGTGTTTTTTGTTTTGTAGGGAAAAAGAGCTTTCTCAAAGTAAGCACGCAGCCCAAAGCTTCAGCGACTAAAAAAAAAAAAAAAAAAAAAACCCTTCCTCTTTTCCAAAAATTACTAAACTTTTAGTTTAGCTCACTTGGTCCAAAGCTACTTTATGAGAGTAGAGGTCTTGAGTTCAAGTCTTCTTTTTGTTGAGCTAATTAGATTAAGTTTGGAAAGGGGGCTGATTTTTTTAACATTATCATTCATTTCCGCACATTCCCGCACTTCGTCGGCATCTTCATCAAATTTTCTTCAAAAAGCCATAACTTCTTCATCCGAAAGCCGTTTTCAGAGCCGTTTTTTTTTAACCAGCCTAATTTTTCGAGATCTTTCCATTGGAACACTTAGTTTCAGCATCTATAGCTTCAGTTTCTATTAAAATGGAAAGTCCATGCCAAGTTATTCTTGACAACACCAACTACTTCCAATGGTGGTCCTACATTGTGGATTTACTTAGAAGTAAAGGTCTCTACAGAATAGCCTCAGGCCAAGAAACCAAACCGAAAGATGAAGATAAGGCAGCTAAATGGGAAAATAGGCAAGATCAAGCACGAGGGTTGATAGGGATGTCTATTTCTCCAGATCTTAGATTCCATATTGCAGAACTTGATACTCCTGAGGAAGCAATGAAACAGATCACTAAAGTTTTTGGAATTAAAAATGAACTTAAAGCCCATCAACTCGAAAATGAGTTGCTTACATTGGACCCCAATAATTTTTCTTGCATTGAAGATTTTTTGTCCAAGTTCAAAACCCTTAGACTTCTCTTGGAAGGTGTTAAGGTTGAGAAAGAAGATAGTAACCTTATCTATTCCATTCTTACTAAGTTGGGACCAGCCTATTCTGTGTTTGTTTCCACCTTCCATTCTACAAGAGAAGCCTTCATTTCTCAAGGACAAGCCTACAAGTCCCCTTCCTTTGATTCCTTTTGTGATTCTTTAATAAGAGAACAAGAAAAAATCTTACACCTTGGTCTTCTTAATCTTGGAAACTCTTCTAAGAAAGCGTTAGCCGCCCAACAGCAACCAAATTCAAAGAATCCTAAGAAGTTGTATCCTAAAAGGAATGGTCCTAAACCAAACAAGGGTCCTAAGCAATTTCAGCCTCAAAATGAAAAATCATTTCAACAAAATGATAAGACAAATAAAAACAAAGGGAAGAAGACTGATAGACATTGTAACTTTTGTAATCGAGATGGCCACTTAGAATCCAAATGCTTTAAGAAGATGGAAGCCTTGGAAGCAGCAATGAAGAAGCATAACATCCATTTAGAGCACTCTTCAACTTCAACTTCATCTTCAGGAATAGCACTGTCTGCATGTGGTTGTGAAGCATCTCGGTCTGGCTATGCACTAAATGTATCTTCTTCTTCTCATTCTCATGAGTGGCTCATTGATTCTGGAGCTTCTTATCACATGGCCAAAAACAAAGCCATGAAATGATTGTAACACCAAAAATATATATGTTGGTGATGACAGATCTCTTAGTGTTGTAGGGACTGGAACTGTTCATATAGACAATGGTCAATTTAATGATGTATTAAGTGTTCCAACCTTATCCTTCAACCTTCTATCTGTATATCAGATAACTCATTCAAGTGAAGGTAAAATCGTTGAATTTTCATCTCACGATGTTGTAATTAAGGACCTAAGAGATCCTAGACAGATTTTAGCTACTGGCATTGTTGATGATTCTACAAGGTTGTATAAGTTTCACAACTTTGGGTCATCAAATCTTCCCTCGGTATTTGTTGCTCATAACGATGAAGTGAGCAAACTTTGGCATGAGCGATTTGGTCACTTAAACTATCGCTCCCTTCAGAATCTATGTAAAGAAAATATGGTGACAGGTCTTCCAATGGTATCTTGCAGAGATGGTGTTTGTTCTGGATGTGTACTCGGAAAACATCATTGGGATAGTTTTGAAAAACGTGCCTCTTGGCACGCCTCAGCCCCTTTACAGCTTGTGCATAGTGATTTATGTGGTCCACTTCCAGTTGTTTCATTCTCTGGCTACAAGTATTTCTTAACTTTCATTGATGATTTCTCCAGACGCACTTGGGTATACTTCTTAAAACTCAAGAGTGAAGTATTTAACATGTTCTTGGCCTTTAAGGCCTTTGTTGAAAAACAATCTGGACATCGAATTCTTAAGCTAAGATCTGATAATGGCGGAGAATATGTTAACAACAAATTCATCAACTTTTGCACTGAGAATGGAATTCAAATGCAACATACTGTTCCATATACTCCACAACAAAATGGTGTAGCTGAAAGGAAGAATCGCACCTTAAAGGAAATGGCTAATTTTATGCTTCAATCTAAAGGACTTGGTCTTAATTTTTGGGCAGAAGCAATTAACTGTGCAAATTACATAATAAATCGCACTCCTACTAAGGTTTTAAAGAATATCACTCCAGAAGAAGCATGGAGCTCAATTAAACCAGATGTAAGTCACTTTCGTGTTTTTGGAAGTGAAGCATGGGCCCATAGTCCAGATGAGAAACATAAAGCTTTAGAACCTAAGAGTGAAAAATCTATTTTTGTTGGATATTCTGAAGATGTCAAAGGATATAGACTTATTCCACTTAAGTCCAAAAATGTTATCATTAGAAGAGATGTAAAGTTTACTGAAAATATATCGACCTACGAGCCTAGTTCAGCAGATGTGCCACCTCTCCCTATCTCTTCTACTTTTGAAAATATTTCCTCTTCAGATGATGAAAGTGAGGATGACAATCCTCCCCCACCTTCTCAAGATCCTCCTTCAGCTCCTCAGCTTCCAAAATGGGTCCGTGCTACTCAGGATGCAGCAGGTGATCTTGCCGGTGATCCTACAGATCAGCGACGTACACATTCTCAGTTTGATAGAGCCTCTTCTTTACTGGCTCAAGCTTCAGTGAATTATGATCCTGACACCTTTGCAGAAGCTTCAGGCCATCCAGATTGGGAAGCAGCTATGAATGAAGAATATCATTCATTATTGACAAATGATACATGGGATCTTGTTCCTCTACCAAAGGGACGAAAACTTGTTAGATGCAAATGGGTTTACAGAACCAAGTATGGACCAGATGGGAAAGTTGATAAAAATAAAGCTCGTCTTGTTGCTAAGGGTTTTTCACAAGTTGAAGCCACTGACTACACTAAAACCTTCTCCCCTGTTGCCAAAATGAACTATATCCGCCTTGTTCTTTCCCTTGCTGCTTCTTTCAAATGGGAAGTCCATCAGATGGATGTTAAATCTGCCTTCTTGCATGGGGACTTGCATGAAGAAATCTATATGGAACAACCTATTAGCTTTATACAAATAGACTCCAGCCTTGTATGTCGGCTTAAGAAATCCCTTTATGGTCTCAAGAAAGCTCCTCGAGCTTGGTATGCCAAAATGGATAACTTTCTTTTAGAAACTGGCTTTTCTAAGTGTCATTCTCATAATACTGTCTACACCAAGAAAGTGGGCAAGTCTCTTATCATTCTTGTTCTTTATGTTGATGATCTTATCCTGACTGGTAGTGATCCCAACCTTATAAACCATGTGAAGTCCAGCCTTAAAAGGAAGTTTGAAATGACAGACTTTGGACACTTACATTATTTTCTTGGTCTTCAAGTCTTGCAATCCAAGGAAGGTATTTCCCTTTCCCAGTCCAAGTATGCCTGTGATATTCTACGCCATTTTCACATGGAAGACTGTAAGCCAGCCCCTTCTCCCTTTCAATCTGGAGTCAAACTTTCAGTCACTTGTACTTCTCCTGAAGTTGATGCTACCTTATACCGTCAAATTGTAGGAAAACTTTTGTATCTAACCCATACTCGTCCTGACCTTTCCTTTGTCGTTGGCCTTGTTGCTCGGTTTATGCAAAACCCACATGAAAGTCATTGGAAAGCAGCTAAAAGAATACTTCGTTATGTTCGAGGTACAGTTCAATTTGGGATTCATTACAGTGCCAAAGCATCTCCTCTATTGGTTGGTTTCACTGATTCTGATTGGGCTGGTGACCCTGATGATCGGAAGTCTACTGCAGGTTATGTGTTCACTCTTGGTTCAGGACCTATTACATGGGCTTGCAGGAAACAAGGTGCCATTTCTCTTTCTTTAGCAGAAGCAGAGTATCGTGGTGCCGTAGAAGCTAGTAAGGAAGCCTTGTGGCTTCGTCAGAACCTGTCATAGTTTGGCTTTCAGCAGCAACATCCGACTACACTTTGGTGTGATAATCAAAGTGCCATTCAACTATGCAAAGATCCAGTCCAACATCAGCGCAGCAAACACATTGAACTGCACATGCACTTCATCAGAAAGCTCATTCATGACCATGTTCTTGAAGTGCAATATTGTTCAACAGATGATCAAGTTGCAGACATCTTTACAAAGGCTCTCACAGAGGCGAAGTTTACTAAACTTCGATTTATGGTTGGAGTTCAGGAAGTTGTCACTAAGGGGGGATAGGCTCTAGTGCCTTCTTCCTTCTCCTATTGTGTCATATTTGTAAATCCTTCAATCCTATCCCAAGTTGTTCTTAAGGGGGGATGTTAGGATATTCCAACACATAGGAAATAGTTAAGTATAACTTGGTCTAGTATAAAGTTAGGTAAAGTGTGTTTCTTTACTATGTACATTTTGTAACTTACAATCCGACGGTCACAATATGTAGTGATCTGACGGTTCATTCTCTCCTCGATATTACCGACACTTGATCCGTGGCTTAACACCTGATTGGTCCATGATCCCTATTTAAAGAGCATGGAGGGTCATTTGTAGGTTAACTGTTCATGAGAGAAGCTTATGTAAAATTTTATTCTTTTATTAATAATTTTCCTGAAGTGGCCGCGTTGGCTCAGGCCGTGGACTGTTTCCCTCTTTGAGGGTTTTAACCACGTCAAAAATACTGGTGTATTGATCTGTGATCTATTTGTGAGCGGTGTACTTTGGTGTTCTGTCTGAGGAACTTACCCTATAAATTCCTACACTAAAAATGGCATAAAAGGCCCTATATGGGAAATGGCATTGCAAAAGGTTCAAAGGGAAAACTTAAGGCCAAGGCAGAAGGGACCCCCGATCAGCGATCCCCAACATATTGCAATCGAAGGCAGGTTGTATGCGATATCGGGACCCCAGACTATGCGACATTGCGATTGCCGATTATCGGATCGGTGGATCGGCGTCGGTGTAGTCCATAGCCAAATAAAGAACCCCCGGCTATTACAAATGCGATATGCGATAAAAATATGGGTCGATGTGCGATCACACGACAGCCGTCAGATCGAGAAAAGAGATCAACGGTCCAGATTTAATCCCCGATACAAACGGCTGTTGCACCAGTGATATGCGATATCGACCGTCTGATCAAGGAGCAAATCAATGGTCCAGATTTAGTCGGAGATCGTCGATCAGCGATCACCAGGGCCAATGCGATTGCGATAGTGATATGCCGATAAGGGCCGGACCCGATGGGTTTATAGACCCAATTCCATAAGTTTTGAAATCCGGGAATTCAGGATTTCTGTGTATTCCCGTGTAGTTGGGTTTTGGCCATGCGATGATGCAATTGAGATATGTCGATGGAAGGCAGACCTGATAGGGTTTATAGGGGTGATTTCATAGACTTTGAAGTCCGGGTTTTTGCGCCCAATAGTGTTTTCTTGTGTAATTCCATTACGAGCCAGAAATGTGTGATTTCATGGATTTCGTTTGGAAAGAGGTCGCCAGTTCATTTTCCATTGGAAACAGCCATCATTCCTTGTGCCATGCTGCAGGTGGGCTTTTCTGTAATAGGGATGCGTTTTGAAGCACGAGGAGGTAGAGCCGGGAAAAAGAATGATTCCTCATGGTCGAAGGGACAAAGGAATGGCTGTGGAAGCCGCAGAGCCGAAAGGCTGCCTCACAAAAGCTAGAGAGCACGATTGAGAGAGCCAAGAGCAAAGAGTTTTGGAGTCACTTAGAGGTCGAGTGAACTAGAGAGCTCAATTGACAATAGGGAGTCATTGCTGAAGGTCGTTGGAAGGTTGTTGAGAGTCGCTTGGAGGTCAAGTGAACAACAGAGGCATGCGGAGGCTGAGAGAAGCTTGTAAGAGCCAAGAGCTAGAGCAAGAACCAGAGCTAGAGCCAGAGCCGAAGAGCTAGAGCGAGAGCGAGAGCCAAGAGAATAGCAAATAGACCAGATGATCCAGCTATTTCTAGTGTTTAGAGTGTGCTAAAGATAGAAGAAGGCATTTCAGAGACAATTATAGAATTATGAGGGAGTTGGTGCAAGCTAGAGCGAGATAGCTCAGAGCGCTGATTGAAGGAGTCTAGTCCAGAAGCCTAGATCTGTCTGCAGAAGTATGGACAGCCAGTGGGATAAGATGGTATTCTAAACCCATTGTTTCTGTGTAATCCAATGGAGTTGAGCGTGGAGCTTGTAAAACAACTTATGCCATAATCCCAGAGAGCCTAGTCGAGTTGACTAGAGCTCAAGGAGACATAGCCCAAGAGTTTTGGGTGAACTCCATATTAATATTGTTGTTATGTGTGTTTTCTTATTTGTTGCACTGTTATATGTTTTTATATCAGTTTAAGCAAATAAACTTAAAGCACATAAATAGTTTAAAAAACAAACACAAGCATACACCTATTTTCAAGCACTTTTTAATTTCGCAATTGGTCAATCATAATGTCTTGGGAATATTTAAGCTTTGGAAGTGGGAGAGGTTCTTGTAAGCTGACAAGAAGCCTTTAGTGCCCCATTTTCAGATCACACATCAGCATTGTGATTTAACGTAAATGATACACTCATCACTTATGTGTGAGTTTGTTGCTTATGTTTCGTTTTTCCTTGGGAATCTCGCAAACACTTTCCCTTGACTTGAGGATGGTACCTACTGTAAAATGGGTGACGTAGATTGGTACATTTGATCCTAAGGGAATTAGACCAAGGACTTCCATAGTGCACTAGAATACTAACAATATCTCCGAAATAGTGTCAACAATTGATTGGGATAATCCTTGAAGTTCTCAACATCACTTATGCATGTGTGAGTGTGTCACATATATAGGTGTACAAGTGTGATGCTTATTTATAGGTGTGTCATTTATGTGTGACTTTATTTCTTATGTGAGTTTGCAGTTTAAGGGTGAGTGATCTCTTATTTATGTGAGCCTTTTCTTATATACATGAGTTCATCACTTATGTTTTACTTATATATGGGGGTTAGGGGAATCAATAACTATGTGAGTTATGTGCTTGGATTAGATATAATGACCCTTTAGATTTGGTATTGGTTTCTTCTTCGAGGATTCATGATGGTGCACACCTACAAAAATAACATGTACACTACTCATAGTGTACAACTTAATGTAAACAAAATTAACAACTTTTCATTCAAGAAATCAAATATTGTCCTATTTCACATAATTATGCTAAAATGATTAAAAAATGTTATATTTGTTAAAATTTGAAAAATAACTTAATTTTTATTTTTCAATGTGATACCTTATCACTTTAAGTCCATTACCAAATTCTTGCACTTTTAATTTTCCATACTAAAAATTCAATACTTAGTATTAAATATAAGTGCCCACGATCAGGGTGCAAGTTGACAGTAGGGCATCTTCAAGATTTGTGCCATGGACATCGCCTCGATAAGAAAGGACGTCGGGCAACCATGTTATGGCCCTCACACACTTTCTCTCGACTGCAAGGTGGCACCGCACATGTAGGTTATTAATGGTGATTGGAGTGGACGAAGGGATATCTCCTTGTTGGGGTTTTATTTTATTCGCTTTGGACGTTTAGGAGGTATTACTATTGGAATGGTTACAGGTTTTCTGGAAAGCTTGGGGATGAATGCGAAGGAGCTTCACAAGGTCCGCCACCCTAGTGTTGATGGTTTCATCCTCCTCCCTGTGGTCGATGACAACAAGTGTATTTTTCCTGTGTGGTTCTCTTATACTCTTTCCTTTGCAATTCAAGTTCATATGATATTACATTGCAGAAATGTTTCTAAGCCGATGTATGGGGTTAGAAGGAAAATTATCTGTGAAATTTTGGAGGAAAGGGTTGTTTTTCTGATGGGTTGTTCGAATATTGTAAAATTGTTTATGTATGTTATGGAGTATTATTTTCTCAGATGGGCATGTATTCGTGGTCTATGCACTGGAATTTAGTATGCATCTCCTGCATGGATGATTGTGTCTATTATCTTGTTTTTTCAATGAACCTACTGGCATTTAAGAGAAGGGGTCTCCTACGTAAGGATACGCCTGAATCGATTCTATGTTTTGTCTTAAGATGGCTCGGGGATCCCTGGGTTGATGTGTTTGGCCTCTCTTGGAAAAAACATCTTATATTCGCGGGAATTTTTTTGGTTTCTGGCTGTACTGCTCATTGTTATATGTATTTTTGTTGTGGTACACTTACATGTATAATTTTTCAGTGTGTGCATTGGGACCTTAAACTTGTCAACTGCCTCAAGCTCGAGGTCTTAGCTCTCTATTTCAGGGTTAAATATCATTTTGGTGTTTGGTTGAAGCATAACATGGTGCGTCCCTCCTCCGACATAGGAACCCCGACTAATGGACGTTGTGGGCGTAATAGAAATGCAGGTCAGTGACGAGGAAGCAACCAACCCCAACCACGTCCAGTTCAAGGTAGGAGTCACAAGTCCACTTCGAGCCTCATTTGAGAATCTTCCCAGTCATACTAGACTGACATGCAACCTCAGAGTTGTTAGTTAATCTTGGGCTGAGAAGCAGAATCAAACCAACAAGCAACTGGTGCAGATTTACATATGGAGGAATGATGAGACCTAGTGTCGAATCGTGGACACTCCAGAGGTTGGTCCTCTCAATACAAACAAACTGTATATATTTATTGGTTGATGAAGAATATAATGGCAAGAGCTTTGACGACTCCTTCAGCTAGTTTGTCCAAGACTAATCTGGGACTCCAGGAAATTCATAAGGAATTTCAACTTATCCAATTCCAGATTCAACAACAAAAGGCCCGCCTCAGTAGCATATGGAAACATATTCCATGTCTCCCTTAGATGAAATTACCTGGTTCGAGTGCGAAAGATCCAACACCTGTGGACTCTTCGAATGATTAGTAACATGTTTTTCATATTTTTGGCTTTATTTTTTGCTCTATATAGATGAAGGCTTTGGAGACTTTGATATTATGTTTTAGTTATCTAGATTTTAGGAGAATTAAGGATACTCAGACATATATAGCTTTTCTAGACAGTCTTAAACTATTCTGTTTTTGGATGGCTTATAATGTGGTTAGGTGGCCAACAGATCTGGTTTTCCATTGGGTAGGTTAAGGTCACCTAACCATTAGAATATGGATGTAACCTACCTTTTTATGGATAAAAATGAATGAAAAAAATCCTGCCAAACTTACTGTTTTTTTTATTATTATTTCATGCCGCAACAGGGTAATAACACATTCAAAATGCGTTGATTTTGAAATTAAATCTAAATTGATTAAAAATTAAAATAGGTTTCAAATGTAAACATTAGAAAAGATTTATTTTTTTTTTCTTCTCGATTTTGATGGGGTAATTTGCCTGGGCTCTTATTTTGCCATCATTATATTTATGTACTGGCAGATTTCATATTCAAGCAGTGAATCATGATTGTCTTGCTCGTCAATCACATCATTGTGGAGGTAGAAGATGTGGAGGTGGAAGGTCGTTGAGTTGAACAGAGTAGTCACTGACAAATGTATTTGTTTGATGTCATACATACGTGTTGCCACTAGAGAGACCTTGTGTGGCTCGACAATCCAGAGGAACATGAATTGACTATATATATTTTTTGTAATTACCAATAAATTAGGCTTCGTGGACAATAGATAAATTTAAATAACAATTACTATTTAATAAAATATTTATAAATATTATTAAAAAAAATTAAAATAATTTTATGAAAATATCGAAAGTAGTTTTCATTTAGTTAATAATAGTCGCACTAAAACAAGACTTGACTCTTAAAGATTAATTTTTGAAAATATTTAGAAAGTAATTTTCAAGCATTACATTTTAGATTAATACTTTCAAACTATATCTGTGTGATATTATTTTGGAAGCTTTATGTATTTCGAACCAAAAGTAATCATGTGCGAAAGAATTTTAGTATTTTACTACATTTTGGATGAATACTTCGAATACGTCTAATCTCTATGTGACATTTTCAAATTTCAATAATATTTTAAGTATATATTTTTTTTTATAATTTTGTTTATTATTTCAATGTAGTTTGATTGTTGTTTTATGTTTGTATTTTTGTATTTTTGTTTTAATAAAAATATATTTTTTAATTATTAAATTATATTTTTAATATATAAACAAATTTAATATAGTTAATAATAATTAAATTATATTTTTAAATTCTAAGAGAATAATAAATACAAATTAATTATATTTTAATATAATAATTAGTACAAAATCAAGTAATTTAATTAGAGGATTAATAATAATTTAATTTCAATGACATAGTCAAATTTTAGAGACTAAATTATTAAAAATTTATAATTTTATCATCTTTTTTTTAAAATAGAAAAAATAAAAATTGTTTTCTTTAACTACAATATTCTTATAATCATTTAATTTTGCAAAACAATTTAATAAGGTATAGAAAATAATATATTTTTAAAAAACAACTATAGCTATTAAAAAGACTGATAAGACTATTGTTGTGGTTGAGTAGGATTAGATTCTCCACTGTCACAATGAAGCATTACAATTAACAAAATATCTCAATTTACCAATTAGTAAAGGCCTAGTCTAACTCATAGATGAAATGATTTTTTTCACTATGGTTGATTTTAATCAAAATGACAATTTTTTTAAAAAACTTTAGTTAAAATTGTTTAATCTGCATAATTGGAGTGCCCCGAGGTTTTCAGGTGTTGAATCGATTTATGCAGTCGAAAATGTATTTAAAAAAAAAAAACAAATCTTGAAATTGTATTGGTTTTGGTGAATTCCGGTGAAAAAAGTTTTTCGTCTCTAAGTTAGACTAAGCCATTAGTAAAACCTAAATTGACTAAATTCTAAATTTTAACACTAACATGAATTCACTGTTTTTTTCTTTAATTTAGCTATATTCAAACTAAGCTACTGGTACTAGATACTATATAACATTTGTTTTAATTAAATTTCAAGTAAATTTTAGCTTGTAACTTTTCAATAAGCATCGAATTATAAAACAATTATGAGTATAGTATTAAAAAAATACATTGATGTGCTTCTTTTTAACAAAAAATCATCAAATACAAAATTCCAATTATATTTGCAAATAAATAATAAAGTTGCACATGGGAGAACATGCTAAACATATATAAATTTCCATTAATGATAAAGAACATGAAATAATATGCAGACTCCAGACTCCAATGATTTCAGTAAGTATTAAATAATATGAATAAAAAAGAAAAGAAAAGAAAAAGTCTTCATTATTTTTACACACAATCAACGAGAGAAAAATACATTTTAAATTGGAACTCAACAATCTAGATATATATCATAAATACTTGGTTCATATTTTCCAAAATTCAATAATTGAAACGCTAACTCTAACTATACGACCTTATTAAATATAAATATAAAAAAAAATTATTAACCACATCTAAAAATAATAACTTCCTTATAAAAATTTTACCAACAATTGATTTTCAAAAGTATAGTATATTGTAACTCAAGCAAAGTACAATTTAAAGTGTATTTCAAGTCAAGCAAAGTACAATTTTAGGAGTTATGACTTTGGAGTCAGAAAATCATAATTACTCTTAACCAATTATAGCAGTGGGGTAATTGGTAAATCCACTAAGCTAAAAATTAACATGTCATTGTCTTGATTCCCAAAATAACATAACACACTATTATGACAAACTATGATGCGTGACCATGAAAACCAAAACCTCAAACCTTTTTTGTCCCTTTATGGGACGTTGTTTATCTTTGCATATTAAGTTCACCTATCAAACTGATTAGACATCTCCGGAATAAAATAGTACACAATCGTTCATAAATTGTCTTCGGTTTTCGAATTCGCCCGCGTTATAGAGTAGGTGAAGAAGTGGGCCATAACCTTACATTGTAGCTATTAATTTCGAAGGAAAAAAACAACCACCTAGTACAACCTAATACCACTTTGACATGGCTTAAAAAATGCCCTCATGTCTTTTATCAAAATAGAAAACAAAAAACACCTACTCCATCACCAGCCAGATATATAATAACTGCTCCACTATATAATATTTTATATTTATATATATATATATAAATGGATGGAAAAAAGGGAAAAATTATTTTAACATCTATTAGGGAAAAACACCACTCATTTGAATTTACATTTATGAAGATTATGAGAGCTTTATGGGATCTCCTCTATAATCTTTTATAACGAGGGAAACTTTGATTTAATGATCGAAAAGAGTAAAACTATGATAACTAATATTTAATAGGTTATAGGCTTATTAATGTGGTTGGGTTGTATATAATGTGGTTGGGTTGTATATGTTCATTACTAAATAATGTATTTGTTTAAATCTAAGGATAGACATATACAACCCGACCGCATTAATAGGTCTATAGACTAGGAAATAAGTATCGCCCAAAACCATTGCTTAAATAACTTTTTAATGCAAAAACATTTAAATCATATTCCAAGCATAATGGCATTGAGTTTAATACTTTGAAGAAAAAAACTTATTAGAGAAAGATATATGACTAATTAATTTTAAAATAATTACTTTATTTTAAAGTTTATTATATTAATTAGATTATTTATTTTGATCATTAAAAACATTTAAATAATATTTCTCATAGATTGGCATTGATTAATCATGAAAAGAGAAAAATCTTATGGGAAGATATTAGAGAGGAGATATAGTGATTAGTTAATTTTAAAATAATTATTTTATTTTAATGTTTATTATTTTTATAAATAAGTTTTGTTTTTATAAAAAATATTATAGATTTAGATGTTTTTTTTCTTGGTAATATGAGTTTTGAGATGACTAGCATGCTTAAATTGTGGCTTGGTTGTGTTTAAGGGCATCTAAGTCATCAAAATCACTTGGGTATCACACCTAACCTAGGCCACACCAACCCTTAATATGACTAGATTTTTGCCCACAAAGTTGAACCATTGACTTTTCATCACAGAGTGCCTTAACATAACACATTGTCACCATCTATTCTATGACATGTGAGAAATAGATTGAAAATTTTAAATTATATTAAGTATTACAATTTAAGTAAGATAAAAATGGAAGGAAATAGATTAATGATCTAAGATTGTAAAGTTTTATATAAGAGTGGAAGTCTACCTCTTTACGATGTATTGACGAGTTATTTTAGGTAATATGATTTTCTTTTAATAACAATGATGAGTTCTAGCATGCACTTGTATATATCAACTAGTGATAATTGTTGTTAGTTATGATATATTTTTCCACCTTTGAATAGATAAGCAATTGAAGATTTTATAATCATCTAAACAATTCCAAGATGAAATACATAGATGTGTATAATTGTTATTATTATTTATATAGAGAAAAACCCTTAGGCGATACAAAAGAGAGAGGGGAAGGCCAAACAAAAAAGACATACATGTTCACACAAAAAGAGCTAAAAATTAACATTTATATGAACTACACAAAAAGAGAGAGAAAACAATAGTTTTATGACACAAGGATAATGTTCATTTTCACCTCCATAGACCTTGAATCTTCATATGGGAGAAGAGCCTAAATCCAAACTACAATTATAATGGAATTTTGAAATATATGGCTATTTTCTTAAGATTCAAAGTATAAAATCAATGCTTCATGTAGTTACTTCAAAGAAATCCTACATTCATATGAACCATCCATAAACCCAAATGACCATCCCTATCTCCTTCCTATTTGTTTTTGTTCTTCCACATCGATGGTAAGGCATTTTCGAGACCATTAGGGGATGGGAGTAATCCTTCCATACTTACTTGGGAATAACAAAGCAACAACTTCACTATTGAAGTTATATCATTCTTTGGGATTGAAAAACCTCCATGCGAATTTAGCATTTATGGCTAACTCAATATGCTTTAGCCTTGAACTTGTGACCTCCCAATGACCCAAAGAACTAAGGGATATCGAGCGAACCATCTTGCTTACATGCATAATTGAGATGGTTCAAGTTATATTCTATTCTTTCTTTTTTCTTTACATTGGTGGAAAGTGTCAAATTCCTGTCTCATAACCTAAACTAATCGACTAACATATCCCAAAATAATGATACATGTTCACATTAAGGTACAACTAGCTTTGAAATGCATGAGTATGCATGATACATTCATTTGGTCTTAAACCAATGACTTCCTAGAGTATACCTTACGACAAAGATAAAAGGGTAGAGGACAAACCAATCACTCTATAAGGAAAAGTGCATCATATTCATATTCATATTCCCTTTCCCTCTTGGTGGTGGAATGCCTCAATTTAGTCTCTTAAATCAAACTAATTTATCAACATACCATAAAATAATGTTGTGATATGCTCATAATTAAGGTTAACCCCTCGTGCCAACATTTATAGCTAACTTAACACATATTTAGTCTTGAACTCCTTACCTCCCAAATCCCTAAAAGACCAAAAATGACTCAACCAACCATTGCATAAGCACAAACCATTCATATTCTTATTACTATGTTTAAAATCATAATCCAACGTTTTATATATATATAAAAGAAATTTAACTTTTGCCCAAATGATCTTGGTAATAGTCTTAATATCATAAATACCTTCATTTAATAAATATCATGGATATAAGTTAAATGATTGAATACTTCCCTTATAAATTAGGGAAGTCATATAAGTTAAATGATTTATTAACTCAAGTTAAATGGTTAATTATGATTGAAATTAATTTGTATCCCTCTACAATTAAGTGAATTTTATGTAATCCTACTTTTTCTAATGGTTTTTTTTTTTTAACAATAGTTATAAAGGGTATATATGTTTATGTTAAAATACTTTGAAAAAAATAAAAAATGAAAAATGAATTAACTATAAAAAAATATTTGAAATATATAGGTTTATCAACATAATTACACTTATTTTTTTAATAAAATATAATTAAATATTAATATATTTAATTTTCAAGTATTAATGCAAAATTAAAAATGAAATATTTAAATATCTTGGAAGTTCCATTTTAAACACATTTCAAAATGAAATATATGCATTAAAAAATCATAAATATATTGGAGAATTTTGAAAAATTAACCAAAGATAAAGGCACCCAACCAATGGCATATAAATGAAATTAAGATGGTATTAAAATATTAATTAATCAGTCTTAAAATAAGATATAAATGGAAAAGCGAGTGGATAAAATGTAAAAAATCTTAATTAGGGAATTTATTTTTAATTTTTAATTAGAAATGATAAAATTTTACTTTAATCTTCTTCTTTTTTTTTTCTTTGGAACTAAAATTTTATTAAATAAACAATATTATAATTTTAATAAACTTTTTATTAAATTATATATATATATATATATATTATTTTTCTTTTTAATTAATTTAGTTTCCATAAAACTTCATAAATAAAATTCTAATTTTTTTAAATAAATAATTATAAATTCCACATATTTATATAATTAGCAAGCTGAATCAATTATCAAATAATATTAAGAAAAATGTTTAAACAATTTTTTTTAATGATTTGCTTAAACAATTTATTGTTTATTTTTCTTTAAAATTCTAATTTTATTAAATAAATAATTATAAATTCCACATATTTATATAAATTAGCAAGCTAAATGAATTATCAAATAATATTAAGAAAACAGTTTAAACAAATTTTTTTTATGATTTGGTTAAACAATTTATTTATTATTAGTACTTTATTGTGAAAATTATTTAAATCGTAATTTTTAATATATAAATAATTTTAACATTTTAAAAAAATCTATAATATATTTAAATTAAATTTCAAATTATTAATATTTATTATTTATATTCAATTTTTCATTGACTTGTTATTAGTTTTTCTTTGACTAAAAAAATTTAAAATCTATCTAAAACTTAACAGTATGAAATTAAATTTATTAGTTTTAAATAAAATTTATTTTTATTTATCTCAAATATGATTGGTTGAAATGTCTCCCCTCTTATTCTGTAATGATATAAGAACTGACTTTTGTGTACTCTATTATTAATTACTAGGTATTATATCACGAACTACTATGTACAATAAATATAAATAATTTGAAAAATAACATTATATATTAATTACTATGTACCATATACACAAATGGGTTGTAATTAAATTCAAAAATTCCATTTTTTCATTGGTGTAAAGTATTGAATAGACAATTTTTATGGGTTTTATTTTTTAATTTATAAAAAAATAATTTAAAAAATATAAATTTGAACCTTTTTTTTGGTAAAAATAATATCTGTACAATTTGTACAACTCTCATTATATCAATAGATACTCTAATGACATGACATGTGTACTATAATATGAACATTATATGAAAAATTGCCATCATTCAATATTAAATAAATAATTATTAACTTGTTATCATTTTCTTCAATGTCAATTATATTTATAATTTTTATCTAACAAAAAAAGTTTAATTATATTAAAACAGTCAATAAAAAAGTTAAACAAATATTCATATAACTTATTTTACAATTTTGATGATGATGATGATGGTTAACGTCCACTGAGATCAAATTGGTCTATGAGACCTATAATTTCTTAATTTCTAATTGTCTGGCTCCTTGTCTTTCTTGGCGAGATTGGTGATGTAGCTTTCTTTTTCTTCTCTACTGTCTTCCAACTTTCTTTATGTTGCATCTCCTTTATCTCTTCTGGTTCTTGGGACATTGGTGTCTTAGCTTCACGATCTATTGTGTTCGTACTTTTGGAGATACTCGGAGAAGATGTTT
Source organism: Pinus tabuliformis (assembly GCA_031772625.1). Classification (NCBI taxonomy): domain Eukaryota; kingdom Viridiplantae; phylum Streptophyta; class Pinopsida; order Pinales; family Pinaceae; genus Pinus; species Pinus tabuliformis. The sequence continues at coordinate 487,106,469 of CM062820.1, forward strand.
GGTCTATGAGATCTGCTTTACTGTTAAATGAAGATTTATTTTGCGCGTTATTCAAAATCTCATAACTGTCGGTGCTTGAGGGATTATTTTACAATTTTATTATCATTTGGAATACGTACAACACATCATGACATTAAAATATTTGATTAAATGAACTATACAACCTTATTTTAAATAAAATATATGAAAAATTCAAATATTTAGACTACTTTCCAAAAAAATTCTAGAGTATTGACCTACAGGTCGCGATCCAAAAACGAAAATGTTCACAAAGTCGATATCTAACACCTGCAGGCTTGCCCCGATGTGAAGCTAGCGAATCCAAAGACCAAAGAGTTCACAAAGTCGATATCTGCCGTGAAGCTATCAAATCTGCTACCGTAATGACAAAGATTCCTATATCCTAGAAATATAATAAACTATACCTGAGCCTTGACCAGATTGCTACAACATTCAAAAAATTTTGAAATCCAATCCGATGTTTTGGTTTGAATTTAGGTTTTGTACGGCGGAATAACGGCAGGGAAAGAACGGCTCTTTGAAGTCTAAATTTAAACTCTTCACTTGTAAATGTCAGTGATACCGGGATATGCAGTGCTTGCGGTACCATCTTGGGATTCTTTTTGTTTCTTTTAACCAATTTTCTTTTAGTCTATTTTCAGAGATTCTTTCAAACAATATATTACTGAGAGTGCTGCTTTTCTCGTGAACCGGCGAGTGAAATTATTTCGGCAAGCGCTGACAGTGTCTGGACAGTCTTCCAAGTAAATCTCGAAAGCGGAGTCGACAGGTTTAGGAAGTTTTGGGCCACTGCGCAGGATGTCTGTGGATTTGCAGTGCACTGCCATGTTCTGGGTAATACGGAGCGGAGATGAACAGTTGAATATTTAATTTCGGAGAAATATTGAGAAAAACAATCTTGAATTTGGGGAAATATTGATAAAAGCTTTAAATATGTTGAAGTATATGGTTTTCGATATCTGCCTGTAGTATACAGCCTTCAACGGCTAAAACAAGCCGCTGGAGTTTCATTTGGATTATCTTTAGCTTGCATTTTCTGAAACAGAAATATTACAGTGTCATTTTTTGGTTGAGTTGCAAGGTCTGAGCATCATCGTTGTTTTTCGACATAAACAGAGCATTGACCGAAATACCTAGTTAAAGGTTTTTATTTAAGCAGTGATTTCTCTTTGATCAGAAAATTTGCGTGTTAATATTTGAACATTTTTAATCTTTGCCGTGGAAATACTGATAGTTAGATTTCGGTAGAAAAAGTACTTTGTGAAAGGTTTCTATTCAGGCCGTGATTTCTCTTTATTTCGAAGATTTGAGCGTCAATATTTGAACATTTGTAATCTTTGCCGTGTAAAAACTGATAGCAAAGTTAGATATGGTGTTACGCTCTGCTTATGTGGAAATGCTTAGAAATATAAACTTTTGACGGTGAATCTTTGAATGACTGTTTAATTTGATATTTATGCCTTTGCATCTGTGGCTCCAGGGTTAGAGAGACGAAAAATGACTTCGTTTGGTAGGAGTTAGTATAGTTTCTGAAGAGTTCCAGAAGATTTTATGAAAATTGGAAAGGAGCAGGGGACGACAACATCACATTTTAAATTTTAAGATTTTCAGTAGAGTCTGTAGTGCTTTACCATGCCGAGATTGAAGAAGTCGACAGTAAATTTATTACCAACGTCTTATAAATCCTTATATAATAATCCTTTAACGGAGCTGAAGCACGATAGATGCCGCAACAGTTCATGGGATCGTTCTAATGGTAATCTTAATTTGCATCTTTGCGGAGGTACCTCTGTGTTATGTGATAAGGAAAATAATGGCAGGCTATTCCAAGAGAGCCTTTCCAAGATTCGCTCAACGGAGCCTTCCAAAAGGAAATCGCCGTCTAAGAAGGGCAAAAGGCTGATTAAACACGCCACACTCGGTAATAACAAAAATAACACGGAATCCCGTGTCTTGAAGCCGACTTCACTTCAAGTGTGTATACAAATGAATGAACCGGACTCAAAGTTTGGTCGTTGTCCAGCCACGCCGAACAACAGTATGTTTGTTTGGGATGATTCAGATGCTGAAGCTGCGCCTGCACCTTCGTGGTCTACTCTCCCAAACAGGTAATATTTTTTCTCAGCTACAGTGTGCATATATACAAGTATTTTGAGGTTTTATTTACCAGAAAGTTCTGCAGTGTTTCAAGAGAGTGATGCCGCCTTTTTCTGCTGCAGGTCCTTGTTATGCAGGCCACTTCAGCCTGATATTGGCCGCTGTACATGCTATATTGTGCGAGAACGGTCTGACGGACTCGAAAATGCTTCGGTGTATTCATTGTATACTCATGTATGTTTCCTCTGCGACATGATCCTTCTTGGCTCTTAGTTTTCAGTACCAAATTTATTATAAATTGATTATGCATTTGTTAGAAGTCCAGTGTAGAAGTTGACAGGGTAGTTTTTTATTTTTCAAGTTTGTTTTGATCTGTTTCCTTTTCTGGAATCATTCTATTAAGGGAACTTAGGGAACAAACAATGGAGCGATGTGTTTGAAAATCATTTAGCATGAATCTTGGATACCATTAAAATTTGATTACCTGTGTTTATTTCATCATTTTCAATCACGAGAACCATGTTTCAGGGAAAAAGAAAGGAAGGTTCTGAACACTGCTTAAACTGTATAATAACAGAGCCTGAAGCCATTAGGGAGTAACTATCTTTGGGAATAGCAGATAGGCCTCCTAATTTTATTTTCCTAGTGATAAGGTGGGTTTCAACTTTCAAGACTTTTTACTTTAGCCTGCTTGTCCTTAGAGACACCAAAGGAGGCCAAAGTTTAGTATTATGAAACTTAAATGAAAATCAGTTTACTCTTCGTTTGCAACAAGATACACTCTGAGATTTTGTTGCGCTAAGATATCTTGTTTCAGTGTCTCAAAATGCACCCGTGCGGTTGCAAATCTGAAAGATATTTCTTCACCATGGGTGTGAGATTTGTGACGAAAAGGACTTGCTACAGCATTTGTCCACCTTCACATAAACGATTTTCCCCTAGAAAGAATGTAAATTGGAAAACAAAAGTAGAAAAATCGCTGTATATAACAACCTGTCATATTATTTTTTAAGAGCAAAAGAACCACTTCTTCATATGACAGGAATGGAGATATATGGATAGACATGCCGGTTTTATTGTCACAGCAAACAAATCATACAGGCACACAGACTCTTTATATACAAATATAAAAATTGAAATGAGTGCAAGCTCAACATGAAAAACGACCTTTCTTTCATCTTTTTGTATTTCTTAAACAAACAAAAATACGTCTCACAACAAAATAATAAGTTTTGGTAATCATTTATTTTAATTTTTAAGTTTGTTTTGATCAGTTTCTTTTTCTAGAACCATTAAAGGAACTTAGGGAACAAACAGTGGAGCCATGTGTTTGAAATCATTTAGCATGAACCTTGGATACCATTAAAATTTTGATTACCTGTGTTTATTTCATCATTTTCAATCGCGAGAACCATGTTTCATGGAAAAAGAAAGGAGGTTTCTGAACAGAGCCTGAAGTCATTAGGGGTTGGACTATCTTTGGGAATTAGCAGATGGGCCTCCTAATTTTCTTTCCCTAGTGATAAGATGGGTTTCAGGACTTTTTACTTTAGCCTGCTTGTCCTTAGAGACACCAAAGGAGGCCAAAGTTAGTATTATGAAACAAATGAGAATCAGTTTACTCTTCAATTGCAACAAGATACACCCTGGGATTTTGTTGCGCTAGGATATCTTGTTTCAGTGTCTCAAAATGCACCCGTGCGGTTGAAAATCTGAAAGATATTTCTTTACCATGGGTATGAGATTTGGAACGAAAAGGACTTGCTACAGCATTTGTACGTTTGTCCACCTTTACATAAACGATTTTCCCCTAGAAAGTATATAAATTGGAAAACAAAAGTAGAAAAATCGCTGTATATAATAACCTCTCATATTAATTTTTAAAAGCAAAAGAACCACTTCTTCATAGGACAGGAATGGAGGTATATGGGTAGACTTCTTTCATCTTTTTGTATTTATTAAAAAAAACAAAAATACCGCTCCCAACAAAATAATATGTTTTGGTAATCAGCGTTGTCCATCTGTTCAAAAAACGATAACATAAAGAGGATCATATCAAAATTATGGACGTTGTCCATCATGGGAGCGCACAGATCAAAAGAGAGGGAATGAGCCCGAGCTGTGGATCTCTTCCGAGATTAAGACCTTGAAATGAATCGTTCTGGCGTGATGAAGGAGACCCTGTTTTGACAAATTGTCGGCCACTGTATTTTGAAATCTGAAAATATGCGAGAGCTGAATATGTAAGAAGCTGCATTTTAATTCTTTAATCCACCTCATCCAGTTGCACAGAAGAGGGGGAGCAAAAACTGATCTCTCATTTATCCACTCGATCGCGACCTTCGAATCTCCAAAAACGAACGTTACATAATAAACTTAGAAATTAGAGATGGAAACATGAAAATATTTCTAAAACATACAATTTTTGAAATAATAAAATTGAAAGCCATTTTCCAATCATCGAACATAGTGTGAGTGGATATGATTTTTAATATGTTTTTATTAACAGAACAGGGTGAACTTATCCTTCTATAACGAGAATCATATCTTTCAACCGGTTAGATGAAATTGAAATACCTATGAGCTAATATCACTTTTCAGTGTCGACGTGAATGTTTTCGAATTTCAATATACAGAATCACATTTGAAGGCATGCTGAATATTTTATGACTTTAACAGGAAGGGCACGGAAGACAGGATCGAAAACTTGCTGTTGCTCGTCACAGGAGAAAAGGTGGCCGGTCAGAATTCATCATTGCCCAAAGTTGCTTTGGCATCTTGTCAAAGTCAGATGAAGGTTATCTTGGAAAGGTGACAGCAAACCTCCTAGGATCGCGATATCACATTTGGGATCAGGTGAAGAACTGCAAGTTTGATTTGCAAGCTCTTCCAATGGTCCAAAACATAATGTCGATTACAGAATACTGGTACTTTTATTCTGTTTAGCATTGAGGGCATTTGATTTATGTATTTTTTGGATCAATTTTTGCAGGGCAGTCCCCTAGATTCTCATGGAAGAGACACAAAGCAACTTCTTGGAGTTGTAACGTAAGATTTGAATCTGGGTATTTGGCTTCTTATGGAGCTGTGTAACCTTTAAAGGGTTTTAAACTTTTGTTGTGGTGAACAGATTTACGCCTACTGTGACTACATTGACTGGGAGCTTTAGGAGTATGCGGGTCTTCATTTCAAAGCAACAATCTATGCAATTAAAAAACACAACACAGGTAAGCCCATTTTACAGTTATGAATCTTTGTTGCAATGAATTCAAATAGCACTGGCCCACTGATACAACTTGAGTCAATTCAAATCATGGATGTGCATTGACACATGCTCAACACAGCATCCCGATGGGCTTCCGTACAAATGGGAGGAGAACATGACCAAAGTACACCAGTTATTCTCAAAAGTTCCCTATTACAACAAGGTGAGGATGCATTTTGAGAATATGCAATCAGAGGTTGTATATTCAATACATATAATCTTTAATTCAATTGTGCATCATGTAAGTACAAAACCCCAAATCCCTGTCGCATGATTTTGTATATTGCTATTCTTATATGACTGTTGACAAAGTATAAAAGTGTACCAGTATTTCCTCTGTTTCATTTGATTGTTCAGTCCTAAATATTTACGGGTTTTTTTGTGCATTCAATCATTTACATTAAAACAAAAATGAGGAGGGTTTATTGTTGAAATTTTCTTGCTGCATCCAGGATAACAAACGCTACGAGCTTGACTTCAGAGACAGGGCAAGATTGGGTGTCCGGATCAGAACCTCTGTTAAAAATTTTCAGCTTACAATGGAGGTAGTAATTTGCTTTGGTTTCCAAGTTATCCTCAAGTTAGTGAATAGACATGGGGATTTGAGACAAGCAGTCTGTGTGTGTACTCAATTTCGAAATTTGTTGGCTATCCTTCAGGAAAATGGCAAGCAATCAATACTGCTTCTTGGAAAGATTGGGAAATCAAAATATATTATGGATTACAGGTGATTCTTAAGATAATTCTGTGTGTGTATTTTCAGTCGCTAGACCCACTTTCATCTATTGTGCTGAAAGAGAATAACGTTTGTCTTTGACAGGTTCCCCATGACTGGCTACCAAGCTTTTTGTACATGCTTGGCATCTATTGATTCCAAGCTTTGCTGTTCTGTCTGAGGGATGATACATAATCACTAGTGAGACAGGCTTACAGATTTGCTTTGATTCTTCCAAATGCTCATTGGAGAATAACATTCTTTAGTTTTCTTAGTATTATATCCGATCCTAAAGCTATGGAGGACAATAATGTGTCCCTATGCCATGGAGGAAGGCCTGGAAATTCGTTTGATTGATCACTTGTTTTATCAATTTTTTTTTGAGAAAATAGCTTTTATGCTTTTACAGCTTTAATTTTTGCATTAGAATTTGAGATCATAATGCATTACTACCAGTGATCAAACGAAGTACCTACTGGTCTGTAACTCACAATGCGCGATAATTGAAACTAATAATGTGAGTTCTCGATGAGATCCTTCGTTATCAACGGATTGGTATATATTTCTATTTTAAATTGGGCTCATTGAAAAAGCATTTTGAAAATTTCATTCATAATTAAAATAAAAATGTGGAGTATAAAGATTTATTTACTTTTATATATGATCGTAATCAAACATGATAAATTTTTCTTTATGAAAGTTTCACTTTGATGTATATGCTCAATGTAACTAATAATGTTTTAATAAGTATGCTTTATTATGTTTTCATGCATACTTTATTGAAATACCTCCGCATGAATACGACTAATCTAGGTAGGTTTTGTATTGACCCTATCCTCTCGAATATCAAGACAAAATTTTCATTTTTTAAGAGTGACCATTTTGGTTGGAGGGCATGAGTTTTTCTCATCAGCGGTGGGTTTTCCAGGCATGCTCACTGATCCTTTCTCATCATTTTCTTTTCTACTTTCAAATTGTCTTGCATCGTTTGAGATAGTGTGTTCTTGCGAATTTTTAAATAAAAATTTAAAAATAATAATGAAAGATGATAAAGCAGTTGTATAAGTTTTTGTTAGTACATTACCTGTTGGTTTGGCATCTGCATGAATCTTATTTAATAAAGATATAAATGTCTGATTGAAGTCCTTAAATTTTTATTTAGAATTCATCTTCATTTTGTAAATTTCCAGGACTGTGGTTGATGATTTATCACCACCAAATCTTTTGATAAAGGCTTTTTAAAACATAGTGCAGCTGCTTATTGATCCAGCTAGTAAAACAAAATCCCAGTTATGGGACTTTTCTTTGAAAGTGTAAGGAAATAAATGACATAGGTCATTTTTATGTTCTATATTTATAAAATTAACTACTATGAATCCACTGATATAATAATCTTCAGTATATTCTTTGTTCTTTGCACCCTTTCAAGGTCAGCAAGCCTATTTGGCATCCTAGTTTTTGATAGAGTAAAATTGAACTTCAAGTTTTTTATTTCCTTAATCAACAATGTTATTGCATTAAGAGTTGGGTTTGTTGAATTTATAGCACTAGGTGGATGTCCCGGAAGAATGAAAAATATCTATTTTTTAGCAAGAAGCAAAATTATCCTCAATTTTACCTTATGAGTTCTTGAGCTTATTTAAGATCATTGGGGTCTTATCCCTCAACAAAAATCCAAAATTCCCCTCGAACAGATCTACATAGTAAAGTAAGATAACACCTCCATGAGGCTTGATTTGTTTGGGAATATTTGTGAGAAACCAATATAAAACAGGGGAGGGGGGGCAAGGCGATGGGGGAAGTTAATAAGTATTATGTATATGCGTTATCACAAATCAAATACACAATAGCACCATAAATCAAACAACATATACACATGAGATATACATTTATGTGGAAACCCAAAAAGGGAGAAAACCACAAAAATTATGTTTATGAATAGTTGTACACCTCAATCTACTATTACATTATCTCTTTTGGCATCAACCAGAAGGAGAGACCCATCTCCTGAATTTACAAGCACATACTTGAAAGAAGTACCTACTCCTTGATGTTTATAAGCAACAATTTGAAGGAAACACTTGCTCTTTGATATGAAAAAACCAACTTGCTTTGCTTAGTAGATCCCTCTTTCATTCATTTTCAAACTGAAACCCTCAAACACATTCTTCTCTATTTAAACTTCAAACTTTCACTATTTCAACTCTCAATTAGCTAGATATTCTGCTACAAACATGCCTAAACTAGTAAATCAAATATGTTCTCTTCATTGTAACTCTTCTACTCAGCTTATTGTTGCTACTCACAAATTCTTTTTTCATGCATATACCCATGTACATGTTTCTCACAATCTCACTCAACTGCGTAGAATTTTCTTTTCATTTGCTACATCACTGGCTTTCTTTCTCACTCGGTTTCAATTTCTCATTAGCACAACTGACATTCTTGCATTGTTTTACTTTTCCTTTTATAGGCTCAACCCTTTAGTTACCATGGGCAAGAATTCATGGTTTTACCCATGGAATTCTCCTTGAGTGTATCAATCATTGATATTGTTGTATTGATTCATATATGATTGATGATCAACAACAAATGTATCCACAATATATTTATACCTATTGTTTACCAATGCCAATACGCCCTTGGGACCTTGCTCCTCAACCCACATAATTGAGGGTCGTGACCGTGAGCTCTAGCCACAAGGTGCTAAAACCTTTTGCCTGCCAGATTGTTGGGTCTTTCCTCTATGTTGCCACAACTTGGTGATGAATACCCAATAGATTGTTGGGTGCTTATCCACTAGCTTGTATGATTGGGAGTTGTGACCAACACACGAGATCTCAGATCTTGGGATCTCGACTAATTTCTTGACATAGCCATTGACTGCACACTTCAACTCGATAAACGATAGGTGGAACCCTAATATTCCAATATGTTGTAGCTGTTATAACAACCCTCCAAAATTTTTCCTATGCTTTGGTTTTGGAGCTTTTGTTTTGTCCACAAGAGCTTATCTTTTACTGTCGTCAAGTATTCATGTTGTGATCAAGACTTATCTTTTCATGCTTTGCTTGTGATGTACTGATCCCGACTTGACATCTTTCAAACACAAGCTAACTTTTGACTTGACCTTGCAGCATTGCTGGGTTTGCCTCCAGAAACTGCGCAATCTTGGAAGGCAGGCCAACCTTGCCTTCAGAAACTACACAATTCTTCTTATGCCAACCTTGAGCATGTAAACTGTGTAATTCTTGATGGAAGCCCAACCTTGATGAAAACTGCACAAAGCATCCCTTGAGCTCAGAAACTGCGCAATGCATTGAGTCAAGAAGTTGCCCAGTCCTCAGGAATTGCGTAATCCTTCTTGGAAGTGTGCATGCAAGTTTCCTAAAAAGGAAAAAAAACAAAAAACATCCCTAGAAAATAGGGATTCACTAATTAGTTTCCCAAAGGTGGCACTCTCACTATTTTTGGAACTTTTTGCCAAGTGTCGGTTTTTCCCTGTTTTTAAGCATGCGCGTCATAAACCCTAATCGGTCTAGATCTATATAATGAATGCCACTAGAGCTCATTTGTATATTGATCTTGGAGCTCTATCATTCCCAAGGAGATCAAGGAGCCTTTGGTGGAGTTTGTGGCGTTTTTCCGGGTGAGTTTTGCTTTTGTCGTCTAAATTTATCATTTTTCTGTCGCTTTTTGTCTTTTGCCTTATGTGAGTGTTATTTTGCTTGTTTCATTTCATGGTTGTTGGTGTTTTAATGTATATTAGCTTGTACAAGTGTTGGTTCGGTCCATCGTTAGCCTTTCAGAAGTGTCACATTAGTTTTCTTGTTTTTGCCCGATAGCGGTTGTCGTTGCGGCGACTCTGTTAAGTTATGGTATGTTCTAGGCTTATAACAATTTACTTCTTTTTCTTATTATATTCCACAAATTAGCAATCACATGTACATAAAGTAAAGTGCAGATAGAACATTAAATGATCGACAGAAAACAAGTCAAGACAAGAGACACAAGATGTGGCAGCTAGCCACGGACAAACCCCACAATGTGTGGGGAAACCCTTTGATGAAATCTTCTTTTATCTTCAATAATTAAGCAAAGAAAAATAGTACAATAAATCTAATTCATATCAACAGTAGCAAACCCTAGATCAGCAACATCAACATTAACGACTTCTTTATCAAACTAGGGCAGACGATATCTCACAAACCGACCGTCGGATTGACTTCATTCCACCACCAAAAGTTGCGGCTTCCAGAGGAGGTTTAGATGAACCTACAACACAGTTCAGATGATGATATCTTCTAGGCCATGCAGGTCAATCTTTACTTCTGCAGTTGCAGCTTCAGTTTCAGCAGTTTCCGGCTTCAAACTAGGGCAGTCGATATCTTGCAAACCATTCGTTGGATTGACTTCATTCCACCACCAAAAGTTGCGGATTTCAGAGGAGGTTTAGATGAACCTACAATGCAATTCAGATGAGGAGATCTTCTAGGCCACGCAGGTCAATCTTTACTTCTACAGTTGTAGCTTCAGTTTCAGCAGCTTCCAGCGTCAAACTAGGGCAGTCGATATCTTGCAAACCGTTCATCGGATTGACTTCATTCCACCACCAAAAGTTGCGGCTTCCAGAGGAGGTTCAGATGAACCTATAGCACAGTTTAGATGAGGAGATCTTCTAGGCCACGTAGGTCAATCTTTGGATCTGCAGTTGCAGCTTCAGGTTCAACAGCTTCCGGCTTCACATGTGTGAGAGAGAGACCCATTTCTGCGCAGTAGAGAGAGAGAGATGTGATGAGAAGAGTGAGTGCAAATGAGGAAAAGTCCTCTTATATTTATACACAATGTTGGTGTTTGAATAGATGCGACTCTTGGGTTTCTGAGCCTACATGAGTTGTAGGTCGGCTTGATAATAATTCCATAATCAAAATAAATTCATATCTCCATGAATACTTATCGGAATCAGATGATCTTTATATCAATCCTACACCTCTCGACGAGAGGAATCTAATAAAAATATTATCAACCATGAATAAGATGACCCACATGAAGTTTTTCCTTGGTTGCCAATTTTAACACTCCCTCTCAACCAGGGAGAACTTCATCTGCAATCTGTCTATCGGTTGTTACTATTCATCCATCAAATGCACTGCCCTATACAGCCTGACCCTTGCCCTGCTCTGCTCTATTCTGCTTGTTCTGCTTTGTCTTGTTCTGCCCTGCACTGATCGGTACTGTTTTGCTCTGTTCTGCTCTTCTCTTGCATTGTTCTGTTCTGCTCTGCTTTTGTCCGAATTATGAAGAAGAAGAAATGATCGAGGATGTATCATATTGACTCAAAGTCAGTCTCAGAGTATGTACCACTGGTCCCAGACCAGTCTCAACCAACCCAAAGTCAGCGTCATAGTGAGTACAACTCCATTGGTCCTAAACCAGTATCATCCTCCACTGACTCAAAGTCAGTCTCAGAGTGCGTACCACTGGTCCCATACCAGTCTCAGCTGATCCGAAGTCAGCTTCATAGTAAGTACCACTCCTACCACTAGTCCTAGACCAGTATTGCAGTCTCAGAGAGTGTACCACTAATCCCAGACCAGTCTCAACCAACTCGAAGTCAGCGTCATAGTATGTACCACTCTCATTGCTCCCAGACCAGTACTGCACTGACATGAAGTCAGTCTCGGAGTATGTACCACTGGTACTAGACCAGTCTCAACCGACCCGAAGTCAGCGTCATAGTATGGTACAACTCCTACCACTGGTCTCAGACCAATATCATTGATCCCAGATCAATGGAGGTCATCCTAGCGTAGGGAGTACGGTAGATAAACTGATGCGTCCATTGGTACTACTATGGTCCCTAACTTCATTTCCTTGCTCATTGATTAGATGAGAGGTACTTCCCATGAGTCCCAGACTGCATGGGTAGGATGCCTCGACAAGAGAACTAATCAATCTTGTCCTCACAGGAGAACACATCAATCCTGCTACAATCGCCATGGAGAACACATCAATCCAGGCCTCACAGGAGAACACATCAATCCTGCTACATAGGAGAGCGAATCATCCTGTTCCACAAGAGAGCGAATCATCTTGTCCCACAAGAGAGCGAGTCATCTTGTTCCAGTGCGCACCACCAGGGGAGGGTGAGTCACCCTGTGGTTGTATGTTGCTCCAGTAAGAACCGCAAGCCCTCAGAGCTCCTAGAGCTCAATATATGCAACATGCAAGACCCTTGTACAAGGGTTTCTTGATGACTCCAAGTTGTTTGGGAAATTCACAGATTAGATCTTTTCTCGGGGCTTTGACAAGGTGTATCGACCTGTACATCATCTTAATGCGATGGAGCCTCCTTGCTCATCGACTTACCATATCCCAGATGATGTCTATTTGCTGGAGCAATCGACGAATACAGGATTCCTCAATAATCGAATCCCACCTCTGGTTGTTACAGAGAATCACAATGGTATGTGTTCAAACAGCTCACTGAAGAGCTTCCCCAACCAGGCAGCTTCATACGAGATCATACTCGTAGATATGTATCCGGTCTCGGTGGTGCTTATGGCGACTGACTTCTGCTTCCTGCTCATCCATTATATCGAAGCAGAATCCAAAGAGAAACAACACTAAAAAGTGCTCCAATGATCCTCCACACTACCTGCCTAATCAGCATTCGAATAATCATGCAGTTTCATATTTCCGGTAGTGTATCTCAATCCATTTGTAATTGTGCCATGAAGATATCTTAGAAGATTCTTGGCATCAATGTAGTGAGGCTCAACCAAATATGAGCTCATAGTGCTAACTGCAAAACATATGTTGGACGAAGGTTCACCAAGAACATCAACGTGAATGAGTTTTTGAAACTTAGAGGCATTTCTCAAATCTGGTCCGACATCACTACCATATAACTTCTAAAAGTTAAGATCCTCGAGGTAGTCACAGGCTTGCAGTCCATCATACCAAATCTTTCCAATATCTTTACCACATATTTTCCTTGAGATAGGAAAATTTCCCTTGGCTTCTGCCATACTTCAAGTCCTTGGTCCTTCATTTCAAATTCAGAATCCAACTCCCTCTGAAATTTGTGAATGAGAGGGTCTGCACCTATTAGAAAGAGGTCATCCACATACATCACCAGTATGAGAGGCTTGTCATCTTCAACCTTAAAGTAAAGGTTAGGATCAGCTTCACTCCTAGTGAATCCCAGCTTCATCAAGTAGCTGTCGATCCTCTCATATCATGCTTGGGGTGCTTGCTTCAGCCCATAGAGAACCTTCTTCAACCTACATACATGAGATTTTCAATCATAAATTTCAAATCCTTCGGGTTGCTCCATATAGACCTCTTCTTTGATCGAGCCGTGTAAGAACACAGTCTTGACATCCATCTGATGTAGGTTCCATCCTTGTGAAGCGGCAAGGGCTATGATTGAGCGGATGGTCGTATATCTGGCAACAGGTGCAAATATCACATCATAGTCTATACCTTCCTTCTGGGAGAAACCACGAGCAACAAAACGAGCCTTATACTTTTCCATACTTCCATCTGCTGCATGCTTTATCTTGTAAAGCCATTTGGAAGTAACAACTGTCTTGTCCTGGGGTTTGGGAACTACTTCCCAGACATCATTCTTCATGATAGACTCATATTCTTTGGTCATAGCATCCTTCCATACTTCATGCTTGACGGCGTCTAAGATGACGAAGGCTTATTTTGTATGATCGTGCTCATGATGGTCAGGTATCCCTGATACCTATTAGGTTTCTTACTTTCACAAAAGGTTCCTCGAGTGCAGCATGTCCTTCAGCATCATCAAGTAGCCCCCTAAGCCATGAAGGCCTCTTCCTAGAAGAGGAAGGCTCATGTGGAGGAGGATCAATCGGATCCATGGGTTCTTCTACATCAGGCATTGATTCATCATCCTTTTCTTTCAGTTCCCTGGTGTCCACTTCTTGAGAGCTCCTCAAAGTCGAAAGATTGTTCACCTTGCTGAGAGCCATATCTTCGTCAAAGGTGACATCATGACTAATTACGACTTCCCATTGACCGGCTACATAGATTCTATAGCCTTTAGTATTTTCACCATAGCCCATGAAAATTCCCTTCTTTTCAAATGCACCCAATTTATTTCTTTTCTCTTTCGGCACGTGAAAATATACAGGGCTTCCAAAAATTCTAAAATGAGAAACATCAGGTTTCTTACTGGTGAACTTTTCTTCAGGAGTCTTGGAACCCAATGCTTGACGAGGGCATCGATTTTGTACATATACGACAACGTTTGTAGTTTCAGCCCATAGAAACTTCGGAAGTCTTTGATCATGTAGCGTGGCCTGGACAACTTCCACAATCGTGCGGTTCTTCCTTCCCGCCACACAATTCTGCTCAGGAGTACGTGGTGTAGTAGTCTCCCTCTTAATGCCAACCTCAAATATGCCTAAGTGAACCAACTATAATATATCGGAGGTCTTGCTTTGGCTTGAGGGGAATGGTCCCCTTTCGAGTTTTCCTTCGGCACATCTCGGACATACACCTTCTTTCTCTACTTGGAATTCGGGCATCCCTGTTACCATCTGTCTTACATCGGGTAGAGCTTTGTAATGAAGGTGGGAAAACCTCCGATGCCAAAGTTTGGACTGAAGAGTTGTGTCACAAGACATGACACCTAGTGGACTTCCATCGACCTGATATAATGAATCAACACTAAACCCAAGAGTAAAGGCATCTTTAACATTATTTTTCCATATACATACCTTGCCATTGTTGAAGGTTACCTTGTAGCCTTTGTCTTCCATTGCCGATATGGACACTAGGTTCTTTTTGAGGTCAGGTGCATTTAATACATCTTGGACTTTCTAGCCTTCTTGAATGGTTGTCCTCTTCCTCGATCCCCACCTCTCCTCTTACCTTTGCGGTTGAATTTGTCATTCCTTTGATTTTCCATCAGAGGGATTTTGATCATCGTCCCGTTGTGAGTCCTTTCTATCAGGGCACTCCCTTGCATAGTGACCTGCTTTATCGCAGATGTAACATCGTCCTTTTCTTCCACCCTTAGGTCTAGCCTTTCCTTTTGATTTAGTCTCGGAATTATTTCTTTTCTTAGCATGAGAAGAAAAGGTAGCAGGAGGACTTTTAGGCATGGGCATTTCTTGTTCTTCTTCCCTTGTTTCTTCTTGAATGCATCTAGCCATTAATTCCTCGAAACCAGGAATTACATTATAGTTCAGAAGAGTAGTCCTGAACACGTACCATTCAGATGGTAATCCTCCAAGAGTCGTGAGTGCCATTTCCCAGTCTATTGTAGATTTCCTTGGAGGTGTCCAGTTCAGAGATGTAGGCCACCAAGTGCTAGTCGATAGAGTCTCGAATGATCTTCTATTTTGACTTCTTCGGTTTTCCATTTGTTCCATGCAGCAGTAGATGCATTTGACGGAGGCTCAACAATATTGCCTCTTACATGGTTCAGCACTCCTGGATCTTCTAGGGTTAGATCGATAGACATCTTCCATGCGTGATGGTCATCCTTCTTACGAAGCTTTCCTTCGGCAGAGTGTTGAGGACCCCATAGTTCTTTTAGGATAGCCTCGCCAATCTTCTCTTCGGTGATTTCTCTTGCTCTTGCTTGGGCTTTGTCTTCACCTCAGCTCTGATCCCATGTTAAGTTATGGTATGTTCTATGCTTATAACAATTTACTTCTTTTTCTTATTATATTCCACAGATTAGCAATCACATGTACATAAAGTAAAGTGCAGATAGAACATTAAATGATCGACAGAAAACAAGCCAAGACAAGAGACACAAGATGTGGCGGC